>JAAWXA010000029.1:1997118-2443685 GCA_038090715.1 Florisuga fusca | reverse complement strand
TTTTTTTTTTTTTTTTCTTATAAAATATGGTAATACAAAACATAGTACAAAACATTATTCTAGAGTGTATTGTCATGGCTATGATTTTTATACAGAATAAATAAAGATTTCAGAGGAAGCATAAGATGGAATGAAAATTACTACATGTAGAAGAATAGAACAGCCATTGAAGCACTTTGACAAACACATCATCTCACAAAATCTTTCTTGCTGCTATTGACTTCTAAATTTTGAAATATTTTTCAAGGTTTATAGGCAAATAAAAAGTTATGAGGGGAAACTGTTATGAGACTGGTTACATTGAAATTGAAATGTATTCCAGTACAATAATTGAACAATAATTATCCTCCAGCTAAATGCTTTCAGAAAATGTCCCTAGATTGAACTGGCAGTGAGTGGGACATTTTCTAGTGTTCACAGGAAGGGTACTTCATAACAGAGCAGCAAGAAAGAAAGATTCAGTGTAAATGTGAAAGGTCAAAATAAATGTCATAGAAATAAAAAACTGAAAAAATTCACTTCTGGCTATATCATTTTAACACAAAAATTCCTTATGCAGAAATGTACTGGGAAATCTATTACTTTTAACATATAAAGGTCTTGTTGAAATTACTGTGAAATCTTTCTAAGACTGGGAAAAGTCATTCGTACATAAAAAACCCTGTAGTTTTAAAAAGATAATTATCAAAACAAAATGTATCTACAGCAAAGCAAAAAAGTACTTCCCTTAAAAATATTTTCCTCCCCTCTTCTCTAAATCAAATTAATAGTCCTTAATCCTTATTTAATGAGCATCCTCTCTCTGTATAGAAGGATATGAGAGAATTGATTATTTTTTTTTTTTACCTTATTTCCCCATAGGGAACACAATTGTTTAAATTCAGTATCAAAGGCAGGGTGACACAAATCAAATAATTTCAATGCCGTTGCAGGTTTTTGTGTGCACAATATGTAGTTTATAAGTGAATGGACCATCTTATTTCAGGGGCTAGGTTGGGAGGAGCATCTCTCTTCTATCTGCTCATATTCATTGCATAATTCACTTCACTTGTCCTTGCTTTACTGTGGCTCCATAGCTGTGTCTGGAGTAGTCACCTAAACAGGGATACAGCATGGAGCCAAGCAGTGGTGCACGACTCATCTGTGGCATTTCATGCCAACCAGGACAGAATACAATCAGGCAATATCCAGGAGCAACCTGGGTGTCAGCATAAAGACAGTCTGGATGTGACCAGTTTCTTGTGGTGTGAGAGATCAGCTGTATGCACATCTGTCTGACCACACCACCTGGCTGGAAGATCAAAGAAACAAGCCCTTGCCCATTTTATTCCCTAAGTGTTTACTGCAGGGCTAGGTGGCTGTTTTGTAAGCACATAGTTGTGGCAAAAGATGACTTTCAGCTTAGGTTTTATGAAGTAGGAGTTATCCTAGTACTGGAGTTTTAGATGTTTCATAGAAATTCTAGATTTTGTGAACTGATAAACTGGTTAGTCACATTAAAATAGCCAAAGGATACTATGAAAAAGAGTAATCTCATTTGCTGGAATTTCATAGATGCTGTTCTTATGCTATGATATTCCACCGGATCATTCTAAATTAAAATACTAATTCTTTCAAAAGCATGACTTCAAAAAAGTGTGTTTTGATATTGTTACAGTCTGAGGTAATATTAAAATTTATTTTTGTTTTGGATCTGCAAAACGAAGTCCAACTGTAGAAGGATCGGGTGCAAGCAGACTTTATTTGACAATTGACACAGGCAAAAGTATAGAGCCAGGCAAAAGAGGGAGAGAGGAAAAGAAGATATTAGAGAGAGAGAGAGGAAAAGAAGATATAAGAGAGAGGGAGAGAAAAGTGGAGAAAAAGGGTAAGAAAGTGGGAAGAAAGAATGAGAGAGAAAAGTCACCACCAGGGGTCCAGCTGTCCAGCGAGTTTCTTCAAGATGGCGCTGATCCTGGACAGGGCCCGATCCAAGACAGTGGTGGGTCAAGACACGAGAAAACAGCCACAGCATGGGCAACCATATATACCCCTGAGTTCCTTTTGTTCCGAAGGGACAGCTGTCAGTCAGCTGTCACAGAAGCCAGGTCCATTAGCATCAGAGCCATTGCACACAGGATGCCTGGAGAGGACCTTCTGCAGCAGGGTGGAGTCCCCCCCACACTCATCAGTTCTTATCTCCTTCCAGGCATCACCCTTGTTGTGCTTCAGCCCAGGCCAGGTTCGGTAGCACCAGAGCCATTGCAAACAGGATCTCCTGGAGGGGGGGAGCTTCCAGCCCACAGGTCTTAGCTCTTTCCAGGTGCCACCCCCTGCTCCGTTCCAGCCCCCTCAGCCAGGTACATCAGCATCACCCAGGGAAAGATAAAAAAGGGAGAGACTTTAGGGGTGGGAAACCAACCAGAACAGGTTTATTGAAATAGTAGTAATAATAATGGTGAATTACAAATATTTAAAGGTGGAGCCCACACTCCTCAGTTGCTATTACCTCCCAGCCAGAAAATCTCAAACTGGACTCGGCCGCAGATGAGGGTACCCAAGTCCAGAGCCCCCATGACAACCCACACAAACTTTGGAGCAGCAACAGGTCCTGCTTGGAGAGGCAGAAGAAGGCGACCTGTGACAATGAACAATTTTCTCTGGCAAGTAAAGAGAATTCAGGAGCAGCAACAGGGCAAGAGGTCATAGACCTCCACACCGACCCCAACCTGAGAGGCCGGGAGGTCCCTGAGGCGCCATTGCACGCTGAGCGCCATGGGCAGGAGCGCTGTGATTGGTCCATTCGGGTCACCTGACCCGCCCTCTCCCCCACAGGCACAGCCGCTCCGCCATTGCCGCTGCCTCAGGCACAGCCCGGCAGCACCCGGGAGGTCTCAGGTCAGTGTGGCCATGGGCAATTCTTTATTCTGGTTCTCTCAACAGGACATATATTAGACTTTTTTAATCTCTGCCTAACAATTTTTCTACTGAGTTTCTTTAAAACATTCTCTAAAATTCATATTTTTCAGTAGATGAAATTTCACTGGCATATACAGTTTTAGAGATGCTTAATGATTAGGCTGTCAATCACTCAGAACATTCTGAAAAAGAACAATAAGAGTCAGGAGCATCCTAAGGGAGAAAAAGACAAACAAATACTTGAGCACTTTTTTCATTAAGGGCTTCAATCACTTCTGTTACTGAAGTCTATTTTAGAGCTTGTCTAATACAATTTGCCTCCTTTGAAATTATATTGAATTTAGGACTACATGTTACCTTCAGCTGAGTTAATTTTGTTCTTAATCAAGGTAAGCAACAGTATTTTGAAAATAAAAAACCTCTCATTCATATGTCCTAGCAGCATTTGTTTAAATTATCACCGTAAATTATGTTTGGTAGACAGTGTCTTTTCCATGGAAGCAAAATTTCCTTATTTTTCAAGCTGACTGTATTTTGCTTTTTAAAAAAACTGGAAAGTGCTGCCTTGTGCTTAGGTCCAAGGGGAGAAAATCTTCCCAGTTGTGTCCACTGAGGAGAGTGAAAACTGCAAAGTTCAGTGTTACATTTGTACTCATTAAGAGTATGAACACTTAATATGTCAGCTGCAGTAGACACTCACTGAAAGACTTAAACTACCCTCAGTGTGGGAAATTAACCCAATACTCCCCTTTTAAACTGCTGTGCTACAGTCATGCTCCTTTTTGGCTTTTTTTTTTNTATGTTCATGTTCTTAGTTGATTTAGTATTTGACAAATAAAAAGCTAACATACTATCAGTATGACCTCTTAAAATTGGGTAGAATAAAATTAATTCAACTTAACTACAAAAGCAGATTAAAAACGGAAAAGCCATGACTAAAAACAGAACATGAAAATAAAGTAAATGCATATCCATAATTGAAAATAAAATAAATGGCTATTTGCCATCAACTGCACTTCTAACACTTCAAATCCTATTACACTTATTATCAGACAAAATCAGATTATGCTTTAAGCATTCACTACAGCTAATAATTACAAGCCACACTGACAGTTATGACAGAAATGTTACTCCGGATTACAGTTGAGGTTAGAAGCTGTGGGTTATGACTGCAAGAATAAAAGCCTAAGATTGCCAAAAGGTGGAGGTAGAAAACCCTCTGTGAGTACTGCTTCTGTCAACAGTGTTATGAATGCCATGCATGGTTTCTGTCAAAAGCAAGCAATGGATTAATACAGTTGAATATTAGTTACTTCTAACAATAAATTACCTCAATGATGTTGCAACAGCCTTGAAAATACTGCAAACTGCAATCAGTTTATAAAAGTTAAAAATGGTGCTAGTGAGGAAAGCAAAAGAAACAAAAAAACTACTAGAAAAGCTCCCAGGAAATTTTATTTACCTTTACACTGAATGGCAGGCAACATGTGACACAGGTTTTGGAAGTCAGCCTAGAAGAACTGACTGGAAAAATGTGATACTGAAGCAAAGGGAGCACCAAAGTAGTCATTACTGAGAAGAAAGATTGAGGCTACTTTCCTAAAAGATACCCAATGTAGAAAAACAGATGAAGAGGGGAGAATGCAGGTAAGGTTAGTCTAGAATCACATTTTAGTAGTTTAATCTTCTGTTTTACAACTTTTCTTTCAATCTTATGATTTTTTTAGTGTTTAAAATGAATTTAGAATAATGTGAAATGCTTTTAGTTCACCAGGGTTAACACATGAAAAAAATGTTAAATACACCAATAAACCCTTTAAGTGCCAACAGTATGTAGTAAGATTAGAATTCTGAGGAGGTAGAGTTATTTTCTGTTAGCCTTCCGACTAGCCAGTGTCTTGGGGAACTATTTCTAAGTTGTGTGACTGGAATAGTGTCTTGTTGCATGTGTCAACCAGTTTTTCTCTCTAGAATAGAATATGGCTTTGGTTAATCCCATGTTTTGCCTGTTGATCATCTTAATACCTATTAATTTTTCATCAATAACATTTTTTATTTTTTATAGCAGAAATTCTAATCTATTGTAATCAATGTTCTCCTGCAGTGGAATGCTGACATGACCAGGGACTATGAAGCAATCCATCAGTTACCACAGCATTTCCTGTTTAGTTTTAAGGTAAACTGTTTACATGCTGGCTAAGCTATTTAGCTAGATAGTAATTAGATTTTTTCCTCTCTGAATGTACTTCTACCATACCTGGTCTTTTACTTTAGAGTAAATAAGTAAGGACACTCAAATAAAGTCCACATGGAAATTCTTTAATTTATATCCATTCAACTTCCTTAAATCTTTACTCTTCTCACAGAAACTATTTTACAGAAATCACCAAAGTATTGTATTCTGAGGCCTGGACCAGTCTATCTCAATATGGTTGAATCTAATTTATATACATATATCATACATACATAATCTTTCAGTGTCTAATTGCACATTTTAATTATATGTCTCGTCCCTAAGGGGATTGATACACATAGATTGATATCCTAGATTATTAAGATAATGAAGTAGAAAAAAAAATCCAATGTATATTGATTGGAAATTAATTCTCATTATTCTGTGCTCTAGGCTGAGTGTTAAGGAATAAGGTTAACAAATTTAAAGAGGAAAGGACAACTTTATTCAGAAGGATAAGAAACAATAAAGGTAGCTAGATAAGGGAAAGTTTATAAGAGAGATAAAGGGTAAATGACAACATGATGATATGAAGTTTTTTGTATTTTATGAAGAAAAAGCCTTGAAGAAAAACTTGCAGTGAGTGATTTCTGTATGTTAACAGTTTTGTTGGTTTGCAGAAACAATTATTACCTTCTAATAGATCTATATGTTTTCTAATTTTTTTTTTTTCAGTATGAGTTTAAGGAACTGTATTGCTTGAAACCCATCACTGAAAACTTGACTACCTGAGTAAGCAAGGATTTTATTTCTGGCCCTGTTTAAAATGTAAAGGCATACTGGAATTCATCATCCTAACTATGGCAGATGACTATCAGCAGGGTTAAAAAAAATGTAACGAGACTATTGTCAGAGGTATATTAGAAGCAGACTTGGAAAACTGAGTCCCTTCTTGAAGGAAATAGATTATTATTTTTAAAAAATTTGTTAAGAGGACCACATATATTTTTGATAGAAGATGAGGAAAAATGATAATTTTGACATAAAACTAGAAAAGAGGAATAAGCTAATAGAAATGGGAACTTCTTGTAACTTGATATTATAGTTGGGGAAAAAAAAAACTGTTTTAAGCTATAAGTGACATCCATTAAGATAGATAAAAGGTTACTTGTCTGGACAAGCCTTCTTAAACTAACTAGAACTTCTTTGGATTTGTAATTCCTCAGAGGGTTACAAGGAAGAGGAAAGATCTATATGCATTCCAGGAAAGCTGAGATACTGGACACAAAGGGAAAGAAAATGTATATGTCACTGTCACAGGTACTGAAGGAAGTTATTCTCTCTGGATCACACAGATGATTCAGACCTCGGGTAGGTGATCATCTTAGAATGTATTTTAGACTCTCTGAAAAACTCAACTTCTGCACGCAAAAGATTTTCCTGAGATTCAACCTTTCTAGACTTTGTCACAGAGTTTATTTATTCAATTAAGCAAATTATGCTGCTGCATTGAAAATTTTAAATTAATAACATAGAATCATAGAAATTTAGGAGTTGGAAGGGACCTCAAAAGATGATCTAGTCCAACCCCTCCTGCCAGGCCAAGGTCACCTATAGCAGGTCACAGAGGAATGCATCCAGATGGGCTTTGAATGTTTCTAGAGGAGACTTCACAACCTCCCTGGGCAGCCTGTTTCAGTGCTCTGTCACCATCACAGTGAAAAAAATTCTTCCTAATATTCTTCTTGAACTGAGGGGCCCAGAACTGGACACAGTATTCCAGATGTGGCCCCACCAGGGCAGAGTAGAGGGGGAGGTCTCTTGTAGGTCTCTTGACCTACTGACCACCCCCTGCTAATGCACCCCAGGATGCCATTCGTCTTCTTGGCCACCAGGGCACATTGTTGGCTCATGGTCATCCTTCCATCCACCAGCACCCCCAGGTCCCTTTCACCTGTGCTGCTCTCCAACAGGTCAGTCCCCAACCTATACTGGTACCTGGGGTTTTTTCTTTCCCAGATGTAAAACTTTACACTTGTCCTTGTAATACATTACATTTCTTTCCTCCCAACTCTCCAGTCTGTCCAGGTCCCTCTGAATGGCATCACAGCCTTCTGGGGTGTCAGCCACTCCACCCAGTTTTGTGTCATCAGCAAACTTGCTGCTATTACACTCTATTCCCTCACCCAGGTCATCAATAAATATATTGAATAGTACTGGTCCCAGTACTGAGCCTCGAGGGACTCCACTAGAAACAGACTTCCAACTAGACTCCATCCCATTGACTACAACTCTTTGACTTCTGTCCTTCAACCAGCTCCCAATCCACCTCACTACCCAATCATCTAGACCACACTCCTGATGAGATAAGGGAGAATGAAAATCATAGTTGAGGTCACACAGAAAAGGTTCTGCCTCAAGTTAAATCCTTTTTCCACTCTGTGCCTGCTATTATGATTAATAGTATGAAGAAGACAAAAAAAATCAATGGTTATTCTTGAGAAACAAAGATTCAGTATGCACTGCACTTACCACAGGAACTCTGAAAAAACTTAAATACTTAAGGGCATAATTAACTTAGGATGAGAGGCTTGACTGACTCTAGTGTTCTACCTTCACATTTGAAAAACTTGCCTGGATGAAGCCAAAGAAAAAGCACCTGTAGATTTTGATGGAAATTGATTTTATGGATTTTTGTCACAGGCTACTAGAAATATATAAAGTAGCCTAATACTGCACAAAGTTGTTTTTTTTTAATGATGTACATCAACTATCCACTCCATCCACTTCTACATACTGTCACAGAAAGGTTAATTAAAATAGTCACAAGTGTGTTATGACACAAGACAAAGTGTTCAACTATATATGTGCAAATTTTAAAGAGCTGACTTTACTTCTCAAATGTGTGTTGAACCATTAGACTAGTTCCATCAGCCTTGCCTATTGTCAAATGAATTAGAAAGGTTTTTCATAGGACATCAGATCCTTCTGGAAAATCAGCAGTAATTTCAGAACAAAGCTAGTACCTTTCCTCTCTATATTTGTTTCAGTACCCTTTTTGGTACCATGATCTAGCATACATTTACACAAAGTCCTGGCTCCTCCAGAAATTGAAATGGTTCAGCACTTCCAAAAACTAGGCCTAAAAAAGGTCACAATACCTAAGAAATCTTTGGAGTCTTACTGAGTAGTGATTGCTATTCTGACAGGTTGGTATAAAACTAAAATGGCACATTTTGGGGCAGATAAGAGCTAATTACCCAGTACTCTCAATTTTTTTCCACTACAGAAGAATAAAATAAGTGCAGCAATGAAAGTCTGTTCACATGTCTGAAAACCAGGGCTGAAATCCCAGACACAAAAATTTAGCAGCAGGCTTTCTTTGACAATTAGGGTTGGGATTTTATTATGGCATAATAAACATTGCATCTGTGCAAACTAGTAAAAATTTTAGGAAAACATCAAGGGCCACCTTTTTTTTTTTTTTTATATGGCTTGTGATATGGCTCTGCTAGTTTGCATTGTATCTCATTTTTAGTTGTTACAGATGCTTAATTTTTACTTCCTCCTCACAAATATGACCAGGAAACCTGAGAGCTCTCAACAGCTTCTAAATTGTGATGTCACAGCCCAACACAGAATAAAGATTAAAAAATCTCTGAAGATTTAGGAGAATGCTCTTTGGTTTTCATTTAATGGTACTATAGTTTTATATAAAAATTATAGTACAGCTGTTTAAAAAATGCTGCATATGGCATGTTTTGGGATAACAAGGTTGAGTATCCACCATCAGACATAGATAACAGCTTCCTCTAAGAGAGATGAACTCATGGTTTTCATTTTCTGCTCCTTTACCTTCTCTGATGTGAAGGACTGGATTGACTGACAGGGCAAAAAATGCTTGGAATAAGATTAATTAGAGCAGATGACCTGTCTTAATCTGAAAATGTGAACATCTTGATTGATGTTCTTTCACAGGTAATGGAGAGAATTAAGCTGTTGACGTGATTCATTTGACTCATTTTAGGAATTTATTTTGGTATGAGATGAATCATAAGCAAGGGGTGTTTATTTCTTTCTATTTACACTATTGAGAGTCTAGACAACTAGTTCAGATGTAGATATCTATATCTATCCTGATTAATCCTGCTCAGTGAGGCAAAATAATCCCAGCAGGGTTGAAACAAAATGGTTGTATTCAGGGAAAGGAGTGAGAAAGCTATTCACATTTATAAAGAGCCTGCTGTGTGTGGGAATGATTCTTGAAACCTGGGAAGAAATTTTAACTAATTTAACTTGGATTGAAACGTAGACTTAAATGAGAATTTGTGTGTCTGGAAGCTTTTGGCTAGGTGATTGCTTTTTAACAATTCTTCATAGTAGAACATTATTACATCTGCTGAATAAAACATAATTTTTCAGAGACCTTTCATGAAGTTCACTTGTCTTTGGTCCTGAAATGGAGATATCTGCCTGTAACACAGAAACAAGGTGACAAGCTGCTGACATGTAGCTACCATTCTGGCTTCACACAAAAATTTTGGAAGATTTCACAGTACAATCAAGACTGGGAAGCACTTCTGGAAGGAGAAGACAAAGTACAGAAAGCGTGACTAGCTCTAAAGTAGTGACAAAAGATGATTGGATAGTTTATAAAACAATGCACACCACGAAATCAAGTTCTGACTGTGTAATTGTATTCCTTTCTGACTCCTGGAATAATTCTGTAGAGTTTCAGGTTACTACAGTCTGACCTGGTATCTCTTTGGTTAATCCAGGCATCTGAAAACTTCTCTGGTGGTCTGAGCAGGCAAAAGGCTTCAGTGTTTTCTTTGAGCTGCAGATATGTGTCTATGGCTGAGACAAATTGCCTTGTGCCTTACTGGCTACATTTACAGAGGCAGAGTCAAAAAGGTGAAGGAGCAAGGCTTGAGCACTGGCGCAGGACTGAGGAGATCAGTAATTTCTCAACAGGATTCCTGTTGCAGCTTTGGCTTGGGTAGTATGAGTATAGTTTAAGAACATAGCATGGGCCCAGAACCATTTCTGTTGCATAGTTTGGATGCCACCATCCTCTTAAGAGATAAAAGGAATTAGCTGTCTGTGATACAATGAAGTTTATGGTGGTCTGCTCATTCTCAAGGACAGAAAAGAGAAATTCAGTTGTTTCTCATACGATTTTCAGCATCGTGGTGTGTTCAGTTTTCATGTCTGATGGTCTTCTTGAGTGGGTCACTATATTTATTTGAGTATTGTAGACTAGGGCTGTAAATAGTCTACAGAATGTGCTTTTAGTATTACAGGAGACTGAGTCTGAGCTTCTTGCAAAACTCATATTTTTTTACCTTAAGGAACTTCCAAATGGGCAACAGATTGAATAAGGCTGACTGAGGAATGTCTGATAGTGTCAATAGACTGTGAAGGATTAAATTGGGGCAATCAGAAGTAGTTAGACATTAGAAATAAATGTGAACTGCTGCATGGGCCTGAAGTGACAGTGACATTTAAAAAGATGTTTTATTTACTGAAAGCAAAGTTTTTAAAAAATCTGATAGCTATGTTAATTATCAAATAGTTATATAATGTAATAGTTTTATACTGTAATGGTAATATTTTAGAAAGTTGTAATTCTGAAACTAGGTTCAAATTAGTCCAGCCCTGTTTACAAAACTGCATTTTCCTCTCAGCCCAAAAACATCTATATAGAATTACAGTCGATAATGTACATTCATACTGCAGTGTAAATAAAGCTATAAAGGGATTGTAATAATCTCCAAAACATGTTTTATTAATTCAAAACACAAGCATAATAAGCTCTGGGTTAAAGTTAAATGTAAATTACATTCCAGCATGTTAAAAGCAAACACTTGCAAATGATACTGACTATTCCCTGTCTTGATGCTATGCATATTATTATGATTCCAGTGTATTGACTTTCCTGGCCTAAAATATGATATTATCTTTTTTTAAAAAATTACTTTATTGATGATGTCATTTAAAGAGGGATTTACTGTTATGCATTTTTCTAAAATTATACAAAATCGAACAAAATGTGTGTTTGCCCCTGAGCTTCCACTATTCCAAGAGCTGATAGAAACCTGTGAATGCAGTTCTTTGTGCTCATCTTCTTGGGTTTATGACACAGTTTTTGTGTGCTTGTACAGTACTTAGATCCATGACGCTGTCCTCCTGACTGAAAACTTTTATTCCACCTTGAAACAAACTTTTCGCTTTGCCTTATGATAATAATTCTGAACTGCTTTTTCAAGTGTTACAAATTACTGCTTCTGTCTAGCATGGTTTCTTCTACTTCTAGTTAAGACCAGTTGGTAAATTTGATCTCTACAAGTGGTTCTGTTTTGAATCTTTAGTAGGGCAGTGTATATAACAATGTTTTTGACTTTTTTGCTAATATGTGTACTCAAAGATACGTGCCAGCAACTTCATAAACTCAACTCAACCCAGGATACACCACATTTACTGAGGCATCATATAATCTTAGAAACTCTTACTCTTTATCATTGAGATTATCTGTGCTTGGCTGTTCTGATCAATCTAATATCATTTTAGCTACCATGCAGTTTCAGCAAAGCATATTTTGAAATCTGAAACTGAAGAAATTTAATCAGGAAGTTTGGCTGCAAAATATGAAGTAAAATTTTAATACAGAGAGCAGAGTGTTTTGTAGATAAATGGTATTCAGTCCATACAAATGTATTTACTGCCTAAGACATATAGTTTATTTTATTTTTCTTCTGTTGGTATGACATTCAGTTTAATCAAGTGTTGCAACATTTCTATTCCATTGCTGATTTTAATAATCCTTATATAGAAAAAAAGCTTACTTCCTGGTAGAAGTAAGTCAACTGTTTTCTAATCCTTCCTATCCTCTTTTGACAGTCAATGCTAGATAAAAAGATGTTACATGAAAGCAACACAAATCTAACACTACTAAAGCCTGGATATTTGTCTTTTTTATTCTTATTCTCTAAAAAAAGAGACATTAAGGATGACTTTTAATGTTCCTTTATGTATTATAAGTCTGTGTCTGAAAAAAGTGATGTGGCTAAGAATCCACTTCTGGCTAAGAAACCACTAATCTGTTTTCAGGGTTTTTGTCATTAAAAAAAAATAAATCTAGGCTGGCAAAAAGTATGATTGATGAATAGAACCAGTCCACTAGCAAGAAAAAATAAAGGAAAATCTTCCACTAATGTGTCTATGTCTTGTATGATTCCTAAGCATAGGTTCCAGTATTTTGTTCTTTGGTACCTTTATCAACAGAACACAAAGATATTCCTAACAAAGTTCACAAATGTCACAGAAACAGATGCAGGAGGAAGTAATGGCAGGTCATAGTAGAATCAACTGCTGCATGTGTAGCTGGCCTTATTATATGTACTTTCATTCAAATAAATACAAGGTCATGCACCACATAAACAGGACAAAGGTCACACTTGTAGCATGAGCAGTCTATCACTGCTTTGGAACACAATCAAAGAATCACAGAAAGTTAGGGGTTGGAGTACTAAAGTACTTGGTGCCTAATAACCCTATCATAACCTCAGAATAAAAGAATTGGAAAAAGAAAATACAACTTTCTACTTTCCACAGTTTCTGTAGGTGCTGCCAGCTCAGACTCATCATTCATGCTGGCCTCAATGTGATCAGCCTCAACATGCTTCATCAGAGTTGATCTGGGAGAAAATTCCTGTGGGAAGGCATCATGAAGAACAAGGCAATAACAGTGTTACATAGCATCTTTACAGATGAGCCTAAGAAATGCTTCCACACTGCAGTAATGATAATTTTAAGCTCTGAAATGCTGTTTTTAGCTCACTCATGCTAATCAAGAGGTGTGTAATGTGCAAGTGGGAAATTAGTACCTGATGAAGAATTTTCGTAAATGAAAAACATTAACTTCCAGGAAGAGTAGAGTTGATGCGAATGGATAGGAAGAGAGGGTGAATATGGAGCAGTATTTCATAATCAGCCCATATCCAATGGATTCAGTTCAGTTCAATTATCCTGGAATTAAAACCAAGGTATTTGTATTAACTCATGCTGTTGCTTGATGTGGTCAGACACTCATCCATGTTTATATAATTTAATTACCTCAACAATAATTTGTTTTTATTTGAGTAACAGTTAAAAGTATCAGTAATGGAACAGGGGTCCACTATGTCTAAATTTGCAAGTGGTGTAGACAAACAGGAATAGATTTGTAGAATGATCAGTTGATGCTCTGATCCCGGTGACTGCTCAGCACATATTTCAGAAATTCTGTGCTTTTGACTCATTCCATTTGTGTGGACTGAATGCTCCTTGAGTTTGTGTAACAGATTTTATACTCTTACCCTGTTGTAAGGGCCATAACCACTTTATACCCAAATTACAGCTTTCATAACAATATATAAGTTTTGCAGTCTCTTAGCTCTTGGCAAAGAAATGCTAGATTTTTCCAAGGAAAAGTTTTGGAATTTTTGACTTGTGATTTTTATAAAGAAATTAAAAAGTCATTTAATGTAAGAATACAATTTTTTTAAACATTAAAGTGATGTGCCTCCTATTCACAGCAACTCAATAAAATCAGAGCCTTTAGAGTTGGAAAAGCTATCACTCAGCTAGCTGTAAAAATTTATTTACAATATCAAGGAATTTGTGGGAAAAAACAGTTAATTGTGTTCAAGTTAATTTAATTAATTTCATTTTTCTGTGAAATCTCATTAAATGATAACAAATGGGCTTGGACTTCACTATTTGAGCTCTTCACAAATAAACACACTTCACATTTTAAGATGTAGTGTAAAAAAATGTTTCATTAAGGAAGACTGAGTTTTGTATTTCTCATACATACACTCGTATGCTCATATTCTTTAGGCTCTAATTAGACTGTAGAGACAGTATATTGTAGGGCTAATTTAGATTCTTTATCTCCTAAATATTGCACAGAAGAGCACTTTTCTTTTAACACCAAGTCTGATTACCATGCCTTGCTGGAAGTTCCTTATAAGCTCATGTATATATGGAGTATATACACACACAGTCTCTAGAAAATTCTAGTGCCTCATGTAGATAGCATTGATAATTATTCAGAATGTCTTTATCTGTTGAGGAACCAAAACAAGGAATCCTAATACAAAATACATGCACAGGTAATTTCCACTAGTTACAGATTATTTACCTGGGGAACACTTTGTTCAGCTGCAATTATCTGCTGACATACTTTATGAGGTAATGTCTTAGTTGAAAGCATAATGAAGCAAATTCTAGCACTATCATTCATGCATTAGGCAAAGGAGAAATTTAGAATTACCATATCTTAGATTGGAAGTAATGTGTAAAAATACTAGTTTGAAACCTCATTATATGTGATCACTTTAAAAGTGTTGCCTGACTTCACAGTGGCCAGGAGATTTTCCATGTTTTGGAATGGGTTATTCTCCTGCTGACAGAAGTAATGTGTTGGTTTTTAAGTCCTTTCTCCTGTTTAGGACACACTTGCAATTTTTGTTACTGTTTCTAGTAAGAACAGGTTTCAGTCATTTAGATCAATTCAAAGGATCTAGTAAAGCACAGAAGGGTTTTAAAATTTAACAGAAGATAACTGGTCTAGATGATGTTTCTCTTAGCATGACTTAAACAGAAATTCTATTAGAACCATCTATCTAAAGACATTTCAGTCCTTTAAGTAACTGGAATTGCTGTTTTCACACCTTATTCACTTTGTCATTAAATAGAATAAAAGGGTCTAAACTACTTCATTCATCAGCTCAGGTATGTGTGTTTATTCACTTTGCCTACAGAATCTCCTAAATACTAATGCATCTTACACAGGTCTGTCCCTTCAAAAAAAAGTACCACGGTCTAGGGACAAATTCTGCCACTGAGGATGCTCTCATACAAACCTACAAGAAAGCAAACAAGAATTTACTCTTCTGCTACACCATTCAAAAAGGTAGGTGGAATTGTCATGAAATTGGGGCATCTTTGCCAGACACACTTTAATCTTCATCCTCTGTTTTTGTTAATTACTGTGAGACCACTTAGAATGATATTATACACCAACCCTGAAAATGCTTTTTTTTAAAAAAAAAGATAAAAGTACTGGGCATTACCTTTCAACAACTTTATGAGTGTCTTGCTTTGCCTTAAAAAATCCATTAGGGAAATGGATGGTCTTATGTCTCCTAGAATATATTTTTTATATTATTATGAAAAGCCTATATTGTGAATACATGCAGTTGTATACAGAAAGTTTGCAAGCACGTATAAGTGATCTGTGAAGTCATTTTAGAAAATGTCACCAAGAAAATGGTAAGTAAATGAAACAGAAATGCAGACCCAAACATCTACATCCCAAAGCTTTACGGAGATGCTAAACAAGTTCTAAATGTTTGTAAGACGTGACCAAATTCCAGACTCCAGGTATTGTGTCCTTGAGATGTGTGATGCTGCTCCTTAAGGGAAGCGAGGCTTCTCATACCCAGCTAGCTGCAGTTCAGCTGTCATGGGGGAGATCTTTCCCTTCACAAATTAGCTCTAGAAAGCAACAGCTGCTGAGAAAGAGTGTATTTCCTTATTCATCTGTTTTGTCCTCTCCTGAAGAATATCTTGCGTCTTGTATCTGTTCAAAACAAGTAAATATAGCTGGGGAAAATTATCTCTTTAAAAATCTTAAAATACGAAGCATCTATAGTAGAAGTAGAATACCTTGGTATCAGGGAATCCCCGTGTCTGCTACATGCTTTGCAAATATGTCTTCTTGTATTTTATTTATTTATTTTTCGTGCTGGCATGGTTATTTATTTGTCAACTGTTGGTAGCTTTGAAGGTCTCAGAGTTTGGATGCCAGGACTTCTGTGGTGGGATGCAAAAATGACTTCTAAACTCGATTTAAACAATTTAGTAGAACATTAGCAGGTCTTTTGCTGGCTTTACCGCACAATCTGCATAAGAACCAGAAAGGCATATATATCTTGAATCAAACTCCCTAAACTACATATGAAACTAGAAAATCATGTGTAGTGCTATTTAGTAAGTAATTTATTTAGGCATTTCATCATTCAATAGAGGAGCTTTGGATGTGGTAGAGTCATTTAAGTCTGAAGTCAGTCCCTTTGTTTGCACATGAACAGTCTAATTTACATGCCCATAATATGCCCCTTCAACAAATTATATATAAAAAATCCAAACCGTGTCCTGTTAGTTATTTCACCATTTTGGAAACAGGAAATCCATGTTCCCATTTGCCTGCTGAAAAATGGGAAAAACTTCTAAAGATGCGTGGTATAAGTCAAATTAACATCAAAATTATTTTTTAATTTATTAATGGCAGATACTTAACTGGTAGTAGTGGACTTATACATTAAGGATCAATATCAATCATATGACAGATAATCTACAATACTGGCTGATTAAAAACACCTACATATCTCTGAGCACCCTTCAAAAATTAATGCCAGAAGGTTCTAATCACCTCCACTGTCACACAGAGTTACGTGAACAGCCGGCACAGACACCCACCATCCCAACCCCCCCGACCCTGACACAGACAGACAGAGGCCATGTGGGATAGAAAAGCACACACCCCCCTCCCCTCCCATCCCTCTCATAGCAGAGGTGAGCACTTCCAACCATGTGAATAAATGGTTCTCTGCTGTTTAATTTGTACCAGGACAATTTCCATCCACATATCACGATAGCTTTGGAAACAGAGAGAGATTTTTTTTTTTTTAATTAGTTTGCCCTACTGTGAAGACAAAGAAACTCGGATTTTTCTGGCACTGCACTTCAGTGACCAGGATAGCCATGCCTTCATGTGTGTAGTTTTCATCAGACACTTTTATGCAAATATTAGACAATTATTACACAATTCAGAGCTAACCTTCCCCTGAGGAACTCATTCAGCAGAGCTATTGCAGTCACAGGCTCTCAGAGCTCCACTGTAGCTGTGTTTGATGCAAAAGGCAGGGTGGCAGACTCCTCACCCTCAGCCCTCTGTTTGCCACATCTATGCAGTGTCAGAATAAACTGAGCCTTGTGTACAGAGCTTGACAGTGGTTTTTCTGTCCACCTGGAGCAATTGAGTTTTGAATTAAACCAAGTAACCGTTTTGTAAAAAAAAAAATAATGCCATTATTTGTCATAAATAATAAGGTTTAATTCCACTGTTTAAAACCCCACAGTGCTTACATTAAACTGATTTTAATCTAATCGGCAAATCAATGGATTTCAAAACAACTTCTACTTGCAGACTTTTATCCCAGTAATTCTTTTAGTTACTGTTGTAAATGATACCTGGCTTGAACGTGTTCTTTCTTTACCAAAATTATTATGCAAAGAAATTAAGTGTTCTAACATGTATGCAGAAGACATTTAAATGGCACTTGTACATCAGAGACTCAATCTGGAGAACTGCATGCCACTTACTGCTTACTACAGACTGGAAAAATCATAAAGAATACCACTCGGATTATATTTTGATTTGGGAAAAAAAAATTGGATTCTTAAATATTTGGAATCTAAAAGGGGAACCCCAGTAATCAATTTAAAATTACTTAAAATGCCACTTCTGATTTCCAAAATTTTCCTCATACCCTCTCTCTTCTTTGGAGATAATTTAAAACCTTATTTACGTGTTTCGTCCACAAATCTCTGGCCAAATATGCTGGCATTTGTCAAAATAAGCAGCTGTCTGTCTAAGGGATGGTGTGGCTGTGGAGTTAATTGAGAAATTCCAGCAAGCAGGTGCTCAGAGAAGCCACCTTTTTTCAGTCAATGTTTTTCTTTTAGACTTCCTATTCCCTGATTTTGAGGGGAAAAAGAAAAAAAGAAAAAAGAAAAAAAGAAAAAAGAAAAAAGAAAAAAAAATGTAGATAGTCTTTTCTAGTTCTTTGGCACATCTTGAGAATTTCCAAAACTTCTGACACTTTTTGGTTTTGGAATGTGAAGTCTGTTCACTGCCTCACTTGGACAAAGTGAACACTGGTAATTTTATGCCTGGCTTCAGAACTACAGCAATACATAATCATATCCTTTATATAGTATTAGAAATATTCTTTAAGTGGATTGAATAAGTGGCCTTTATCTGACCAGTGATCAAGCACTGGCAACATATAGGTCATTATAGAAGTTTACTGCAGAAAATAATAAATTATCTATGTCTTTGGCTTACTGAAGATATCTATTGCAGCATGCAGTGATAACCTTTGGCTAAAAAATGAGGGACTGAATTTTAAATAATTGCAGACTCTGCTAGCAGTTCTGAAAAATACTCTGCCACTCACCTAGCCCACCATCACCTTCAAAAATAGAAAGTACAGAACCTTTTGGATACTCAAGAAAGTGTCGATTTAGCATGGAAGTCTTTCTAAAATATTACTTAAAAAAACTCTGATACTGCAGGGATTATGAGCAGATGGATTTTAGACTTTTGCAAATGCCTCAAAATCAGAATAGAATGGTATTAGAGCTGCGGCAAACTCAGCAGTTCCACCTGTCAAGAGATTTCCTTGTGTTCATGGCTATGGGGTTTTTATTCAGCTCGCTCTGTGCACTTTTCCATTCCCAGTTCCCACTTCTGTTGCCTTGAGCTCTGTTCATAAATCATGTGCTCCAGCTTTCTGAACATCTCCAAGTTTATCAACATCTTTCATGTGCTCAGTGAACCAAAAACTGTGCCCTGTATCAGCCCAGGGTGAAATGTTGTAGGCAATATATAACATATAACATATATACACTACATGTATATGTAATATGTAGTTCGACAGAGTTAAAAATTTATAGAAATGTGGTATATTTCCATTGTGGGAAGTTTATAGCTAACAGGAAAAAAAAATACTTGTTTTTCATAAACCTGTCTTTTCTAATTCTGGCAGACAAGAGATAAAATCAGTGCAGCAGAAATATCATGTGCAGTTGTACTATTAAGAAGAGCAACTGCAGCATCACTGAGGATGATTTATTACATTCTAAATAGGCCCATCACTAAATGAACCTGTCATGATACATGCAATGTCATAGGAAGTATCCTCACAAGATTTAACACACAGTTGCCAGGACTAGTGGAAAATGAAATCATTGTCTGTCTATATGGTGAAGCTCACTACTACAGGTAGAAATTTAACAGTGAAATTTTACAGTGAAACCCAACATAAATATTTAAATATCAGACCCTTGTCGTTTAAATGAAATACCAGTCTAAACCATTAGAGATCAAATGGAAACTCGAAAAGTGAAACCACTTAGATACCAGTATCCAGTATACCAGTATCCAGATACCAGTGAACCAGTATAAGGAGTACTATAAGGAAAAGAGCTCCTGTATGTCTGGGTTCAGCAATGATTAAAAAAGTGATAGTTCTATGATGAAGTATTCTAATGTTTTAAAGGAAAAGAGTAGGTAGGTATGCACTTATATACATTTATAGGTAAGCAATAGCAATTATTCAGATAGAAATGGTGAAGGAGGACAATGTATAGATTTTTCTGAGGTACCTCAAAAGATTGAAAAATAAAGTGAGGAAAAAAAAGTAATTCTATCATATTTCTGCAAGAGCCAAAACAAAACACTGAGAGAAAGTAATCAATAACATCTATCAAGGAACTTCATCACATGCAGCAGGCAAATGGATTTCTTATTAGTCAAACAACAATATTAAAAAAATACAAGGGGCTGCATTCACTCATTCATACTGAGCCTCCAGCCATCAGGAGTTGGTGGCAGTGGTGATTATATGAGCAGAATATATTATAATATTCCCTTCAGTGCCCTCTGCTGACTAGCTGACTTTAATAATCATAAACTGCAGGATACTATTTATGAAATAACTATTACCATTGAACTTTATCTGTGTAAGTAAATATGTATTTAATGGAAAACTCCTCTGGGGCAGCAGTGTGAAAATGTGGTTGCTCTTGCTTGTCTTGTAAAGCCATTTCTCTTTGGTGGCTGCTGTGTGAATTCACACATTTTGTTTTGCCTCAATTCTGTTACCAATTACAGATTCATCATATAAAAACTATCACAGTTATGTCATTAACAGAACAGTGATATATCTGTAACTAAACTACAGACACACACTTGCTTCACCTTTAGGTACAAACCTACCTATATTTAGGGGCCTTAAATAGGGCTGAAACTAGATTTTTATTTTATTTATTTATTTATTGAGTGAATAAGTTGATATTTTGGTTTGGTTAAGACCAAGCTGATCATAATACCTCTATTTCTGTTGAAATATTTATGAATATTAGGGGATTCAGGTGGGTTAGGATGCCATGAGTTTAAAGTCAAGCAATCTCCCTGCTGTTCTGCATGCTGTGAATTCAAAATGGGATCAAGATTTACAAAAAAATATGGCTTGAGGTAGGAGGGCACACGAGCAACAGCAAACCTTAGTCACCAGGACTTGCTCTAAAGCAAGTTCTGTTCCTCTTTGTGATTTATAGGAATACTTAGATGGCTCCAGGTTTTGACGATTTCCAGAGTGTCCAGGTTGCTTGTAGCACTGCTGATGCAACTGGATGTGGAAATTGAGCTACCTTGTTTATTTGTGTCCTGAGTGATAAGTCTGGCTTCTTCCCTGAGAAAAGTTGCTCTCTCATAGGAGGCCAGTTGTAGAAGGATCAGGGAGAGGGTTAGCTGCTACTAGCTGTCTCCTCTGCCTCTTTCCCTGGACCAGCCCCCTGGTGAGGCTTTTTCATGTGGTTTTACCTGAAATCCACATGTCACAGCTGCATGCTCCTCCAGATTGAAGGAAAATTTAATATCAGTGAATATCCTTGCGAATTGATTCCCTGGAGCTTCATGTTGCTCTAATTTTCAGCTACCTAAATTTCTGGTGGGATGGATAAAAGGGGCGATGAGAGCGGCAAATTCAAGTTAGTCCCTCCTGCTGTGAAAGCTAAGAAAGGTCAGCTGGAATGTATGAATACATCTAGCAGCAGTGAAAAGTAATAAGCTCCACAAAACAGGATCTCCCATTCAATTTATATTTTATGTTCTTCAGCAATGAGCTGTGCAGCCTGCCTGTAAAGTTGCCAAAATTTGAATTACATTATCTGTACTGATTTGCAGGACATATCTGGGAGTGGCAGTGTGGAAATATTCTGTTTTGAGAAGTAAGCCCTAAAGCTATATTGTTTGGAAACGTAGAGTCATTGTCACCCCTCTGAGTTTGAGAACTCTGTACACCATAGATTTATCATACAAAGTAATCATTACTTATAATTTTAAGAACACATTGCCAAATTCTGCTGTGCTTTTTCACTCTGCCTGTCTGTGGTTATAGTGAACAGTACACCCATTTTTCCTACCTTTGATGGAGTCTGCATGAGAGCAATGATACCTGTCATATCCTAAAGAATAGTTTTTGCTAACACAATTCATTTAAAACATCTCAAAGCAAAACCAAATTGATTATCACCCAGAAGACTTAATGTAGTTTATACTTTAGCATGCTGTGGCTATTGCAATTGTAGTACTCCTGAGGCAACAGCCAAAATCTGAAATGGTTGAAGTGTCTTCAACTTTTTCTCAGCTGGATAAGCCTGTATTTACTGAATGCTATCAAGGGGATAAAGCACCCATTCTCCTTTCACCCCCTTTTCTTTCCTCATTCATCCTGTTGGTAGCTCAGTATCTCATATAAAACAGGAAAAAGTGTGGGGTTGCAATAAGTGTGTCATTGTAATTTCAGCTATGTTACCAACATGTGGAGCAATGCCTGGACCTCCTTTTGTCACAAAAACATGAGGATGGAGTGCTTCATTCACAGGGCTTTTGAAGCCTTTCATAAGTGCATAACAATGGGAGATAGTGGCTCAGAAAATTGCCTTTTAGGGATTTTTTTAGTTTCTCTTTCTTTTTCTCTCTACAGCAGAAACAACCACAACAACTTTATGGTAATTTTGAAATGGAAATTTTCAGGGTAGTTATGACCATGAAACTCCTGCAGAGTTCAGAAATAAGGATATGAGGAGTTTCTTCACAGACTTGATTCCCATTATATTGCTATGCATTGATGCACACAGTTATCTCTGTAAGGTCATGAAACATTATTGATTATCATTCCTGTTCTATTCTTCAGGAACTGAGAGGGAAATTAAATTATCTGAGGTTGCAGAAGCAGAACTCAGGCTTGTCCCCGTGTCTTTTGTGTTTGAGCTCGTCCTTTAAACACAAGCTAATGCAGCCTCTACTTTTTATAAACAAAATGTAAAAAGAACATTTTTTGTGTAAGGTTTATAAGGTGCAAAGCATCCCTTATGGATATGGATGTAGGTCACTGCTGAGAGGGGAAGCTAGAGCAAGCTGTGTGTTTTCACATAGGCTTACACACATTTGCTCTGGATGAAGTGAGCCCAAGTGGGAAAAGCCTGGCTTCAGTTCTTCTGTACTTCCACATGAACTTCTCCTTCATTCACGTCCAGTGAGGTGGAGATCAGAGAATTGATCCTGACCTTGCTTTTTGCTTCCTATTGCAGTCATTATGACTTACAGGAAGGATTTGTGTTTGACTGAAGTATCAGTAAGACCTGAAAGCTTTTTCCTCCTGACTTCTGTTGCTGCAATATGTCTGTTCACTCAAAGAAAGTGTTTATAGTAGATGTACTTCTCCCTATGAATGAAGCTTGCAGTAAGTTTAAAAAATAAAATAACATGAACGTAACAAGTTTTCATAAAAACTACACTTCCTTGACTGTAGATGCTGCTATTTAGTACATTTGTTGTTCTCTGCTGTCCTAAATTTTTTTTAATTAAAAAAAAAAAAAAAGAACCATGGTTCAGATTGCTCAATATACCTGTTTGTGCCAGTTCCTACAGTTCCTTCAGAGCCTTCTTGCATGAGAAAAATGGGTTGATAGAAAACATATATATTTATTTTTGCTTGTGTACATAATATTATGAAGCCTTATGGTAAGGTTATTTGATTTTTATTATAATTGTGGTGATGATTGCTAAAGGTAGTTAGGAAGACAGAATGCATTAATGTATAGCAATAAAACCTCATAGTATGAAAGTAATAAATAGATTGTATTTCTCTGAAATAAGGCTAACCAATTCCCTGCTCCACTATGCTGATGATTTGAGTCCTAAAATTTTAGATGTTGTATAAAACTCTATGCTTGATGGTGGAAAAGTCTCCATACTGTATCAGGAAAGCAGTGTGGGCCCAAACCTGTAACTACTCTTTCAGTCAACACATTCCCCCAAGTCTTTTAAAATAGAGAATATAAGATTATGCTGTCTTCAAAATTTCATTATATTTTATTATTATTATATTATATTATATTATATTATATTATATTATATTATTTTGCAGATCTCACAGTTTGGTTTTATCAGGGAGACTCTCCTAAACTCAGCAAAAAGAAGCAATAGCTTGTTGCAATTCTATTCCAGATATCACCATCCCAGCTATATCTATCTGTCCCAGCACCTAGAAGCACTGAGTTGACCGTCTGCCATATATAGACTTCTCTCTCTCATTTTGTGTCTGGGGAGATATGGAGCTACATTTAAATTTCAGTGTTTTGATCCAGCTTGGGGTTTTACTTTTCCAGATATTAATTTTCTTATGTGCCAGTGAAAGTAAGGTCAGAGAAGTGTATGTTGCACTGGAGTTAAAGTGAGGAAATTTGACTTTGTGGAAGCCATATAAACATTCCAGTAGGGGATGATCAAAGAAACACGGGATCCCTAACAGGTAATTAACCTCTGAGAGGAAGCTCCAAGAACCTCTAGTTTTCTTTTAAGTTAAAACCTTGGTTCTAAGATATCATTAAAATTATTTTTCTTTTTATAATCTGAAAGTCTTGTGCCTTACTTTACAAAAACCTGAAATTCAAGCACTCCAAAGGAAAGGTAGTTGAGAGAGAATCACCAGGTAAAAGATAGACAAGACCAAACCTAGAAATTCTAAAATGTAAGGTCTTCCAAGAATGAGTCAGGAAAGTTTTGTCAAAGATACTAACTAAATCTTGTTGGGGGAAAAAAAAATCTCTGTGGTAGCTATTAGAAGATAAATTAATTGCCTTAGATGTGTGTTTCCTTGATGTTCCATATATGATTAATTATTTTGATTTAGTTTTCACTTAATTACCCAAATATGTTGTCTGATTTATATTAATAAGAGATTAATTTAAATTTATTCCAGGGAAATTAAATTATATTTCTTATTGTGCATTTTGTGACCCTATCAGTAGCTTGAAAGGGTTTGGTTGTGGAGTTGAATTCAGTTTGGTGACTAAGCCTAGCTCTCCACTCTCCTCCAAGTCCTCACCAAGGACTATTGTGATGTCTACGAGTGGTTCCTTGTCTGGTAGTGCATATTTCTTGCAGTTGCAGACTTCAAATATTTTCTGTGGCAATGAGAAATATCTAATGAATTAGTGATGAAGTCTAGGTATTCTCTTCCTTAGGAAGGATGGCTGATTATATTTTTGAGTTGGCAGATAATTTGAACAATTTTATTGCAGGGTGTCCCTGACAGTACATGCAGGAATAGTCCTTAGCGAATTCAGCAAGAAACATTGATATTCCTCAGGATCATTGTGCTCCTTCAGGGACTGCTCCACCGTGCTCCTCCACAGGCTGCAGGGGCACAGCTGCCATCTCACCACAGGCTGCAGGGAAATCCCTGCTCAGGCACCTTTCCCATTCCTTCTTCACTGATCTTGGTGTCTGTTCTCTGGCATTTCTCTCTCACTTCATCCTCTAATATGCGCTGTGGATCCTTTCTTGGATTTCTACAGTTCCATTTTCCCGTTCTTGAATATATTGCTCGCAGAGGGGCTTCCAGCTTCTTGTATCTGCTTGGCTTTGGGCAGAGGAAGGGCAGGGATTGGAAGCAGGGGAACATCCAGCACCTTCTCAGAGAAGCCACTCTATGGCCCCCCTGCTTCCAAAACACCACTGCACTAACCCAAGACACTTGTAGATGTTGTTAAGGTCTCCCCTCATCCTTCTCTTCTCCAGGATAAAAAGTCCCAGCTCTCTCAGCCTTTCTGCATAAGTGAGATGCTCCATTCATCCAGCCATCTTTGTTGCCCACCACTGGACTCTCTTCAGTGGCTCCTGGTCTCTTTTGAACTGGGGAGCCCAGAACTGGATGCAGTATTTCAGATATGACCTCAGCAGGGCAGAGTGGAGGGGAAGAATGACCTTCCCTGAACTACTGGCCACACTCTTCTTATGCAGCCCAGGATTCCATTGGCCTTCTTGGCAATAAGGGCACACTGCTGGCCCATGGATAATTTGCTATATATCAGGACCCCTAACTACTTCTCTGAACTGCTTTCCAAATGGTCCACTGCTAACCTATATTGGTGCTTGAGGTTCTTCCTTCCATGTGGCAGGACCCTACGTTTGTTCTCATTGAACCTCATTAGGTTTTTCTCTGCCCAGCTCTCCAGCCTGTCAAGGTTATGCTGGATGGCAGCACAGCCCTCTGGAGTGTCAGCCATGCCTCCCAGTTTTGTATCATCAGTGAACTTGATGAGGATACACTCTGTCCCCTTGTCCAGGTTGTTGATGAACATGTTGAACAAGACCGGACTGAGTATTGACCCCTGGGGGACACTGCTTCTTACAGGCCTCCACCTTGACCCTGCTCCACTGATCACCACCCTCTCAGTTCTGTCACACAGACAGCTCTCAAATCTACCTCACTGTCCACTCATCTAGCCCACACTTGCTGAGTTTCCTAATGAGGATGTTATGGGAGACAGTATCCAAAGCCTTGCTGAAGTCAGGGAAGATAACATCCACTGCTTTCACCTCATCTAGCCAGCCAGTGACGATGCCATTGAAGGTGATCAGGTTGGTCAGGCATGATTTCCCTTGGGTGAATCCATGCTGACTTCTCCCACTGACATCCTTTGCTTTCACATGTTTTCTGATGACATCTAGACCAATTTTTTCCAACACCTTACCAGGGACAGAAGTGAGACTAACTGGTGTGTAGTGCCCAGAGTCCTCCTTCTTGCCCTTTTTGAAGACTAGATTACCTTTAGTCCTCAGGCACTTGTCCCGTTCTCCATGGCCTCTCAAAGATAATGAAGAGTGGCCTAGCAACAACATCTGCCAGCTCTCTCAGAACTCATGGATGTATCCCATCAGGTCCCATGGATTTATGGTCATCCAGTTTGGCTAAGTACCCTCTAACCTGATACTCCACTAATGAGGGAAAGCCTTCCTCTCTCCAAACCTTCTCTCTTACTTCCAGGGTCTCAGATTCAAGAGAGTAGTCTTTTCCAGTGAAGACTGAAGCAAAGAAAGCATTCAATAACTCCACCTTCCCTGTGTCTTCAGCCACTGGGGCACCTGCCTCATTCATCAGTGGGTCTATCCTTTTTTTTTTTTATTGATATACTGTAAACAACCCTTCTTGTCCTTGCTACTCCTCTGAAGTAGCAAGCTGAAGTAGACAACTGAAGTAGGTGATTTTTTTTCTCAGACACATATATGCATCTTTTTCCTTATTTCTTTCCTTCACTGTGTTCTATATTTTTATAGATTGCTGCTCCATCTGTTCACAGACTGTGGCATTAAAAATGCTTTATTATTCATCCGATCACTTTCATTGGGACACTGGATTTTATCATGAGGTTCATAGGACAGAATAAAGAATACTCATTGTCCCTGCATTTCTTTATTGTTTATGTTTTAGCATGCAAAATATCTTTGTAGAAAATTCACTCCTGACACCACTTCTCTCCATAGTATGACTGTTGTCTGAAAGTATTTATGCTTTATATCACCAAAATTGTAATTTAGGTGAACATCTGAGCTGTATTAAAATACATACATTTAATACTGTATGGGATGTTATTTTATTCCTGTTTCATGCAGAAGTACAGCTTCTGATGACATGAAGGAAGAAAGTATTGTTCTGGTTTTTTTGTTTTTATGATCTTCACACCACAGTTAAATTTATTGTGTTTACACTTCACTGCAGGATGACAAGGATCATCAAAAGGCTATTACTGGTACATAACATGAAGGAACAACTTCAAACTACTTTTGTTTTAATTTCTTCAATAAGGAAGGGACATGTATGAAAACATTTGCTCATCTAGATGGAATCTCGCAGAATAAGAATCATAGAATGGTTTGGATTGGAAGGGACCTTAAAGATCATCTAGCTCTTAATCGCATCTGCCATGAGCAGGGACACCTTCCACTAGACCAGGTTGCTGCAAGCCCCATCCAAACTGGCCTCAAACACTTGCAGCTGTGAGCCATCTGCAACATCCCTGGACAACCTGTTCCACTATCTCACCACCTTCACACTGAAGAATTTCTTTCCAATTTCTTCCATGTTAACATTTCACTGAATGTTTTTCTCACTAAGCTGTAGGAATTTGTCTTGTTTTTCATATGTCTCTTACCCTCTGACTCTTGAATTCTTCATTCTAAAAAAATCACTTGTAGCTGGACAAGTCAGGCACAGCAGGTATCACTTTTGCTTGCCCCCTCTGTTTCTCACGTGGCAGTTTATGGGTTAGAGTAGTCTCTTGGCAAATAAGAGGTGAGATTTCACCACCAAGGTACACCAGATCATCTGTTTTCTGAGTGAGAGTCTTAACCATTGAACTTTGTTGAACTGTTTCTGTTTTGAAAAGAACAAATTCAGCTCACCTGTATCTTTCCCCTAAGGAAATAGCTGTTCTGGAGAAAGCAAAACTACCAGTGCGTAAGGATGTGCTCTGGATTTTTCCTGGTGGAAAATTACCCTATTGCTTCTGTGAATATTTTATTAGACAAACAATTGGATTTTACCACTGAAGAAAAACCTTTCAGTGAATAAAAACCATGTTATATATAAAAGAGGAAAGGAAAATCTGTAGAGGAGTAGCTTAATTATAGTAATTTATCTTTTGTTCCAGTGGGTAAAGGGAAGATTTTTGAAGGAAAAGCCTTGCGGGAAAGAGAGCAGGAAATAAAGAGAAGCAAAATCTTTAATCTGCCCACGTCTTTAATGTGATGTAGTTGTGTAAAGTTCAGATAAATAAGTGATAAGTTTTAAACAACTGTAAGTCCATAGTACAAAAGGATATTTACTTTTTCCTACAAAATTAAGAAATATGTATAATAAACAACACTGTTTTTTCAGCAGTATCTTGCGTAACAGAAGAGGGGAAAAAAAGAGTGTCTTTCCTCCTTGGAAGGAAGAGGAGGAAACTAGCAGCACAGTCAGAAGCTGAACACCTAGCAGCTGTTTTTTCCATTTTCACCAGTCTTTGAAGTGAAAGAAGAGAGAGAGACCCTGATATTTCATTGTTTGCTGCTGGCTGTGATTAGTGTTAGGGACCACTTCTAAGACCAAACAAAGATATCTGCATTTTTTTGTCACAAAAGAATGAGTTTGCCACTTGATTTTTTTTCAGTGAACTGTACTACTTTCATGGGTTTGTGGAGATTTAAAAGCTTTAAGGTAAATTCAGGGCACCAGCTGTCTTTTCTACCTGCCCTGCAAGCAGAAAATGAGGGGTTTTTATTTGAAAATAAAATACTGGAAGCTACTGCAACTGGAAAGTGATTTTCTTGGTGTATGCCTAATTCTGTTTGTCAAGACATTATGTGCATTTTATATATTAATAATTTAAATAAATTTTTGAAGTGTTGAGCTATATTACAGTCATGCTGAGAGATCATTGTGATATTATTTGATTATTCATATACATATTATGTAAATAGTGCATGTCTGCTTGTGCATATATGTGTTTATCAGACTTGCAGAACTGTTGAGGTCAGAAAAGACCCTGGAGATAATCTAGTCAAACCCTGCTGCTCAGAGTAGGGCCAGCTAAAGAAGGTTAGGAATGGGCATGCCAGCTCAGCTTTGATTATTACCCCAGACAGGAACTCTAAAACCTCTCTCTGGTGCACCTATTCCAGGATCTGGCCACCCTCACAGGAAAAAGATTTTTTCTAATAGAATAGTATAATAATATTTTTTATGTATAATATATAATAATTATGTATATAATATATATATTTATACATATATATTTTTTCCCAATACAATTTTGCTTATTCCAGTTTGTGCATACTGACTTTTATGCTGTCACTGGATACCACTGAGATCCTAGCTACACCTTTTTACCTTCATCTTCAGGTACTGATACATGTTGATCATCTCTCTTCTGAGAAAGGGAGAAAGAGAAAGAGAAAGAGAAAGAGAAAGAGAAAGAGAAAGAGAAAGAGAAAGAGAAAGAGAAAGAGAAAGAGAAAGAGAAAGAGAAAGAGAAAGAGAAAGAGAAAGAGAAAGAGAAAGAGAAAGAGAAAGAGAAAGAGAAAGAGAAAGAGAGAGAGAGAGAGAGAAAGAGAGAGAAGAAGAAAAAAAGTATCTATTCACACCCCTGCTCAAAGAAGGTGTCCTATGCTCAGCTTTGCTCAAATCTTGGTCACCTTTAAAAATCATAACTAAATGTGAACTTCCAAATACTTATTGGACAAATGAGTCAAAGTCCCATCTCATCAAGAACTATCTATCTGTCTCTCTAACTATCTATATCAATACAATCTGAATCACGTCCTACCAGGAGTTAGGAACAGCTGTGATAACCTGGGGATATCAGATTTGTAATGATTTCTGCTTAGTGGCTATTCAACATTTAAAAAAAAAAAAAGCAACAAACCAATCCAAACCACAAGAAATCCCAAGAAAAACAGACAAAATAAGGAATAAATTAAACCCTAATGACTAGAGAGAACACAGATGCCAAGAAAGATTAAATGTGTGCCGATTTCTGAACTATTGGGGAATATTGTCATGCAGCTCACAAAGGAGGGGAAACATTCATGGCTCTCATGAAAAAGAATCCACTTCTAATGATATAAATGAGGGTTTGTGCAAAACTTGTGGAATTGTGCTAACCTGCATGTTTAGTAGAAGGGCAAAAGACAGTAAAAGGGAAAAACAAGTTTGAATGACTAGAGAGGATGGGCATATAAGGGGTCAACCGTGTGTAAGGCAGCAGTTGCTCAGCCTGGTCATTTGGCCGAACCCTGTATCTCATTACTTTGCAGTCTGTTTTCTCTTATTAAATCCTATTCCAAACTATTTGATGCGCAGTGCCACAGTCTAATTTGTATGTGAATGTGTTTGTGTGAGATTCATTAGAAAAATTCAGGCTTCAGTAGCTGATAAGTAAGTTACCCCTAGAAAGATTGATTTTTCACATACTCAGGTGTACTCAAATTGAGAGACAAACACAGAGTAGTCATTGAGGTGAAAAGGAATAGCTTTCTCCTGGAAAGAGAGAGACATATGAAATGTCAGAGAAGGTTTCAGTGGCTGGGAAGAGGATAAAGTTTATTTCATGTGTCTTGAAGGTGACACACCTGTTAGTCCATCCCAGCGTGACATTTGTTTTTCCACTTTAGTATTCTGCCCCTGATTCCAGTGTGGGAGCTTGAAGCACAATCACTCTTAGACTCTTTCCCTTTCTGCTTCCTAGCCAGGTCTTCCAATTCCATACTGCCTACCTACAATACATTCTTGTCAGTGATTAAATTCACCCTGTTATTTGAGGTAATTTTTCCAGTTTGTCAACATCATCTTGAATTCTAGCCCCATCTCATACGGATGACCATACTATACTCATTCTTCCACCATATTGGTCATTAATGACAATATTCAATTGTATTCTGTTCAGAACAGATCTCATCAAAATCCTGAGTTCCAATAAACATCTCCAGTTGTAATAGTAAGTACTGGTTGGGCTTAAAAAATGTGGAGACTCACAGGGACAGCTGTCTCAGCAAACAGTGCAGCAGCAGACTTAAGTCTTATTTACAGGATATCATGAGCTATAGAGTTTTGTATATTATCAGCTGGTTTGCCTTCTCAAATTTCTGTGTTTGTGCTCTATACTTATACCCAGTATTGTAGTACAGTTTTTTAAATCTCCTTATTACTCAGGAATGGGAAAACCTGTTGTTTTTTTTTAATACCAGCCAGTATAATCAAACATTCCAAGTTTCAGACTGGGAGACTGGGAATGGAAAATAATATTGTAATGACTTTTCTAAAGAAATCTAGAAATTTAACCTTGTCATTTTTCCTATCAGTTGCTACTTGACAGAAAGTTTGCAGGATAAATAAATTATGTGCTGCATGGGTATATGTGCAAAAACCACCTGCTTGATTTTATTAAATTGTCAGTTTTCAGGATGAAGGAATATATGAAGAAAGCCTGATATTCAGAAACATTCAGTTTAGATATAAAAGCACAACACCTTTTTAACACAGTCAAGCAATTCAGATCTGAATGAGGATTGTTGTATTCCCTCAGCTTTTAAAAGTCATGTGTTTTCTCTTGGTTTTCCCAAAGGGATGTTGATTTCTTTTGAAAAAGTCACAATTGTCTAGGTGAAAGAGACTTTGAGTACCATCCCTAGGCAGTTTAGAAAGCTCAGCCCAGGAAGGTGCCTTGCTCAAGGTGACCTGACAGGATGTTTGGCAGGCAAAAGTGGAATACTACTGCTTAGCTCTCACTAAGCACTAGTGAATTTCCTTTATCGATTCTCTCTCATACAGTCTGCTTTCTATAAGGTTCACTTTGACATCTTACAAACTAGAATCCATGATGCTTTATTGCCCTACCCAAAAAATCCATCTCCCTTCGAGAACTCTTTTTTGATTGTAACCACTATATTACTCCTTATTAACAAGTAAATTAAATCTGTATATCACCCACCTTGTGTCAAAATCTGCTGAAATTATAGGGATGGTCAATATCTAATACCCTTTCAGGAGACTGTAGACTTTAGACTTCATAGGGGCAAGAACAGCACCCCTGCAAGCTTTCTTCTATCTTACCTCTCCTTTTGTAGTCCTCCTTCCTGACTTTGGGGTTTCCAATTGTTTCTCATCTTTGGGGGAGAAATGGAAAACCATGACAGAATATGCCTGTAATTGCTGCTTTTCCTTTTTGTACTGACTTTGGAGTAAATAATACCCTTTCTTAGATATAAAAAGGTTAGGAAGATTACAAGATTATTTTAATGCCTAAAAGTCAGATCCAAATTAATCAGTATTTCCTAAGTCTGAGAGGTTTCCTGCAGAAATATGTCAAATAAAATGAATTAAAACTGCACTTCTCCCTCTGGAGAAAAAAAATAATAGAGGAGTCAGCTAGAGAATTCTTAAGAATCCTCACAGAATATGTTAACATTGGTTTATAAGAGCTGCAAAGTACTACTGTGTCAGTATCATACACAGTAGAAGGCAAAATAATCTAATGTCCAAATAAGCACTCTAAATCAGTATACTGACAGGGTGGAAACACAACTGATTAAACATGACATATAAATAAGAGTATGTAGGTGGAAAATAAGCTAAGCAGATAAAATGCAAAATGTGTTACTGGAAGATAACATAGTACTAAATAACAAAGAGGAAAAGCCTGAAAATAAATCAAAGTTTTATAATGTGTTCATCCTGGGGATGCCAGAAAGAAAAACAATAACATAGGCTTTTAGATCTAGGCTCGAAGGACTTTAGGATATAAACATAGAGGAGGTCTCCTTTGCAGAAACCCACTCCATCAGAAAGAATTGAAATCAGCTCACGTCTGGTGATAGGAAAAGTTCTGAGTTTGTGCTTAAAGGTATCAGTAGACAGATAAGGTTATCCTAACAATCACAGAAGGGGTTTCTCTCTGAAGGATGATCCTTTCTCTTCTTCTTAAAAATATGTCCAGAAGCGAGGACTGTGTTTTTTGAGGTTCTGGAGGGATCCTGTTGATAAAACAGGAGACTTGCCACCTTTCTGCCTGCTTGAGTTGCACAGGCAGACTTTTATTTTTATAGTAGGTAAGTACTAAAAAACCCCCAAGCACACAGAATAGAATGAATAAGCAGTGAATAAATCAATATTGTATTGTTTATAGGATATAGAAATAAACGGCAACATCAGGACCTATATCTGCCATATAATAACTGCACATCTTGGGACTGTCCATAAATACTTGTAGGTATTAAGTTAATTCTATACATACGGTCTACTTGTGATGTTTACATGAGGTTTGGTTCAAATCCATATTTTTCCCCTCGTTTCCAGATGTTTGGCCTTGGTAATCAAACTCATTACTGTATAGAAATAAATAAATGAAAAAAACCCAAAAGATAAAACCAACCAAACACCAACCAACCAAAGAGAAAAACCCCTACAAAACAAAAAACAAACTTACATGCAGCAAAACTTAAGCAAAAGTAAGTAGTTACATGTCATTGATTATTTAAACTGAAGAGTTTCTTTTCATATTGGTCCAACAATAGTAGAAGATAAATTACATTATATAGATTATTCATAGGAAAATAGAATTTTTTTAGGTTCCTGAATGTCTAACAAACTTATGTCCATAAAGATTTCTGCTCTAGACAGGTAATAATGCATTTTATAAATTAGATTCATTTTTCTCTAACCCCTTCTCTAAGAACAGTTGCTTTAGTTTTGTCTCAGAGCACACAGTCTTCCTTCTTAGCATTATAAAGATTTCTATTGTGTTTGTGTTTTATGAAATCTATGCCAACTAAAGTGAGACTATATAACATGCTATGGAAAAAAAAATCCAAAACTAAACACCCTATTAAAAAAGAGGTTATGAAAGTGATGTGAAATAGAATGGTATAAAATTAAATGAAATTTCTTTCTTGTCTGTGTTATTACTAATATATCTAGCATTGAATAACTCCACAGATTTTTTTGTCTTTCTCTATCAGTGGAACATCACTGGTTCATATATATGCAACAATTTGACTTCAGGGTAAGTTTATGCAAAATTGATTAAATGTCTTGAAGGCCACTGACAGAATAAAGCACTGAATTTGGTTCCCTAATATGTGAATGGGTTTATTCATTTGTTTGTTTGTTTTGAAACCATTTCTATGGCTACAGGGAATTCTTGAAAAATACAGTGAATCAAAACATTTCATAAAATTTAGCATGAAAAGTCATCTCAAAGGTGCATTATTTGATATTTGCTTTTCATCATCCCTCATTTAAAAATGTTCACTTACTCACAACAGCGGACTTAGGTGAACAACAGAAAAATAGAAATTACAAAAAAAGAAAAAGAAAACAGAACAATTAGATTGCCCCTGTACTTGGCACTGGTGAGGCTGCACCTTGAGTACTGTGTCCAGTTCTGGGCCCCTCACTACAAGAAGACATTGAGCTGCTGGAGTGAGTTCAGAGAAGGGCAACCAAGCTGGTGAAGGGTCTGGAGAACAAGTCCTGTAGGAAGAGGCTGAGGGAACTGGGAATGTTTAGTTTGGAGAAGAGGCTGAGAGGAGACCTTATTGCTCTCTCTAAAACAACGTGAAAAGAGACTATATAGAGGTGGATGCCGGCTTCTTCTCTCAAATAATGATAGGACTAGAGGAAGAGACATGAAATTGCACTAGGGGAGGTTTAGACTAGATGTTATGAGGAATTTCTTTATTGAGAGAGTAGTTAGGCTCTGGAATGGTCTGCCCAAGTCACCATTCTTCCTGGAGGTATTTAAGAACTGTGTAGATGATGCGATTCAGATCATGTTCTAGTGGATATGGTGATATAGGTATAGATACATGTATTTTCTTATTATTTTATTGCAGGGAAGGATGTTGATTGTTGAATGAAGTGATCATAGAGGTCTTTCCCAACCAAGACAATTATGTATAAATAAATAAAAATTATAGACATAAATGTATAGATAGATATAACTATATAAATACATAAATATGTTAAAATAAATTTAATATATATATAAAAGTTTACTAATAAAGGATAGCTTGACATTTATTAATGTAATGCTTCAGCAGATTTTAAAAAACTTGAAATAATTTTTTTAAAAAAGGGTGATTCATTATATGAAAAAAAGCAAAGCAAGAAATATTTCTTGTACTGAATTTTTCTATCAACTAAGAAAGTAAAAATAAATAGTTTAGGTTGAAGAATAATGGTTAAAACTCATAATGTTTGAAAAGAGAGGCTTTGTAAAGGTCAGCATTCAAACTGGGAAGTAGTTGGAGAGGAAAACACCAGAAATGCTGTTGATAGTTATTCTTAAATTCAGTATCCTTGAAGAAAATTGTATTTGGCAGTGTTTTCTAGAGCACAGACTTTCTGCTCTCTTCTACAAAAGAAACATGTTTGTTTGGTTGGTTGGTTTTTAATGTCCTTTGAAAAAAATCTTGACAATTTTTAATGCAGACTGATAATAAGCATTGTTTCCTTGTGTTGTTGAGTTAATATGCATGAATTAACTTGGAATAGGTTTCCCAGGAAAGTTGTGGATTCTCCATCTCTGGAAGTGTTCAAGGATATGTTGGACAGTACTTAGAGAAACTTGGTCTAGTGGGAGTTGGAACTGGATGATCTTTAAAGTCCCTTCCAACCCAAACCATTCTATGATTCTCTGATTAAGTCTTGTATTTTCTTTGATTCAGTGCAGCTTTGCTTCAGAGAGTTTCGGCATGTAGAAAACTATTCAATAAAGTCCTCCAGTGGTTCAAGAAAAAGGATGAAAAAAGACTGATCCCTGCAAAGTCATCCCAGGAAGGAAACAGTTTTTGAACTATTTTAGCTCTTGGAAACAAAATTGCATTTAAACAGAAAGTTTTGCTGTTCTGAAAGTTGAGGACTTCAGTCAGGTAGTCTCAGTTTTTCCATAAACCCTCAGGAGACAACCGTTAAAGTATGTTTTTTATGAGTGCTTCATGGAATCGTGATAATGATGGGAAAGCAGAGTTTGAAATGGGTGGTGCAATTCACCAACCCATATAATGCAGGACCTCACCATAAAACTTTTCTTGTTTTCAAAGAACTTGGGGACCATCCCAGCTTCAGAAAAAAGGGTGGATGACAACTATTAATGAGTCTGAGTTCTAATGTTTTTTATTGTCATCTTTTTTTTAAAAGATTAGTCACTAAATTCACTGCTTGCCACTTTGAGTTTTATAACTTTGGTATTCCTTCTTCCCAGATGCTTATTTTTGTTGTTAATATTTTGACGTTTATTATAGTGAAACTGTGTAAGTACATTCTTTAATCTTTGACTATGTCTATAATCTCAGACATTATGCACTCATTTGTATAATAGGCTCTTAAGAAGGATATGTTCTGCCTCAATGTAATAACCACCACAATATCCTATATGAATTAGCACCCTAGGAAGAACATTCTTGCTTTTTACCTTTCATGAATATGCATCATATGCTGAAGCAAGAATTATGGATAACATTTATAACTAGTATTTCCTGAAACATTTTAAAAATAAGCACAAGCCTGTGCATTTTGCTGGTAGTTGGTTTGTGAACTATTTGCTCCTGCCAGTTCACATGGGCAGTGAGCTTCAGCTCTGTGTCTCTTAGTCCATTTGCATCTTTGTTTAACAGGGCATCAATTCTGAAAACATGTCACTGTGTATATATTTAAGGTCTTTCAGTGTCCTGTTAGAGAAAACAGTTCTATTTGTACAAACCTATTAACTATATGTATGGTTTCAGGCTCTTGGCATAACTGCTTAAGGTTTGTATGGTGATTCTTCCAGGCCCTGTTGCACTTGAAAACATTTCATGAAAGAAAAAAAAAAAAAAAACAAGCCATAACAAGTTATGTCAAATTACCCCAGTTATGCTGTGCACTCAAATATTGGTAACACAATTCTGTAAGAAATTAAAAGTAACTAAGTTGGCTGCTCTTCCCTCTGGTGTTCATTGTCAATGACCAATTTTAATTGCAACAGCTTCAGAAGAATATGAAAAAAAATTTACACAGATAGTTGTATTTGTCATTATTGGTGTCATTTTAATATTCATCACCATTTTTGTTTCTAGTAGTAGAAGTAGTAGTAGTAGTACAGTTACTCTTGATTCTTGTACAAGCAGTGTTGCATGGGGGCTTTGTAATTATTAATTTGTGAGAAAGTTGTGTATTGGGTCAGTGTGGAAGGGATTTGGTAGTGGAGGAGGGGGCACAGGAGTGGCCACTGTGAGAAGTTGCTGGAAGCTCCCCTGGCTCCAAAGCCAGACACACCTCTGGCCAAGGCCAAGTCTATCACTGATGGTGGATGCACCTGTGTCATAAATGTATTTAATAAGGGGAAAACAAAACTACTAAATGACCTACAAGAAGTAGAAGAGGAAGGGGTGAGAGCAATAGCTATGCAGATATCAAGGTCAGTGAGGAAGGAGGGGGAGGAGGTGCCCAAGCAGAGATAGCTCTGAAGCCTATGGTGAGGTTGCAGATGTCCCCCTGCATCCCTGCTGTCCCCTGCTGTCCCCTGCAGCCTGGGAGGGACCACAGGGGGGCAGATGGGGACATGCATCCATGGAGAACCTTGTCCCAGAGGAGGTGACAGTTCCTGAAGCAGGCCATGGCTCTGGGGGCAGCCCATGCTGGAGCAGTCTGTCCCTAAGGGACTGCACCTGGTGAGAGGGACTCATGGCAGAGTCCATGAGTCTGCCATGGGGTTTGTGAAGGACTCTCTCCCATGGGATGGATCCCACACTGGAGCAGAGGAAGAATATGGGGAGTCCTCCACACAAAGGAGGAAGGAGTGGCAGAAAACAGTAAACTGACCCTAAACACTGCTCCCTGTCCCCCTGTACTGCTAGGGGTCAGGAAGTAGAGAAATTGGGAGCAAATTGTAATTTGGTCCTGGGAAGAAGGGGGTGGGTAGAGATATTTTTAAGATCTAGTTTTCTTTTCATTGCCTTGCTCTGACTATAAAAAAATCAACAATTTTAGGAATGTTTTAATTTTGAAATAAAAATAAGGGAATGTTAAATGGCAGAAAACGTAGTTATATCTGCCCCCTAGACTTATGGCAGGATTATCATGTCTCATGTTTGAAGGTGTTTAAAGAAAGCAATTTTGCTTCCCCAGTCCTTGTTTCATCAGCTCAGATCTTCAGTGTATGCATTATTCCAGAAAATATAGGAACAGGGAATTTTATTTTCAAGATTATTATGTGAAATTTTTGGTCGCAGTGGTATATTAATATTCCCTGCTCTTTTTGTATCAAATATAATGTAAAAATCAGTGTTTTAAGCACACAGGAGGATTTTCTGTTGAGTCAATCGAGAGTTTTTTTGGTGCAAATAACTTTGATGTCTAAGAGCAAACCTTGCAAGAAATTTGATGCCACATATTTCTTGTTCTTAAAAAAAAACTGAGTGGAAGAGGCATAATGTGTTGGAAAAGGTACAAGGAATCACAGATAATAGAATTTTATATTTGGATTTCAAAATAAAAATGTTTAAATGTGGTTTGTTAGCCACATCACACCTTGTTCCATGTGCAAAAATGAAAGTACAGTAAAAGCATCTGTACAAAGTAGTTAAATTTAGCCTGTGGTGAGGTGTTCTTCATCATCTCCTCAATTATTATCATTGCCATTAAGCAAAAATATGGTTTTATTAATCTTCTTCTGGTATTTTTGAATCATCCTTGTGTGTAGCCAAAAGCAGCTGATTCTCTGCCACCACTTCTTTACTCTCTCAAAATTTGTTTCAGAGTAGGAGGCAGAATGAAACCCATCTAATTTAAGAAATCTTTTCCCTAAATTTTAAGGGCCTAGAGAAGCAGTCACCCTAGATTAAGTGTCAAGGTTTACCATTTAGTTAGCAGAGGCAAGTGATTTTCAAGTCTGCCAGAATACCTTCTTCTATGGAAAGAATGACTATTACTGTCAAGGGATATTAAGAATGGCATCTTAATTTAGCACCTCAAGTGGGCAGATGGTTAGTCAAGAGACTAGCATTCCACATATCTCCATATCTCCATTCATCATCTAAAATGATGAATGCTACATTTGGAGCTGGAATAAAAGCTTCCTATTGGGCTTATAAAGAATTATACAACTATTTTGTTCCATGCAAGGCTAACAAGTGGCAGTTAAAAAACCTGAAGACTAGAAAGCAAAGTTTACAAGCACTCAAAAAATTAAGTGCAATGTTCATTAAAGCAAATACTACTCTTGTCAAAAAGTATCCTCTCCATTCCTATTAGATTGACCTTTCTTTTGTTCACAATTATGTTGTAAAATAAGTGGCATCAACCCATGCCCTGTGCATTGGTTAGCAATTATACACCTGTCTCTCTATATATATACTTCCCACCCATCATGCCTAATTAATTTGCATGTAAGGACACAAGACTATTTGTTCAGGGGACAGTCCAGAGGGCAGTTTTCTTGAATGCTTAGATTAGTTTTCAATAGATATAGAAATAACAGTTTGGTTTCCACCAGTTCACTGGGCAGAACCAGATATAATGTATTCACTGATCAAGAAGTTATTGGACAGAGTGGTATATGCTGATCTACAATATTACCTCAATAGAAATTCATATGGCAATACAAGTTCCATGTGTTTAAATAACACTGTATGAAGGACTCTCTCTTGTGTTTACTTGCTGATGGTAGTATATTTTATGTGCATATAAAAGCTTTTATAAATAAACAGTTCGCAATGCCAGGATAAGCAGTAATATATTATGGTTTACTACTTCAGGGAGAACAATTAATTATGCCCATGTATACTCAATTAAATGAACTTTTTTTTGTGTAGGTCGATTTTTCTTGAACTTCTCATTGTGTCACAGAGACTGATATACCACACAGATTTATTATTATCACACAGATGTTTTTATTGCAGTCTGAACTGATTCCTACCAGAAGCATGAATATGGAACTTTTTAACTGTGCAGAGGTATCAAATGATTTACGCACATCAGGAGAAATAAGTGACTTTGTTTTATATTTTTCTTTCCTGTTTCTACATACACACATTCTGATGCTGGTTATTTCTCTTTGTGCAACTTCTAAGATGAACTCTGAAAAGTTCTCTGACTATTCTGTCAAAAATTGATTATGATTTTGACTGATGCCTTGTATTGATAAATATCTGTATAAGAACAGACTTATATGACAGGATTGCCTTCAACAGGAGGGGCTAAATTCAGTTCCTCTTCCCTTCCTATATTCCTTCAATATTTATTCCATCCAGCCACATCATTGACTATTTTTAAAGATGAAAACAGACTGAGAGGAAGAGGCCAGACCCAGATCTCTATTCCTGTCAAGTGATCTAATCAGCTTGAGAAACTTGCATGGTCTTCTGTTTCTTTGATCTGCTATTTTTTCTGTTATTCTAATAATGAGGAAATAGTTTCAGTAGAAGTGGTGCAGGACAATCTGTCTCCCTTTTTCCCCTTAGTGTGTACATGAGAGTTTGGGGCACTTTCAGAAGGTATGACATGGGGATTTGAAAGTCTCAGACAGAGTTGTAGAGAAAACTTTAGTCTGCCAGCTCCTGGTTCCAACCACCAGACTGTATCAAATGGAAACAGCTCCTATTCAGGTCACTGTTGCCAAAGGGGTTTAGGTAAAGCTTGTTTCGGCAGGCAGAGTTCAGTGCTGCCATTCATGAAAGTCCCTTTGAAAAATGCAAAATTTTTCAAATGCAAAATGCATATTTTGCAGATGCAAAATAGTCCTATGTGTGAGAGACCAGCTGAGCAGCCAGCCCAAGAGAGGACGGAAATCCTTCTGAGCATTTGCAGAAACCATTGAAGTACTGAGGGAACTGGAATGAAATGAGTGTTCTCAATGATACTGAAACATCCATTGAAGCAATGAAACACATGCATTTCCCTTTATGTTTAACTTCACATCTACATAACCTTTGCAGCATTTGCATCCAAAAAGACAGAAGTTTTTTTAGTTTGGGGTTTTTTTTAATTATTATTTCTTTCATTATTATTAAATTACAGATGAAAAAAATTAAATATTTCTAGCCCTACAAGAAATCAGTTTGCCAGGTGCTTATAGCTGTATTTAAAAAACAAACAAACAAAAACCCCAGAAAAACCAACCAAATGTTTCTCTACTTGCGTACTTGTACTGGAGACAACAAACAGTTTACTAATATTGAATTGTAAATCATCTTCAGCAGCAAATGATTGGTTTTGCTTTCCAATCAACTCTATGTAAGTATCAAACCTATTTCTTAACAGAACGACCTTGTGGAGGCATTATTTTTTTTAATGCCTACTTAGCCTATGGAAAGATTTATTTTGTTTTACCAAGAGACTTTGGTGCTTATATTATTCTTCCTAGAAGACTTATATTTCACTGATGATATAATATGCTCTCTCAGAATGGAATCACTGCTATTCTATCCACAAAATTACTGTAAGAGTGCATGTTTATTCATTTTAACTAGAAGTATTCTGGATGAATTTTCTGAAAGTTCCACACATGAAGGTAGTTTGTTCTGATTACATGTAGATCATAGAATCACTGAGGCTGGAAAGAACCTCTGAGAGCATCTCGTCCAGCCTATGACCTAACACCACCACACTGGCTGTACCACGGCACTAAGAGCCACATGCAGCCTCTCCTTAAACACCACCAGGGATGGTGACACCATCACTTCCTTGGGTAGTCCATTCCAATTCCTGATCATCCGCTGCATGAGGAAGTGCTTCCTGATATCCAATCTAAATGTCCCCTGGTGCAGCTTCAGGCCATACCCTCTCATCCTGACACTGGTTGCCTGGGAGAAGAATCCAACCACCACCCCACCAGACTACAACCTCCCTTCAGGTAGTTATAGACAGTGATGAGGTCCCCCCGGAGTCTTCTCTTCTCCAGGCTAAACAACCTCAGCTTCTTCAGCCTCTCTTCATAAGACTTTCTCCATACTCCCTTCACCACCTCTTAGATATCTAAACAGATCTTAGTATAGAAGAGATGTGCTGATGTATTACATTTTTCAACATAATTTTCAATTAATGTATCTAGCATTCCATAAAGGGGCAAAGGTGTTATAGTTATTCCATTTTCATCTGAGTCACCAATATTGGCGTTATGATCCAGGTGTTGATTTTCAGTTTCCCTTGTACTTTTCACAGATACTCATTCTTGCCCTTCTAGTAAATGTAGTTGGTTTATGACGTGTTCAGTAGTTCAATGATGCTAGAGGTGAACTGGGGGTAATGTTGAGTTTGTGTATAGTGTATGCATCACATACTAAATTGTGCCCTGGGATATACCTGTTCTAGCACCGTTTGTTTAAAGGGCAAATTCCAATTTTTTTGTTTGTTTTTTTTTTTACAGGAGTCTGACATTTTATGAAGCAATGCCTGGAGGTTCCTGTCAGTCCTTATTGTGCCACCTTTTAAGCCTGGAATAATTTTCTGAGTTAAGAATTAAGCTTTTTTATAAGCTTAACCTTTCTTTTTTAAAGACAGATTGAGAATAAATAGCTGCCTGCCATGTTACTTATTCATGACCCTTTATACATTGACAAATGATCTAATTATGAAGTTTTAAAATATTTTATCAACTCTACATTTAAAAAAACTAGACATTGATTTCTTAAGTTCTTAATACAGTCTCAAGTATTCTGTTTTCCATCTGAAAGATTCTGTGATGAGATTTGTAAACCAGTCCCTTTACTGCCATCTGTTTGTTATGTGATCACTGTGTTAAAATACATCACTGTGATCACTGTGTTAAAATGCATCACTGTTATGTGATTTAGGATAGTAAATTCAGATTTACTTTTACTTTTAACTAAAGTTTCTCTTTATCATAATTTTTACATGTTTTACAATCATGTGTGACTTCTAAAAAATGATGAACATGTCAGTTTTAGACACGGATTTATTTTTGACAGAATTGATATTATGTATAAGACCAGATATTTGGTCAGCTGGCAGCAAAACAGTTTGAATCGTATTCCTTACATGCAATGCTCAAGAAATGAGATAACTCGTACATGAGGTTTCTTGTGTTTAACTCACGCTTTCCCTAAAAAAAAATGTCCTTATGGTCAGCAGTTGTTTACAGCTTTGCTTAATTGTAACTTTTATTTCTGTTTAATCACCCTCCAAGTAATTCAACAAAGCACCGATGATGAAAATATGAGATGATTCTTTTGAGATATACATAAAGTGGAAGATTGACCTTTTCACTTCAGGATTTTCAAAATTAACTGTGTCACTGACTATACTGTTTCCAGAGTAACGAGTTTTTGGTCTTTGCTGTTAACAAAGAACATGTAGTATCTATGGCTACTGTTATTGTCATACTGGTCAGGTACCAAGTCTAAGGTGGACAAGAAGTGAGTGAAGTGTGAGCTGCCTATTGTTGTATTTTGAACATCATAAAAAGTTCTATTTAGAGAATCTTTAAGAGCAGTTAGTACTCTTTAGAAGTAAGAGACATACTTTTCTCCAATCTTTCCAATATGTGACCTTGGAGAGTTATGGGGATGATTAAAGGCCTTGAGCATCTCTCCTGTGAAGGAAGATGGAGAGAAATGGGGCTGTTTAGCCTTGAGAAAAGAAGACTAAGAGGGGATATTATTAATGTCTATAAATATCTGAGGGGTGGGTGTCAGGAGGAAGAGGCCAATCTCTTTTCAGTAATAGCACAAGTAATAATGGGTTTAAGCTAGCACATAGTTCCACATAAACATAAGGAGAAAGTTCTTTAGTGTGAATGGGACAGAGCACTGGAACAGGCTGCCCAGAGTAGTTGTGGAGTTTCTTCTGGAGACTTTCAAAACCAGCCTGGATGCATTTCTGTGTGGCCTGTCCCAGGTGATCCTGCTTTGGAAGGGCAGTTGCACTAGATGATCTCTGTAGGTCCCTTCCAACTCTTAACATTCTATGTTCCTATGATTCCCATTTGATCCATCTTGTCTCTTTGTAGAAATGTTGTCTATTTTGCTTCTCTTCAAGATTCTGTTTGTAGAACAGGATTTGGAGGTACAGAGAATAGAAATAAAGAGAAAAAAAACCCATGTACTATGAGGATCAGAAGTAAACTGGGTTCAATGAAAGGCAAGATAATTCTTTCTTCTATAGTACAGTTACGTCTTACTGAGTTCAGCCAAAACTACCAATCATTTTTTTGGGCTGCAAATACAACTATTAAGTCTAAAATATTCGTAATATACTACATCTTGTCAACTTAGTGTAGGGCTGTAGGACAGCCTGAGCATTCAGAACAGTTCAGCCCATGTAAAGAATAGCATAACATGGGAAGACAAAGTAAATCTCTCCCTGGTATAGCCACCTAATTTCTAGGCATATTGCCTTTGGCTGTCTATATTTGTCTAACAAACAAATTGTTTATAGGGTTTTTCTGAACAGAAGAGTCTACCTCCAGTATTGATAGCAAAATTGAACTTGTGCTAAAGATACATTGTTTCCCCTCTGACAAGATTTGTTTCTGAGTGTCTTTTGCAATTAGATAGCAAGTGCAAAGTTCTAAAATATATAGCTCCTCATGAGTTCCTTTCCTGAAAACAGCTTTCTGTAATTGGCTCCTCTGCATTGTTTCCTCCTAAAATCTTCTAAGGGTTCCTCAGTTCTACTGCCACAGAGATTACTATCATCATTATAGATGCATTAAGCATGCAGTAGATGATTGACAGTGTAATCCACATTTTTTACGTGATTGGGTGGCAGCTGCCTGCCAGGAGTAATGTGTTCAGGAGTACATCTTTTACACAGAGATCAGTGATAAATCTCACATTTTCAATCTTGATATTTAGCCTCGGAAATTGACTCTGCTTTTTCTGTACTCAAGGGCATATTTTTAAACTTGCATCAAGTTTTGAAGAAACCTTGTTAATCACTTTGGGCTCCTAAGTATTGTCATAAGAGGATTTTGGGTTCAGGATTTTGCTTGATTTGTTATAACTATGATGTATAAAAAGTGAGTAGTTATTTGCATTCCAGTTGCTATTTAAAAGAAGTCCTCCTTTATTCATTGCAGTGGGAGAAATATAATCAGATTGTGAACACATCCTCACCTGTAACTTGAGCAAGGCGACTCGTGTGCTTGTGTGTTAATTTTATAAAGTAATATACTGTGGGTCCCAATCGTGTTTTAAGATCCTCTTCCTCACATATGAACACGTTGGTGCCAGTGGATGGCATAGATGGCTTAATAAAATAATTAAGAGCCCCTACATTATACTATTAAAAAAACATGAAATAAAATAAAGGTTTTTCCATCAAAGCAGGTGAATTTTTAAATTATTGATAAGATAACAAGATGCACAATAAAGAAAAATAGAGATCAAGATAAACAAGATACACAGTAACAAATGCCAGATTCTGTATCTGGGATGGAGTGACACTGGACACAAGTATAAACTGGGAGAGGAGTGATGGGAGTGCTGTCTGGCAGTAGGCTAAAGATAAACCATCACTGTGCCCTGGCAGACAAGAGGGCAGCCCACATTCTGAAGTACACCTAACACAGTATAACCAGCTCGTCAAAAGTGAGGATTATCCTCTTGTATTTAATGATAATGCAGCCTCACCTCAAGTACTGTGTGCAGTTCTGGGCTCTGTAGGTCAAGAAAAATGTGAAGGTCTGTGGCTGCATTTAAGGGAGGGCAACAAAGCTGGTAAAAGGGCCAGGAGGCATGTGCTGTGAGGACGACTAAGTACTTTGGTTTTTTCTCCATACTAGGAGTCCAAGAAACAACCTCATTGATCTCTACATCTTCCTGAGGAGGGGACATGGAGAGGGAGATGCTGGTCTCATCCCCATGGCATCTAGTGATAGGATATGTGGGAATAGTTCATAGCTGCACCAGGGGAGGTTTAGACTTGATATTAGAAAACATTTATTTACTGAAAGGGTGGTCAAACCATGAAACGACTTCCTAGAGAGGTGAGTGATACCCCAAGCCTCTCAGTGTTAAAGAAGTATTTGTAGAATAGCCCTAATTACAGGCTTTAACTTTTGTTTTGCCCTGAAGTGATCAAGCAGTTGGGTTAGATGACCTCTGTAGGTCTTTTCCAACTGAAACTATTCTATTCTATTCTATTCTATTCTATTCTATTCTATTCTATTCTATTCTATTCTTTTTTCTTTTTTCTTTTTTCCTTTAGCACAGCCACTGGCTCTGGTAGGGAGCAAATCCAGGCTTCACAGTCTAAATTTTATAAATTGGGTGAACTAAAGCTCAGTTACATCTGATCTGAGACCAATTAACGCTTTTTGTAGCACATCCTTTAGATCAGATTTCACACAATTATTCTCAGAAAAAGTCATGTAAATCGGAAGCTTCATGCAGCTAATGGTAGGAAATGAGAATGCTTTTTGTGCTGCTGACCTTGCTAATTCTTCTAGACATCCAAGAATGTCAAAACTTATGAGTCTTGTACGTGTCAATGTCACAATGACTGCAGGCATTTTAAGCGAGTTATTCTTATCTGAATATTGCTAATGGCTTCTGAAGTGATGTTGTTCTTCAGACAGGAGAGAAATACCAGAGCTGTGTAAATTATAGCGAAGCAGAGGAACATCAGAGTCATCAGTCTTTCTCAAGCTTGGCAGGACATATTACTGATTAGACAATCATTTTGCAATGTCTTTATCCCATTTTCTTGAAGCTACAATGTATCACAGTGGCATTGATTTTCAGGTGGGGTTTTGTGGTGTTTTAAGTCAGGTATTCCATTTCAAGCTGTGGCCAGTTCCTTATGGTTCAAAGGAAGGTGAACTACCCTTTGTCTGCTCTAACAAAGGATTTAGAAAGTTGTGCAATCCCTTTTTTGGTATCTTCAGGCAATGCCAGAAGAGGTAACGAGGCTGGGCAAGTAATTTGGCTGGCTTTGTAGGCAGATCAGTGAGTGCACTTGTCTGTCGACAAATCAAAGGTAGATAGCATATTGTCCCTTTCTACTGCTTAGTTCCTGACAATACATTTCACATTCTGTACAGTGGCTGATGTAAGCAACCTTCAACTGACCTCTGACCAGATATCGAAACCGAAACTTTCAGCTCTATCTTCCCTTGTCCATCCTTCACTTACACTTAATTACCCTGCCGGGCTTGCTGTCTCCCTGTGGGCTAAAAGTGGAAGACCTTTTGCACACCAGTGCTCTAGACCTGAAATTGTGCCTCCTTTCCCTAGTCAGCAGGAAGGGAGAGTGACACTGTGCATTGTCAAGAAGACTTAGTAGGAACAGATGAATCAGAAGTAGCAGGAAAAAAAGCAGCATTTTAAAAGCAGTAAAACCTAAAGGAAAGGGAATGCTTTGCTTTGGATGCTACACATCAGCCTTGTTAGGGAGACTAAAGGTGGCATGGAGGATGCAAGCTTTTATCTGTTTTTCTGACTCCTTTAGGTGTCAGGACACCTGAGGATTTCAAGAGCAAATACATTTTCCTTATGTAAAATCTCATGGAAATCTTGTTAATAACTGATGAAGACACTCCTTTACATACTGCATGTTTTACTACGCAGAGGATTGCTCACAGGGGCAAGAGATCAAAATAATTCCTGTCTGAGAAGTGGGGAGATAGTAGAGATATGAATGAACAAGAGTGACAGTTTTGTAAATAAGTAAACAGTTCACACCATCAGAATATTAATATGACTTTATAGCTAGGTTACAGTATCTGTGGTCAGGAGAGCTGGATGTAAGGCTTTTCTGCCCTAAATTGTAATTTCTGTGGTTGGTGGGATTTTATCACAGCATGTTCTTTTAATAAGATCCACTGTCTCCAACAGAATGGTACTTGCTTTGAAGGCAGGGCATATCACAGTATTTTCAGAGTAAAAGAAAATTGCAATACTCTTGTTTGAACTCTGTTCTTGTAAACCAGATGAGTATTATTACATGCTTTATTCATTCGTTTTCTCCGTTGCACAATTTCCTAAGAACCTTGGAGAATTACTTGTAGTAACTCTCATAGATCTTTCTTAGTCAGTATTTAGGAAAACACTCCCTATTTAAAGCTCTACCTTATTAATTGTTTGATAAAATACATGATTTCTTAGACACACTAGTTTGTATTTAATTTCTGTTTTCTGCAAATATCTCAAAAATAATTTCACCTCCTCCAGAGCTGTTAGTTACTCTTTCATACAATTTCTAATTTAATTGCAGCACACTTGCCAATTGTCTCTGTCAGTTTCTGCATGTTCAGTTTCACCAAATGCTGTCTTTCTCAAATACTTGACAATAATTCAAAATCCATGAGTCAAATGAATGTTTCACCAAGCATGACATTATGATTAATTCATTTCTTTCATGCTGATATCTCTACCTCAAAAATGTCAGATTAGCCTAGGAGAGAGCAGCTCTGTTTCTCAGCTATTCAATCATAGGAATATTCAATGAATCTGAACAGACCAGAACTGAGATTTTTTCAAATCAAAATATTTTCACATCTTCCTTCCATTGATAGTGTACTGGGACACTTTTTCCCTACTATTATTTCTAAACACTGTTTTCATTGCCTCAACACTGTTTAGAAACAATTCCTTTTGGTTTGCACTTTTTTCTGTATAGCCATTCTTGTGATGTACTTAACAATTGTTCAAGAAACCTGTATACAGCCACAATTCCCATACAAAGATCAGAAGCAGTAAACATATTCTTGTCACCTCTACAGGTGCTGAACTTTCCTGGGTGGTTGCTTTCAGTATTTATTTTTTGCAGCACTTTGCTTTAAATTCAGATCTTATACCATGTTTTTATGATTGACTACATTTTTGTTTCTGGCATTTTGCTATACTCAGAGGACTACATTTTCTTTCAAAAGATCCACTGAATGACACTAAGTTCCTGTAGCTTCTTCCCCCCCAGTAGCTCTGTGAATAGCTTACATCTTTTAAGCCTGTCATCCTGATTGCCATATAACATCTAAGCAAAAGCTGATCAATAGAATAGTGGTTACTGCACTGCAGTCTACGAGGCAGATTTGTAGCTTGGCCTCCATAAGGTTGTCATCATCAATAGCAAGGGAATGTTTGCACAGCTAATTCACAGCAGTTTTTAACTTGTTTTAATTAAAATCTGTAATATAGCTTCTAGGCAGCCAGATTTGCAGCCCTCCTGGACAGCTTTCATGTAGCAGTTCAAAATATTGTATTTAAAAGTGAGATGCAATAACTAACAAGTATATACAAAACAAACATGAATCCACATTCTCTTTTCAGGCTAAATAAGCCATTTGAATTCCAAGTTTCTGCTCCAAAGCCTTGCCCTCTCTTATTCTATGTAGTTCTATCTGGCCTTTGACAACCAGGTTCCAAGGAACAGATCCCAAAAATCTATTCCTGTATCAGTTATCTTCACAAACAATCACATTGAGGTTATAATTTTCAGGACTGACCTTCAGAAACAGTAACTTATAAAGAAAAATTGTAGAAAAATGGTTTTGGTTGGAAATCATTGTCATAGTTGGAAAAGATCTCTATGATCATCACATCCAACCATCAACATCCCTCCCCAGTAAAAGAAATAAAATATATTTATCAATATCTGTACCCCCATGACCACTACAACATGTCCTGAAGTGCCTCATCTACACTTTTTAAAGACCTCTGGGGATGGTTATTCCACCACCTCTGTTGGCAGCCCATTCCAATGCCTAACTACTCTCTCAGTAAAGAAATTCTTCCTAATATGTAGTCTAAACCTCCCCCAGTGCAACTTTAGGTTTTATATATTGCACTTTATAAACAGGTTTGCCAATCAGACTTCTTGATTAGAATTATCACTGTTGAACAGTAAAAGTAGTGCTGGCAATAATTTATAAGGAAACAAGCATTCTAATTTTGTTTGCAAAAAGTATTTGTTAGTCAGCTGGAACAATTAATAGAGTGCTGGATAATAAAAAGAAGCTAAATTCGTCTATAATCTGTTTGTCATTAGTAATTTGATTTGGTCTAATTGTTTACATGTGCTAAACTACTAAACATTATGAATATTGTTATAATGTGCTTATATCTATGATTACAATAAAGAGTGTCCTCATTTTTGAGCTAGGTGTACAAACCAAGAGGCAATTAAATGGTTTCATGTCATTTTAACTTATGGTACAACTGCAATAGTATTTACAGGACATAAATAACTCTGACATTGCTTAATTTTATGGCTCACATTGTACCTCATAACAATTACATTCATTACAGTATAATTGCAGGAATTAAATTATTTGGGCACCACAAAAACAGGCTTTGTTGTACTTTGTGTTTACATAATGAACACAGTGTATGTCTTTTTACTGTGTTAAACTGTGCTGTTTATTGGAGTTGCTATATCTAACCCTTACTCAATTCAACAGAATGATATAGATAGGTATAGATATAGATAATCTACAGATTATAGAGAAATTTGATAAATATATATAAATTCATAAATTACATCTATCTCCTCACCAGTCTATTGCATGTGAATGAAGCCTTAAACTCTAGAACTCTGAGGTACAGGCTCAGTGAATAAAATAATTTGAAAATGATGTTTGTCAATTAGAAAGACAATTTTCCAAAAATGCAAACAAAAAAACCATCCCAGCAAGTTATTTGCCTTTGTCTTCATCCCAGATGTGTTGTTTCATTGCTCTCCTCCCTCTGCATTATTCTGGCACAAGTATTTGGGTAGTTGGTCAGTGAAAGATTGCTGAGAAATAACTCAGCAGAATTAAATTCTTTATGTCTTTGGACTAATTTGCTTATTTGATTCTTTGTCACACCTGGAGAAATGCCTGTGCAAGTATAACACAGGATTTGTATAGGGACAGGAGGGGTGGCAATTGCTTAAACCATTTTTAGTAATTGAAGAAATGCACCTGAAGTTCTGAGTATTCTGATGAAGTCACATCTTGCTTGTTAGATTCCTGTAATTCTTTTTCATCGGTAAGGCTTCCTTCCCAGGCTTGGAGCTTTATTAGGAGTTCTGGCACATCATGAAGTACTGTGGCACCATGATGCATCCACAGCTCTACCCACACCATCCAGCTCCATACACAGGGTGATCATTGTGTGCTCGGGAACATCCCTTCAGTGATGAGGATTTTCTGAGGGGATGTGGTGAAGCCTTTTGAGTATTGGCATCTTGAGGATTGGAGATTTATCCCACAGACTTTTTCCCATCCCCTCATACTATTGAAACCCAATTTAAGGAATAATTTGCGGTTTTTGGAAAGAGAATGAAATCTATGGAAAGAAAATGTCTATTAAGTTTTACACCACGTGATAATTACTTTGAGGCTCACCTAGGAAAGCAGTAACCAAAAGTTATTACTATTGGTGAGTCCTCTGGGGGCCTGAGTGAAACGAGTTTGTGTTTGTCCCTTTTGCCAGTAGACAGCTTTAATAACTACTGTTCTGTGCTTGTATCCTTTTAAGCAAGGATGTGAAAATCTAAACAAAGGGGGTGTTTGAACTAAAATCTCATGGTGGAGTCTCATATCTCTTTTGAACAGAATATCTTTTTTAAGTAAACCACAAAAACTTTGACTTTCTGTTGACTTTTAGGTCATGAAGAGATTCTTTTGCCCATTTCTCTCCAGCAGGATGGTTTATGCCTTCTACAGTGATCTGCAGGAACCTTTCAAGGACTGGCAGCTTTATAGAGCTTCTGAGCCCATTCAAACCTCTAGATGTGGGATAAGGAGTATGATTTTCTTTGGTTCTTTTTTTCTTCAACCTCCAATTGTTTTCAGAAGGATATATTAACTTCTTTCTTCTAGTAATGCAGTTTCTAGACCACTCTGAACATTGCTTTACCTTTCTAAGTGTAATTGGCTCTTGAACTCCCTCATTGCTCATGGTCTTTTCAGCTTCTCAGTTTCCATTCTACTTTGAGGGAATTTTTGTCTTTCCAACAGTTCATAATACACACTTTTTCTATGCCCTTAAAAGGTTGTACAGCTTAATCATCTTTGCTCTTTGTAATTACAATGAATCTGAACTTTCTAAATGAGATTTTCTAATCTCTCTTTAAATATTACTAATGATCTACAAGATACTTCATTCTTCATTTCTCACTATTTTGTACAATTTTCAGGCATTTGGTCTGCTTGCTTCAACAAGGTGCAGGTAAGGTCTCAGTGTGTATAGTGAAAACATCTAAAATGATCTCATCAGATATGTGTTTTCCTTTCTCTTTGCTTCTGTCCATTCTGGTATTCTGCTTATTCTTTTAATTGCTGCCAAATTTTAAGTTGATGGTTTTACAAATTACATCATCAATCCTGCCAACACTGTCAGGTTCAGAAATGGAACAACAAGCCAGACACTTCCATTTCCTGGCAGCCATGTCAGTGCAGAACAGCTCTGTTTTGCACTGACAAGGAAGCTGATTTCCACATGCACCATGATCATTGCTGTCTACTATTTTCAAGTGTCCAGTGTCCTGGGCTGACAGGTGAATGGAAACTCCCTAGGCAGTGGCTTAAAATCAAATGATAGCAGTCTTCTGGGAAAAGTGATCTTTACTATGAGATTTGTTGGCTCTCCATCATACATTCTTTCTTCTAGTCAAAATGTTAAATTTTTTCAGTAGCTCTGACTATCCTTAAGATAGGTGGAAAAGGGAACCTTCTCAAACTTACATGGCCATATAAGAGCTACTGAGAACTGAACATTATCAAAGAGTTTCTTTGTTGTGCATTATTTGACTAAATTGTTTAAGAAAACCACAGCTACACAGTATCACAGAGGATAAATTACATCTCTTAATGAAACAAATATTTGCTATCAAGATTTTAGGAGACAAGGGGCTTTTAATACCCAATCTACCTTGAGAAGTCAGACTTGCCTATGATGAAGACTACCAACAATCATGAGAATGTTTTCAGACACAATTAGATTCTTAAGTTGCTTAGTGGGTTCTTATGCTCTAAGTCATTTAAGTGGTTGCTCAAAATTTATCTGATTTTTTTTAGACAAATCCTTTGGTCTCCATTGACTTGTTCTGCCTCAGCCATAATGGGTGTAACATGGTTCCACTCATTCTGTTTGTATGCAAATGGTATATACCCATGCTATATCCCATGTACATCTCTGTAGGGAGGCAGATGAAGAGATGATCTGTCCCCTTTTTATTACTGAATTCAAAACATATCCCTAATCAAAAAAAGAAAAAATCCCCTTTTCTCGCAGAGCGCACTTTTAGAGTTAGGTACTGTATTTGCATATATAAACTTACCTTATTAACAAATTTACCGCACCTTCCTATTCTAAAAGCTTAATCATTCAAACAATTCGCAATATCCTACGTATTCAGGTGTGTTCCTGGTTTTGTCCACTGAAAGTATCACTGGTAGCTATCTGCAGTTTGTGCTCCCTGAATGTACCCACTAATTCTTAAGGGAGTTCTTAAACTTATTGCAAATGGTAGAAATGAAAAAAATGACTTGACATTTAAATTCTTGAAGAGTATTGATTATTAACTACCTTATTTTAGGCTCCCAGATGAGCTGTTATTTATTCCTATAGATGTTTTCTCTGTGAAACACATCAAAGAAGTTAAAGGTAATGTATGCAAATATTTGCATTCCTTCCAACTTCAAATACCTGGAGGGTCATGTTACTATCATTGCACTGAATTAGTATCTTTCTCTGGACAAGATTCAATAAAGCAGTAATGGCTTAATTTCAAAGTGTTGGAATTTCATTTTTCATTTGCTGTACCTTTCTTATGTTACATACATATTATATATTAATCCAACTTTGACCTGAATGGAGTATTCTGGGCTACAAGTGTTTACTTGTTTATCAATGTAGCTAAATACTTTGGCAAAAATGTACTTATAGCAGGAAGACTATAAATTGTTACAATGTTTGGAAGTCCAGGAATGAAGTTTGGCTTAACTGGTTTACTCAACTGAACTCCATCAACTCGTTCTAAATCGTCTTTAAGGAAACAAAATCCTAGAGAGTTCTGAGGCTGAAAACTGATTATGAACCAATTTATATATGTATATATATATATATATGTATATGTATATATCTTAGAAGAGTCTATAGATTCAAGTACATTGGAAATAATGAATTTATTATTTCACTGGTAAAGGAATAAATAAAATAAACCATCATCTGTCATCTAATCAATTAAAGATGAACATAGATATGTACAGAGAAAGAATTCTATAGACTGGAATAACTGACTCTTATCAACAAGAGTTTTCTAAGTCTTTGCATAGATCAAGATGCAGTACCACAATATTATATGTGAACAACACTATTGCCAACTGGATGCTGATTGTAAATCTAAAGGAAATGTAATGGATGCTTTTGTAATGGATGTTTTCCTTAAGAGGAAAAAAGCACATATTACACTAACAAAATATTATAACCCTGCTGCCACTGCTGCAAATATTTAGTCTGTAGTAAACTGAACATTTGCACTATGTACTGTGAAACATGAAATAGAAGCCAAAATGCCAGGTAGTGCGCAGAGATCTGCAGATTTCTTTTACTATTTTATTCTGCTGTCAAAACTGGCAGATAGCTTGGAGATGTATCATTTTACTCCTTCCTAACTGGTGTTTCTCATTCATTGCATTATATATCTGTGCAGCTGTGTCCCTATTGACACAGGGAAACTGACTAAACCAGCTGGTTTATGGTTGCTACTGGCTGTTGCTGAATATATTCTGTTTTGTAACATATGGCACTTTAGGACAGTGTGTTTGCATGGAGCTTGGGAAACAGAGTTGAGTTAATAGTCTGTTCATTTCCTGAAGCATGTATTTGTCCTGGCTTCAAAACTGACTGGCTGTGAAAGTCTTGTTTAAAACTCTTTTTTTATAATGATTTTTTTAAATTGTTCACATTATTTATTTATTGTTTCTCACTTTACTCTTCTTTTAATACATTAAATGTATTAATACATTAATGTATTTTTAATACATTAAATGTACCACATTTCTACAATGTGATCTTTTCCATTGAGACATATTTATTAGAATACTATTATTTTTGCTACATTTGATTTTTAAGTGTTTTTACTTGGTTTTTATGTTTTTATTTTGTGTTAATGAACACTGTTTTGTTACTTGATACATCTACTGCTATATTTAGTGCAGACAATTTCCTTATTCATCCAGAATATAATTTCAAGCATATCTAGGTTGTTTTAGTGATTCTTTGTGTATACATCCATGCTCTCAAATTTGGAGCAATCTTTGTTCTCTTTTTTCTCCTATGTGTAGATGACATTGTAACTCATTTTTTTTATAAGGACTACAAATAGCAGCATATCAATCATCTTATGTATTTCATTGTATATTGAATTACAACTAGTTGCTTAAATCAATTTTTTATCTTTTTCTTCTGTAATATGTATTTTATTGTACAACCTTGATTCTCCTTTGGGTTGTTTTGCCCTGTAGCTAATTCCTAACATGACAGTTTCTATAACTTAGATACATATACCTTTACTTATGAATAATCATTGGGGATCCTTCACTTCTGATTCCTCTAGGGTTTCTTGTCTTACTGATTTACCTTCTTTGAACTATAAAGGCTTTACCTCATTCTTTTTTCTTCAAAGCAATCCTTTCTATAGGAAGATATACCCTTCAACACTTGTCTGCACTGATTTTCATTTCCCCATTATATTTCAACTAAACCCTTTTGCACTCCACTTGTATTCAAAACTTTGGTTTTAAAAATTGCTTAATATTGTCACGATCACTTTATCAGACCAGATGGAATTGCTTTTGTCTGAGAGTGCAATCATAGATCTCAGCTGCAGGCTTAAATGCCCTTTAGTGTGTTGATTTGTACAAGTAACAAAACTCCACTATATGTTCCTCAGAGAACTCTCTTTGGCTTGATCCAAAATTAAGTTCGCATCATTGATTAAATTTTGACAACTGATTTTTTGGCTCCAAAATATCCTCATAAAGAAGACAAAAATATGCAGTGTCCAAAACACCTATTCTATCTTCTATCCGCTCACAGTTACACTACTGCCCTTCCTCACAGAAACCAGAAAGTTGTTCTATGGGACTGGAAATTGCTGTTGTATTAATTAATAGTGGAAATCTTAACAGCCTAGGAAAATACTAGATCTCCTTGCAGCTCCCCACACTTGTTGGCCTCTGTACCAAGGAAATAAATCTATCTTCAGCTACGTATTTTTCAGTTTTGCCAAGTTCTCCTTCCTATTTTTTTCCATTGTACTCAAACCATTATTTACATATACATCTTTGTTTTGGGTTGTCTGGGTGATGTGTGAGTTTTCTCCCCTACCAGAAATTCTTATAAATTTTTATAAATATTCTGATTTTGACACTAGGCATTTCCATGACCTGATGAGGTCAATGACATGTTGGTTAAACAAGCTCAGGTTTTTTTAGAATGAATTGGTTCACTGTTATTACTGAAAGACAAAGTCACTGATTTCTAACAAGGCTGAAAAAATGTAACCCTAGTGATTCAATAAGACTTAATAGTTGTCCTTTCTTCACAGTTTATATCTTTGTACTGAAAAGAGATCTTATGTTGTACATCAGCAGAGAAGATGAAATTACTTTCCTTGAGCCAAAAAAGATATCAATGATATTATCACATAAAAAAAAAAAAGCTGGCAGCTTTTCTACCGGCCTCATTTTTCTTTTCAGCAATATGATGGGAGTACTTTTAGAGAGAACAATAATCATCAATAATGGATTACACTTTTCCAGTCCTTTGAAGAAAATGGTTAAAATTCTTTTTCCTAAAGACTGAGTCACTCTTAGTAACTTGTAGATAAAATTGTTATTTGATTCATGTAGCAGAATAGACAACTGAATTAGCCTTTAGTTGTTTCACTGTTATTACTCATTCAGGTGGTCATGCTCACTTCAAAGGGGCTGCAGATGCCTATGCATTATTTAGTAAGGACTGCAAAACTGAGCCTTTAAACTTTTACAGCAACACACTAAAGCATTTTTTTTTTTATTTAACTATAAGGCTGAGTAGAAGTGTCTATGTTAGACATTTGATTCCAAAATAACCCTATGGGGTAGACGACTTTTAAGCATAGTGCTGTTGTCTCACTCACAAGAAGAGAAATAAAGTGGTTTGCCTAAAGCACTATGGGTGACCAACTTTGGAGGACAAATTAAAACAGGAACTGCTACTCCACATTTCTACATTATGTGCAAAACCAAATATATCTGGTTATTGTTTTGGTTTGGTTTGGTTTGGTTTGGTTTTTGCCGTGTATTATATGAAGACTAAGATTTTTGCAATTTATTCAATTAAAAGTTTCAATATTACCTCTATCTCCCCTTTCAATTTTCTTTCATGTTATAGCTTTTTCAGGCTGAGAGGAATTTAATTTATACTGTGGCAATAAATTACATTATTAAACTATTAATTCCCTAGAATTTTTTTGTGGTTTATTTTCCTGCAATTGTGCAGAGGAAAATATAGGGTCCAAGTTGGAATCTGTCTCATAGACTCTTAAAGAAAATAGATTTTTCAACCACTATGTTCTGAATATGTTGAATTCTACCCTTTACTGAATGAATGTGATTATCATTAATCATTCCAATAACAACATTTTATTCTTGTAAGCTTTTATTGGCAGCAATTAATCAACATGTTGAAAGAATTCTGAATTTTATTTTACTCATATAAGAAAATGAATGAATTGGTTGGTTGGTCTGTTTTAGAGATATTTACAGAGGTGTAAATACCACCTTATCACTTAGCCTTTGATAAAACACCTCTATATTTGAAATCTGATACTCACATGTGTGCAACAGCATCTGACTTTTACTCTGATCCACTGAGAGTTCTGCTTTCATCTACTTTGGCTGGGACAATAGAAGAATCTCTGCCAAGTAGTCATGTCACCATCCTCTGTGATCAAACCAGCTGTGCTCTGTCTCCAGCCAAAGAGCAGATAGCTTCCAGTGAGTTCTGGTTCTTTCCAGCTTCTAATTTACTGAAAAGTTCACACTGTGAAAGCATCACTAATGGCATCAGCAAGGAAACATTTTATGTAGCCACATACTTTCTTCTCTCTAATGTTTGTACCTCTCACCTAGCAGTAGTACAAAATTCTTTCCTTTTTTCTGAATATACTTAATAGAACTGCATGTAAAGAAATTTGTATTATTATATTCTGTAAATAATATGCATTTTTATTTTATTAGGGTTAAACACAAAAATGTTCTTATATCCATGTGTTTTGTAGTGCCTTTGAGTCAAGGTCAGACCCAATGTAAGCGTGTAGCACAGCTCTGACAAATATTCTCGTACGTATATAGCAGTGGTTGTCTCTTTTCACAATATATCACAGCCTCGTTTTGCACTCCTTGTAGAGATGTTTGGTACCAAATTGATCAAATGCCAGTTGCCTGATTGAAATCTCTAAAACTGTATAACTTCTGCATTGGACAAAACGTTGTTTGCTCAATTCCATCTCTATCTGTTGGAGCATTCAGCAGGAGGGCTAACTAAATAACAGTTCTTTTCAGCTGAAATAGACTGACAAACTAGTGCAAATTGAATGTTTGCTTCTAGTAGATAGCCTTTCATTGCTCTGTATTCTCAGGTTTTGCATGCAGACAAATCCAAAACCAAAGAATCTCTGGTATCTTTCATCTGACTCTGCAACATAGGCTTATATGGGTTTGACAAGGTAGAATAAATTCTGAGTTTTAGAAAAAAAAAAAATTTTTATTGTGCCTTGTAGCAGTTGTGAGTTCAGTGTGTGCTTGCTTCTTCTCCTGTTTTCATTCATCTGTCAAAAGGTTTGGTGTTCACTCAGTGGTGAGGTGTCCCCGTAATGACATATTTCAGTTTATTCTGAAGCAGTGCTCTAACATTAGGTGTGCTCTTTTTTTCCTACTAAATAAGTGTATGATTACACCAACAATGTATTAAAAAATATTTCACATTATGAAGACTTTAAAGAACCATGTTACCCTGTGACTTTAGAAACTAAAAGGGTTAGGCTAGCAGATCTTATGCTACATCATAGAAAAAGTATGTTACAGATGTATGCTACAGATTTTTGAACCAGATGCTGGCAAGGATTTTAAAGAACTGAAGATAATTCAGACCAAATACTTACATTTTTCCCAGCTTCACCAATAACTGCACCAAATACAGCATGGGCAACATCACAGTACGAAAAATAAGGATTAATAATAAATTTATTATTAATAAAGCAATTAGACCTGAGGGGATAATAAGAGCTTTTAAAAATAAATGAGATTATAGGAATGTGTTTGAAGAGGAGATAAATTTTTCAAATAAACCATTTTTCATCTGTCAAGTATTAATTCTTTAAAACAGTTAACCAGTGATCTATCTATTACTCAGTCTGAAACCATAGCACACTTCACTATATTTCCCAATAGTGCTATCTATTAACTGATTTTTTGTTCTATCATGGATAACTCAGTTGATGTCAATAATTTAATTTGAATTTCCTTGATAAGAACCATGTTATCAGACATCTGGATTTTTTGAGAAAGTATAAAAATAGCGATTTTTCAAAAAATATTTGTAACGGTCACTCAGTTTACTGACAGTTCATCTTAGAGTGACTGTCTACCTAAGTGCTTAATTTTCACAGAGGTTTCAGATTAGTAATATGTATTCACACTGTGGAATGCAGTAGTTATCCCCAAGGGTTGGATTCATCTCACCTAATACAAGATTTCAGCAGTGGCTGTCCATACAGCCCTACCTTGTCATCCTAGATCCCCTTCTTCAGTCACTGGAGAGCCAGGCACTTCTATGGAATTCTGCATATAACCTAATTTTTGGCGTCTTTGGTAACATTCCTTTCACATCCTAAATTCTGCCATCAATATTTACTAAAGATTCATAATTTATAAAGCAAACTGATTCAGATGTAATCATCTGCTCTGTGAATATCCTTGTCTGATGGGAAGAGTTCCACCAAGGAAATGAGCAACTTTGTCACTGTCTATCTCAGTCAGGGGAGAGACTCCCTTTTCTAGAAGAACTCCTGGAATAAATGAAAGGGCTCTCAATTGCTCTTTTTAAAGAATCACAGTAGCTTTCTAATCCTGACAGACCAATAGGCAAAGATCTGTTAATGTAACCCAGTAAGAGAGGGAGAGGTTTTGGGCTCTGAACATCCAGGACATTTGAAGAACAATTGTCTGGTCGCAGTGTTCTATGTGATGAGATTAGCTTCATCACAGATAACTACATATATCACAGATTAGCTACATACAGAAGTGAAAAACCTAAAGGAACCTAAGTCTTCATCAGCTTCTCATGCATTATGTTTTTCCAAATGGGCTATATTTTTCTAAATTTCTTCTTTCTCATCTACTTCTGTCAGATTTACTAGTCATTCAACTGAGTCATCAGAGAACAAAACAACAGCTTAATATCTTCTAATAAAGATTATTAGGAATTTATCCTGTGTAATGACTCTAGCTACCTGAAAGCATAGTATAAATTACTGTTCCAAGCTCTGTCCTTGATCATATTAATCTTAGAAAACTGTCTAAAAGAGGGATAAATCATCATCCAAACAACCTTCTCCCTTTATACTGATTAAAGGCAGAATACTGACTACAGGCTTCACTTTTATGATGTGAAATGTAAGAGGAAATATTCTGGCCAGAGTATTCTTCTGGGATTTGTCAGATGTGAGATGTAAACCGTGCATGAATGGTTCGATCCTGATGCTCAGGACAAAAAGAAACCCTATGAAAAAATCTTTGTTAGCTAAATAGGAGATTTACAGTGGAATTACAATAGAAAAAAAAAGCCATAGAAATAGGAACTGGATGCAAAGAAGGAATTTAGAAACATTGTCTAGGCATGAGATAGTCGTTCTGTGAAAGCCAGGGCTCACAGAGAGTTGACATTTGCAGTTTAAATTGCATCAGGAGCAAGATCTTCTATTACACTGGTAGCTAAATGCTGAAAAAGCAAAACATGAACCTCTTACTGAACGGTGATTACTGACAGGTGATACAGGGAAGATGGACACTGCCAGTGATCTGGAGGAGGTGGTGCAGTGTGATCTCAGATTTAGAGATGAAAATACATTAAGAAGAACAGTCCATACGCTTCAGAGCTGTGCTGCCATTCAATCTTGACAGGCCACGGGAATGGGCTGACAGAAGCCTAATGAAATTCAACAAAGATAAATGTGAAGTCCCACACCTGGGAAAGAGGAAATCCTTCACAACAACACAAACTGCCTGGTAGGCGGCTCTGAGGAAAAGGACCATGGGATTCTAGTTGGCAGCAAGCAGCACTAGACATCAATGCACCCTAGGCAAGGGTTCAGGATTTCTCACTGGATGCAAAAGAATTTTTTTCCCTTTGAGGACAGTATGGGATAATTGCTGGAGGTGATTTAGAAATTAAACTTTTATTCACATTTTAAGGAAAAGTACACACAGGTCGAAGCAGGATGCAATGCAACTAATGTTTGTACCATGACAATTCCATAGGTAACTCTGCCTGCACAATATAGTGGCTTTCTACAATGGAATGACTACATCAGCCAACAAGGGAAAAGCAGTGGTCCTCTGCCTTTGACACAGTCCCCCATAAAATTCTGGATAAAGAATTGACTGGATGGTCACAATAGGAAATGGATCTAAGTCCAGATGAAAATCGGTGACAAGTGGTGTCCCTCAGGGGTCTGTCCCAGGACCAGTGTTGTTTAATATCTTCATTACCGATGTTGACAGTGCCATTGAGAGCACCATCAGCAAGTTTGACAATGATACCAAGCTGGGTGGTACAGCTGATATTCCAGAGGGATGGGATGACATCCAGAGGAACCTGGACAGGCTGGAAAAGTGGGCCCAGGTGAGCATAATGAGGTTCAACAAGGCCAGGTGCAGGGTTCTGCACTGGGGCCAAGGCAACCTGAGACCTGAATACAGGCTGTGGGAGAGCACACTGGAAAGCAGCAGTGTGGAAAAAGTGTGTCCCTTACAGCCCCCAGCACAAGAATGATGTGGACCTGCTGGAGTGTGTCCAGGGGAGGGCCACAAAAACAATCAGAGGGCTGGAGCACCTCTCTTATGAAGACAGCCTGAGGGAGTTGGGGTTGTTCAGCCTGATGAAAAAGCTCCAGAGGGACCAAATAGCCTTCCAATACCCGAAGGATGCCTACAGGAAAGATGGGGAGAGACTTGTTAAAAGGGATTGTAGTGAGAGGACAAGGGGTAAAGATTTTAAACTGGAAGAGAGAAGATTTAGATTACAGATTAGGAGCAGATTCTTTAGTATGAGGGTGGTGAGACACTGGAACAAGTTGTCCAGGGAAGATGTGTAAGCTCCATCCCTGGAAATGTTGTATGGGGCTTTGAGCAACCTGATCTAATGGGAGGTGTCCCTGCCAAGGGCGTTGGAACTGATGACCTTTAAGGTCCCTTCCAACCCAAACTATTCTATGATTTCCACATAGCTAAGAAAATTATTCTGTACTAATATTATTAGACTGTAGTGTCTATCTAGACATGAGGTATTATCTAATAACAAAGATTAAAGATGTTTTGGTTTTTTTTTTTCTTGAAAGCTCTTTAAAATGTCAAGGTTTGATGTATTGTTCTACATTGACAGAGCCTACTGTTTGGAATAAAGCATCATTAAAGGTTTTAATTTAATTTAAAGTAAAACCAAACAAAGTGTTATATGGCTATTCAAGCTCTCAAAGTTATTTTGGGCCTACATTTTGCAAATACAAGATAGCTCATGCATTCAAAGAAGAACCAAAACCTTTTACTGAATCCAGTGTAAGGCAAAAGAGCCTAAGCACCACATACAAAACATAATACAAAAGTAATATTTAAAGACATCTAGATATTGATTTATTGTCCTCTCTGTGCCTATTCTTCCTTTTTTCTCTTGTTGATCTCCTCCTCTAATGAGCAACTATTGACTATATTGTAGTCTTCCCTTTATTTTACTTCTAAGTCTTTGATGATTTCACTTTTAGTGTTAGGTTTTCATTATTCCTGAACTTAAGGTTCCTTTAATCAGTATCATCTGTACAGTATCATTGAAATTTTCTATTTTTTCAACTGAAAATTATACCAAATTGGAACAGAAAATTTTATTGGGCAAACATAATTATTAGACTTTGCAATAATTTAATTTAAAACATTTCTATTTGTCTCAGTAAACTTGTTTTTTTGTGCCTGAGCTATAGAAATTTGAAAACCGAAATTACTCAGACTCACTTTATCTCTTCTCAGTCTTTGTCAGTTATGCATAATACAGGTTTTTTTAGTGTAAAGAAAAGAAAGCAGATGAAAAGCAATGCTTCTTAAACACGAATTACAACAACAGTAATAATCTTGTAGACTTTCTAACAGTGCTACCCCTTACCTTTTCTGTCCTTCTGCTCAAGAGTTCATCTGCCTGTGGGATAGCAGTACAAGAGGGGAATCTTTATCCTCTAAGGCACCTCCACAGGTGTACAAGACACTGAACCACAGACTGATTCAAATGCTTAAATGGAGCTGCTTCATTAATAGTTTAATGATGTTTTTTGTGTTCTGAGAGTGCTAATGGATTTTTTTTCTGGCAAACATTAAGTAACGTTAATTTATAGAATAAGGGACTTTCACTGTCTTTCAGATTCACAACCCAATTATTAATTAAAGCACAAAAACTTTTAGCTGGGTTTGCACTGAAAGTGCTGCCAGAAAAGCAGCCCTCGGTGAGCAGTAATAAAGACAGATTACTTTGGACTTCATTACTGCATGATGAGATTTCTGTTGGAATTGTTAATGGATTACCACTTTGTTTACAAATGCACATTCACTATCCCAGAACAGCCCTGATAATCTTATATAGAAATAAAACATTCTGAGACTTTTAAGATATTATCAAAGCTAATCAATCTTAAATGCTGCATATGGCTGATACCAGCAGTAAAGCAGGGAGAATGAACTTGATAAGAAGTCAATGAACACTGAATCATAGTCAGGTCCTGTTCAACATTTGGCCATGAGTAATCCAGGCAAAATTAAAAGCAGACAGACCGTTCACTTTAAACAAGCTTAAAACCATACATTTTTGTGTAGGGAAAGAAAAACAAAACAAAACCAAAAACCTTATGATGTTATATGTCCTTAAAAATATCCTAACCTGCAATGTTTTCCAGAGGGAAACTTGGGACTGTTAATGAGAGATCATTTTTAAAGAAACAGGATAATTAAAAGACACCTGAACTGAATGGTTGGATTACTTTGTATTAAATTATATACATGTACAAAAATTATAAAGTGTAGTGAAAGAATATGAATAAAGGATATATTCAGCTTAGATCTGGAGGCTCTCCTTGAAGAACTTTTCAGGATTGAAGGGGTGGAAAATATTTCAGTGAAGAATAGTGAGATGTAAATCTGACACATAAGGATGCAATCAAAAGGAAAAAAAGTGATTATTTGTTACAAATGGGAACATAAGGTAGTTTTAAAAATATTGAGTAATTTTTTTTATACCAAAATAGTATGTTTTGGTGTGATTTTTTTCTTTTTTTTTTCGATTGAAGAGCAGTATTGTGACTCAGTCTCCTTGGTCTTCCTTGAAAAAAACTGTCTCTTGTGTTGATGATTAGAACTGACTGAGAAATTTTTGGAAGAAAAAAATTCTGTACCTGAAGAGTACCAGTTTTAAAATCACTGTTGTGGGCTTCATGATTTTGTGCTTTTTTTTTTTTTTCCTTCAGTTTTCAGTTTCTTACAAGAGAGAGAAATCCATCCTGACTTGGTTATTCCTCAAACAAGGATTCCCTTAAAAAAATTATTTTACAGAAAATTTTTTATGTGTGGCTCAGGCACAGGATTAAAACAAGTTCTTCACACATCATAGTTGAAATCCCTGGATAATGAAGTTCCTGAATAGCCAGAAGTGTGGCACTACCAGGAAGTGCAAGAGATCAAACAGAAATAATGTAATCTAGAGTGTACAGATCACTGATACAGACTTTTTTAAGACCAGAAGCAAATCCCCATGAAAAATTAAGCCTTCATTCTGTTTCTTCTGCACCTCAGATTCATGCTCAAGTGAATGTTCTGGGCCATTTTGGGCACCTGTAAATTTATTTTTGTTAATATTTCATTATTCATTTTTTATAATATTTCATACTATTCATTATTTTAAAGGTTTAATTTTAATTAGATAAAGAAATGTTTCAACACTTGAACATGTATCTCAAAATGCTGTTCTCACCTATTTCAGCCTGTTAAAAACCCATAAAATTTAGACTTCATAATCCCTAAGTATTATTCTACATCAGCTAAAAGTAATTCACGAAATCTTGCTAAAAATGCCTCAAAGCTTATAAAAAAAATTCACTGACTGCTTTTTTTTTTCTAAAAGTCATCCTGGGTATCAAGATGGAAATTATCAGAAGATGTAAAGCACTTTTGGCACCCCTAAGTAATAAGTAGATTCTTCCTTCAAGAGCAGCTTATAAAAGTGTTTATCTTCCCTTACTTTAAGCCAGAAAATGCTAACAGATAGTATTTTTCTTCCAAATAAAAAATAAAACTTGTATTTCTTAAAATAAATTCAAGACAAAGCATGAAAGCATTTTCTTCAGGCTAAGGGAAAAACTTCCCCTTTCATTTTTAATGATAAAAGTCCAGTTTCCATTAACTTTACACATGCAGAAGGAAGAAGTGAAGGTGGTTACCATAGTAATTGTTGTATAAAAGACATAAACTGTATAACAAAAATTCTAGATGGAAATAGGTAATTTTATTCATTACTCCATGTTAAGAAAACACAACATCATGGAGCTGAATGCATACACTTGTTCTCAAAGTTATGCAGCCATCTGTGTTCCATCTGAACCATAAACACAGGATGTAAGAAATACTGATTTCTATATAAGAAATTTGGTGATTACGAGAAAAAAAAAATCGATGAAAGTACCCATTGCCTGTGTCTAAATTACACCATTTTGGTTCATAGGACATTCCTCCTGTCTCTAGAAAAGAGGAATGATTTATCTCTTTATGAAGGTGCCTTTCCCACTGTCACTTATCTGAGGCCAATACTCTGTTTAAAGTGGTATTTACCAATGAACTACAAAGAATCTGAAGGGAGAGGGTGTCTCTTTCAGGTTTAGGCTAAAGACAGAACATGACCTCCAAAGTTTTAAATTAACTTCTATCCTACTATTACACTATAAGATAAACATCAAATATAAAAATCATCAAAATCATTTACACAAAAAAATAGTTTGGGCTTATGAGACTGAAATAATATTTATAAAAACTTTCATTGTTTTACAAATGAACCAGAAATAACTATTATAGATGACAAAAGTCATTCAGGGGTGGTTTTGACAGTTACTTTTGTTCCAAAGAGTGTAAACACACTATTTTTTTGTGATTCAGTATTAAACTTCAGATATACCACGTGTCTGAACTAAACAAGCATTCATGTGCAAGGGGATCATTAATTACAAGCCAAGCTTTTCTCAGAAGCTTTGTCAGTCGTTTACATGCTTTAGAGTTGCTGACTAATCTCTGCATGACTCGCATTTAATGAAAGTGGAAAGTATTTGTGATGTGCATCTCTTAAAATATAGTGAAACTTATGAAAACAAATTTTTTAAGTTCTTTTCTCAGTAGAATAAAACCCAGAAAGAATATCATAACATAGCATAACTTACATTAGCATAGCATAACACAGAATAGAGTAAGATTTTTTAAAGAAATCAAGTTGGATCTGAAATACAGAGAAAATAATTCTTATGCATAACATAAGAGACCCTGTTAATCAAGAATACGTGTAGTAAAAACCCCTTGGTTTATAAGCCATGACTGATTTTCCTTTTCTCTTATACACCTTGTTCTCCCATCCTTCTAATACAGTTTTTAAGCAGAGGTGATGTATGGATGCCTGTAATATTAAGTGGAAGTTCAGTAGTACAGAACAGAACTACACATTTGTATCAGGTTTTGGGCTTTTTTAATTTTTTGGGGGGGAAAAGTATTGATGTCCTTTCATTTTTCTAATAGTCTCTTAACTTTTTCATGGGAAGTGGGAACCATTATTTTAACAATTTTTCTAGTAAAAAGCTGATTTTTTTTGTTCAGACTTCACCCCTTTAATAACCAGGTCTGACCACCACACAAGCTATCTGAGCACCACAGTTTGGGGACAATTTTTAAAGGAAATGAAACAAACTTTTTTAGTGTCAAGAAGAAAGTCTTCATGAGAATTAGTTTATGAACATAGTTTTCCCATGTACTTTTTTCTTGTTCTAAATAAGTGTGTTAAAAATCTCCAACCCCTAGCACAGATATTTCTCTTTTCTCAGGAATTTTCATTAGAATCACAGTATCATAGAACAGTTTGGGTTGGAAAGGACCATAAAGATCATCTAGTTCCAACCCCCATTCATGGGCAGGGTCACCTGTCATTAGGCCAGGTTGCTTAAAGCCCAAACCAACGTAGTCTTAAACACTTCCAAGGAAGAAGCATCCACAACTTCCTTGGGCAATGAGTGCGGATATCTCACTGTCATTACACTAAAAAAATTCTTTCTCATCTCTAATCTAAATCTACCCTCTTTGAGTTTAAAAGCCATTACCGTTTGTCCTGACACTACAAGCAAAGATCATGGTTTCTAAGAGTTTGTTCACAACTGTTATTTTTGTAAAGGGAAATCAGACAAAGCACAAAGTTCAAGACCAAATTTATGCCAACCCTGTTGTTTAAAAAGAAAATGAAATGTAAAAATGATGAACAAATCAAAATACAGAAAAGTGAACAAATGAACACAGCTGATAATTTTTTTGGTATTTTTAAAATTACATTCTCTGCCTAGTGACAAGGAAAGCAACAAACGATGAAGGTAATTATGAGATCTGAAACTGTATTTCTTTGGAAAGCATAAATTAGAGGTGAGCTCAAGAACATTGAAATAGCTGCTAAAAGAACAGCAGAACTTCCAGGTCACAGGGATGCTCTGTATCTTGTGCTAATATCTGCTTACAAGTGATTTTTGTCCCACTATGAGATGCCAGATACGAGCTTTGTGTATGAAAAAGAATGAAAGTGTGATACGCCAGTTTTATAATATACGTGGGTGGTTTTGGTTTGTGATGGCATATTTAGCTTTTTGATAACACTACAAGATGGTAGTAAACAAACAACCTGACTTGCTGAGGTGGTAGACTACATGTGCTGGAAGCGTACACAATGTTTGTCTAAAGAGAAGTAAACAAAAAGGAAAATAGTTCTAAACCTGTAGAGCAGTGACTGAGTGAAGTAATACCCAGGAGACAAATGCAAAAATATCTGCCCATTCAGTGCAATGAGTAGTCATGAATGGAAATGATGTCTGAGATTAGATTGATCTTTTCAGAGATGCAATCCATGTAAGAGGAAGGTTGACAGTGAATTGACAGTTGGAAATAGTCTTTAAGTGAAATAGAAGATCCCAAATTCTTTCATCTACTGAAGGGAGACTTTTATGTTTAACTCAAAAATATAGTTTCTTAATGTACTGGAGGAAAAAACCCACAACCCTGAGGGAAATAAGACTTAGATGGCATGAGTCTGGATGTGTTGGTTCTTCAAACTCCAGTATATTTGTGAAGCTACTTATTTCTATTGTTATCTCAATTATTTTTTTAAAGCTTACTCATGCATCCTCCTGAGCTGCAGCATTAACCAGTTAAATTGTGGTAAACAGTATGTACAAGTCAATTACATGTGCCCATAATTGCTAAATTACCTAAATCCATGCTATTAAGTCTCTCACACTTTGAAAGAGGGTAACTATTAAAAAAAAAATGGTTATTAGAAATATCAGCCCAAGCCACAAATGTATTAGGGACAATTCTAAAAACTGAACTCTTCAGATGATTGGATCACAGTGCTGGGAATGTTCTCAGCCACTTTGTAATTTACTAGTATAGATTTAGCTTTAATTTATACCTCTAGGTAGAATCCTAATGGCACCAATGTGCTCAGTGTCAGAAAGCTGATACTACCTGTGGAGCAGCAGTTCTCAGAGCACAGATTTAATTTAAACCTCATCAAAATACTGAAATATCTCACTGGTGAGAGATTTAACATGGGTTTGGGGAAAAAGAGCTTTCAACACCTATTTTAACTCATCTGATCTGATGTAAGAATTGGTATTTCCTACCAGTATGGCTTGATCTGCAGAGTAATCTATTTTTGGGAACTGTCAGCATCTCTTTTTGTAGTATGCAACCCTATGTAATAAAAAAAGTTTATTCGTATTTCCTTAATATTAGTAATTTTTCAATATCAGTCTTCCAAACATTCTCTAGTAGAGACTGGGTTACTTTATATTGTTACAATACATTAAAACAAAAAAGACTAGAAAAGCTATAGGCCTTAATAAATTGATGTTCACTGGGCAGGGGTGATGCAGAGGATGAAATGCAGTCACTGATATTAGGGACAGCAGGGAAGAGAGTTCAGGTAACCCAGCAATGAGTGATGGAAGCCCTCATAACTGTCCCCAGGTTTTGACTTACTTGGTTGGAGTATTTTAAAAAACAAAAACAAGTTTAAGATTACAGTTCTCAAGTGAAAGAATATTCTTCCACAGAAAGTGTGATTTATATTTGCTCTTTCACCATTATCCTCCAGTTCCCAGTTTTGGTGGCTTTTCACTTAGATTGTGACATGCTGAGATTTCCTTAGTATGTCATATAAAAAGCATGTACTGATTAGGATTTGCACTGCTGGTCAGTCTCTCTTGGATGCAGGCAGTAATTTTTAAACTTGAGAACCAAGAAAATATCTTTTAGTACATTTGTTGTAAAATGTAAAGTAAGGGAATCATCCCTCACGATGTTTATTTCTCTGCAAGAAAGAAAAAAAACTTTTCAAAGTTACAATGACAAGACTTATAAAGTGTCAGTATGAAAAATATTGTTCAAATGCTCTGTTGTATTTGAAGCAATACAGAAGTAAACATATTTTATGGGCTTAGTAAAGGTAATTTTTAAAATATGCATATACATATATATTCATATACTTGCATATACAGACAGTTTGCACAAAGCTAGTAAAAATGCACCCTGCTCCACTTCTCAGAAAAATCAGTGCTAGGATAGTACAAAAAAAAAAAAAAAAAGAAAATAAATATTTTAACTTCCATTTTTTATTTTCTTACTGTTGCTTTAATAAATACATAAAGAAATTGTCATCCTCCTGAGTACTTACCTATAGTAAGATTTCTTATTTTGACATTTCCTGACAAATTAACCTTAAAGGCAGAATCTTGATAATTTACCTAGTGAGATAACTTTCTTCAGTGAAGCATGTCATGCATAAGGCTAGAATACCTAGCTGTAAAGATTCCTTTATTTTAGTCCATGATGATCCAACTTAGAGTAGCTGGAGATGTAAGAAAAAGGGATATGGAATATCTAAAATGGGTCTATATTACAGATTATTGCAGGCAATAAAATGAGACAGTTTAAATACCTTTATTAATACACCTTTTTAGTAAGTTTGGAGCAGGGAAAAGTATTTTGTTTTGGTTTTGGTTTCTTTGTAGGTTTGGGGTTTTTTTGGAAGGGCAGCATTTGCTATAGTTGAGATGGTCTATGAAGCAATATGATATGAAGCAATCATATATCTGACTATAGATATGCTTACAAGGACTGTAGAGAGAACTTACAACTTACAGACCAGCTCATACAGTCAAAAAAAATAGACAATTTTTCAGGCACACATATTTCCTTCTTAAAAAAAAAAAAAAAAAAAAAAAGAAAAAAAATTTCTTAAAATGAGAAGATTCCACTTTTAGACCTCACAGGTATGTAAATGTAGTTTGCAGATGAATATTCAGTATTACTTTATATGTCCTTTATTTGTTTTCCATTTGAATTGTCTATTATACTAAAAAAGTCTGAGCTACAGATAGTTGTGCTGTTTTTTGGTCATAAACATCTGGGGTCTGAACAAACAAAACATCAGTCAAGCTGACTGATGTACTAAATAAATCTGTAACAGTTTACAGATCCTTTAAATAGTGAAAAAGTAGGTATTACAATATCCAGTTAAAGAAAAGGGGGGTATCAACTACATCATATGCAACTGGATATAGTAGTTGGTTTGAATTTTTAAAAATGTTCAATCATGGAATATGTTTTAAACACTGATGATTTTAATTTTCTGTAAATTGTTGGACATAGATATATTAAATCCACTGGATCACTGGTATACTTACATCTATCCAGAATTTAGTTACCAAATTACACATTTTAGTGATTTTGGAGGGAGTCTAACCACATTTAATAGCACACTGATTCTTTTTTGACATATTTTACTAATTGAGTGTTAAACTTAATTTTACAGTCTGAGTATTTAATTAATTTGGTCTTTCTATATGCACTAATCAGTGACTCAAGAGCATACTTTTATGGTTTTGCTATAAATTGAACTCTTTGTAGGTATATTTCTGTAGTCAAGACCATTGTAGTATATTTAAACGTATTCACGTTTTCTAAGAGTTCCTAAAGTACCATTCAGAACCTAATGAAGTACAGACATGACTTGAAAATAGAAGTATTTTATGCAGTTATTGAACCTGTAAAAAACAAACTGAAAGATGTGGTTAAGCTGGGGTAAAGATAAAGCATCTACTGAAGCAATCCACAAATTAGTGTGGAGTCCCTACAGCATGCATTACTAAAAGCCTTACTGTTATAACTTTTTACCAGGTCAGCTCTTAAGTAGAAGATTAAGTTGTTCTCCATAACTAGTATTTCTGTAGTCCTAGCAGAAATATTCAGCTGAAAACATTCACAACAGTGATATTGCTTTGTGAATATATAAGGTGGGAAAATTCCTATATTCTGTGTTAAGTACATCTTTTCCACTTATTTGAAAATAAAGTTCCTCTAATGGATCAGCAGGACCAACACTCAGACGATTAAACTGCTAAAATCATGGATTATTTTGAGAAAACAAAAGGGAAGGAATGTTTAATTCCTTGAAAATCCCATCAAATAAATATACTTAAAAGTATATATTTTATACCTCAAAGATTGAAGTAAATGGAAACTAGCGTTAATTTGAATAATCCAATTTCTAGTTCTAAATATTGTTGGGTATTTCAGATTATGGCACTGTATTTCAGGATTATTATTTAAATTTTGGGAGAGAAAGTTTGTGTAGAATTCTTATGTGGAAAAACCTCTAAACACATTTTAATATAGGATACTATAATGGCAAAGTGATGTGGAGTCAGTAGCTATGAAAAACAAGGTGTAAAAAAAGTTGGGAATATAAATACACCAATGGCATAAAATTACAGATGATCACCTATTTCTTACTGTACATAAAAGTGCACTAAAAAGGTATGAAAATTTTGATTTAAATAGATGTGTGTGTATATATCTGTATATATACACACATCCCACATATGTATAACCTGTTATATAAAGTGCTTGTCTCCTGTTTGCCATGATCTTTCAAAAATGATGGTGAGTGGTAAGGCAATAACATCAGCCAGCTCTCTCAACACTCTTGGGTGTAAGAGTGCAGATATTACATCCAACCCAATGACTCCACTGTAAAACAACTTTTTCAAAAGTCCCTGAAAGATCAGAGGATATAAATTGTTGTTTTCATTGCAACCTATAGCAACTATTCAAAATCTGCCTGGATGTGCTGTAGGTGATCCTGCTTTACTGGCAGAGTTGGGCATAGGATCTCTAGAGGTCTTCCAACCCTGATAATTCTGTGGTTCTGTGAAATTCACCCTGCAAATTTAAAAAAGTTTTTTTTTGTTTTTTGTTTTTTTGTTGTTTTTTTTTTGTGGACTACTCCAAGAATCAGAAGTGTGAAGCAAAGTTGTCTAACATACATTCCAGCTGACAATTATTTGTACCACACACAGATCAATAAAGCATTATAGAAATGTGCTATTTTACATCAAAAAGTAGTATTTCTACACTTCAACAAACAATTTGCACAGGTTGTGTATTATGTGTTCTGTAGCTTTTTATTTCCATGGAAGAACACTGCAAAATATCGTATATCCACCTCAGGAAGTCATACTGCGTTAAAGCACATTGCATTCATGGTACAAGCACATCATTATATTAGGCATAATTTCAATTACAAATTTCAGAGTTAGAATTAAGAATGTAAAGAGAAGCTAGATCCAATGAAGAGTTAAGCACCTCTGGAAGATTTTTCATCCTGTTCAAAATGCAGGTTTCTAAGTTAGGTGTGATGAATTGCCATCCATCTCTTTGTGTTCAGAGCAAAGGACTGGTTCAAAGTATGTGACAGACTATTGCCTAAACAAAGATACACTAAATCGATTTCAGGAAAAGTTTAGGCATTTGGTCTCCTAAGTCTCAATGTATCTAAGCTTCAGCTTCTAGATATATTGAGAAGGGACTTAGTCTTGACTGCACCTAACTTACACACTGTCAGACTAGGCAACCCTTTTCCCATTTCTGCTGCCTGTTTGTGCAGGTAGAATTGGAGAGAGAAAGTGCTACGTTAAAGGCATTTAAAGACTCATTTGGGATGCTGTTTATAATGGATATTAAAACTCTGAAACAATTATTTACTTGATATTGTCCCTAACTACCCATTTTATTTCACTAGAAAGCTCTGTGGAAATCAGATTACTTTTTTTTTTTTTTTTTTTTTTTTTTCCACCACTTTTTTGCCCCAAGACATCCCCAAACCAGAGAAGAAATGTCTAGGGAAATTTCTACTATTTATTAACTCTCACCATTAGCTGAAGAAAGCTTCATGCATCATGGATTAGGAACCCCGGGAGCGGTAGTGAGAAACAAAAATCCTCTGTGAAACTTGTTTATTACCTGTCAGACTATAAAAGAGTAGAGAAGAAAATGCCTGAAAGGATTTTTTCACTTGCTCAGTTCTTAAGAGGGCAGAACTCTGAAGCCCATCATGGAATTCATCTTGTAGACACTAAACTATAATTTCTTCTACCTTGTAACGCTTCAAAGACTACTACTTCATGTTACATCTGTGCATACAAAGACACCTACAATACAGACAAATGTATGTAAGCTACCTGTCCTAGAGTGCCTTTTTGGGAACTGAAAAGAATGGATACACTTACTCACTCTCATGTTGTATAAAAACTTTAGAGTGAGATAAATTACACCTGCACAGTGCCTATGTCTCTATTGTCTGTAAAGGGAGTTTGTTTCATCATACTTATATTCATGTTATCTGATTAATCCCATAACCAGTGTAAGAAGTCAATTTATAAAACCTTTTTTTTTAAAAATTTTAGTACCTGAAGACTCTAAATTGGCATTTTGTCATTGCACTAAACTGCTTTTAACTGCCATGCACATCCCTTGCACAAATTCATTTTTTAGAAGCTGTATTACAAGCATCACTTCAGTGCCAAAAAATGACTTGATGGTTTTCATGAGGCATGCATAGTGCACTGTATAGGCTTTTCCCTTTGACAATAGTATCCTAAGGAAAATTTGGCATTGATGATTTAGATATAACAGCTGTGAAGGGGTACCACACAATTTTTTAGTGCTATGAAAGGTGTCATCTTCAAGATGAAACAGAAAAGTATACCACTGATCACACATGAGTTCTAAAAATCTGGTCAAGTTCATATTGACTGCCTATCTAATTCATGGCAGCATATGTCAGTCCTGCTAGAAAACTGTTGAGAAGTAACCTGCCATAAGCAATGTCATTCAAAGCAGCTGCTGCAGATATTACGGAATCATGGAATTGCTTATAGTAAAGGATTGATGCAGATCATGCAGATCAGCTCCCATGTAAAGCAGGACTGTTGCCAAATAATAATTCAGGTAACCTGTAGTTTGTAATCTGAACCACTCAACCCACAATTTGATTTCATTCACTTTGATTTTACTGTAATTTATTTAATCAACAAATATTGGCTCCCTTACCTGTAATTGCCTGTCAGATAATAACTGCAACTCACCTTTTGGGCCTCCCCCATGCTACAGGCTCACCTTTTAGTTCCCTTGCTGTTGGACAGAACAAGCCCAGCTCTGTCAATGGCTGTTTTTATTTCCAAGAGTGTGAATAATGTTCCAAATGATGGAGATTAATGAGATCATGAGGCTGGAAGTGACCTCATTTAGCTTGACCATTCTGCCCCAAGTAAGATCAATTGCATCTACAACATTCTTGACAGATTATTTCTCAGATCTAAACATTCCTCTAGCTTCTCTGGCTTACACACAAACTAAAAATTTTTAGTAGAATATTTTAGAGTGTGAAATTTGGCTGGTATTTGGGCCCAGGGGATTTTCTCCTGTCAGAGGCCCATAGCTGCAGGGCTGCTGCATTTTCAAGTCCTTGGCTCCAGACACCAGCGAGGATGAGAACACCTCCACAGACAAGTACATGACAAGTGGCACACATTGCAGCACACAGAGCCATGCCCACGCTGCCACCTACAGAAGTGCAGTGAATGACACCAGTGGCTCAATCCCATTCCTCCCCTCCTGCAAATCAGGGTTTAAACTTGCTAGTGGATATCATGTACACACACATATATATACACGTGGGCTCTTTCCTGTAGCAGATCTTAGACATTCAGTCCCTCCAGCAGCTGGCTCCCAGACCCTGGTCTCCTTTAGCTGCTGTGTCCCAGAGCTGGAGCCCTTCAGGCATCAGCTTCCCCCTCTCAGGAGGAGCACTCATACTCTTCTCCCAATCCTCAGTTTGTCTGGCTTTAAGTTCTCCAGCAGACATACACAGAGCCTCAGACAGGAAATGCATCCACCCCAAAGATATTTAGAAAAAGATTTTCATAACATGAAACAGACTGCAGTGACTATGTGCAGGGCTTCCCAGATGAGCATACTGACTCGACATCTGCTCACAGGCAATTTCCCCCTCTATCACCCCTTTTCTGCTTCTTCTCCTCACTAAGCCACCCTGATAGCTGACTTTCCCCATTTTTTCCTTCCCCTGAACATATTTTCAACGTTCACATAATTTCCTTAAAACAGCTTGTATTAAATTCTGTACAATTTGCATGTTCTCTTCCCACTGCATTCCAAGGTATGTCCTACTTCTTTAGACAGTAAGTCCTTCAGTTTTGATGACCTAGACAAATTCTTTTCTTGATGCATATTGGCAGGTTTCAAGGTGATCTAATTCTCTTTCAATGTTTTTTGTAGTAGCTTGTGCAGTGTGCTGCAGACTAGGTTACTATAGTTTCCCTACATTTTTGGTTGTCCTTTGATCCTTGACAGTTTTTAGCCTTCACTGAAGGTGATTAACCTTTACTTACATAACCTAAAAGATTTCATAAGCCATGTAGAAGCATGTAAGCAATGTCATGAGACAAATCGCACTGAACTGCTATCAATACAAAAAATGACGATGAATGATACCAAGGAATTTCACAGTCTTGGTTTAGATGGTATGCCTAGAAAAATATTTTATCCCAAAAGTATTGCTCAGGAATTGGAAAAAAGAACTGAAATAATATCATGATGAATGAGAGAGCATAAGTACAAAAACAAACAAACAAACAAACAATTAAAAAAGCAAAAACACAAACATTTTTAGGGACTAATGACCAAATTAGTACTAATATTTTTTCCAAAATTTGTCCTAAAATATACAACTTTATACAAAAAATGGAGTGTACAAATGCACTTAAATAAATTTGCTACCAGATGACGAGGAAGTTGAAGACGAAAACAGTGCTTTCTCTTCAGTCTTCACACTTAGATAGCTTTCACTCTTATGCAAACCTAAACTAGGAAGCCAAATTTTTAACTGCTCTAATCCTTACTTTTTGCTTCATTCTACTTTTCTTAATGTGTTTTGTAGTTAGTTTTGTGTACTTAGGCTACTTGCACAATTCTTATACAAGAACATCTCCAGGGCATAGCAGCTTGTATTTATATATTTTCTGCAGAGCATACACCACATATTTGTGTGTATTTTGACTGTTTTAAGTAAAACTAAATGTAAATACTCAGGCATAAATTTACTAGGTTCTCTTCTAATGTAATATTAGAAATAAAGCTTTGGGTTTTTCAAATCAGGCTTTTTCAATCAGCACAGAGAGTGCAGAGGAAAATGATTCAAGGGAGAGTTCTGAAATGGAGCTCTATTTAGAGGATTCAGCAATAAACACAAGGGGTTTTTATTTAGATATGGCAGACTCAATTAGCATCTCATTAGCAATAAGCTGTGTAAATAGCAAAGAGAGAAAAAAGTCAATAGTCTGCTGGCAGCCACTCAGTATCCCAGCACCAAGCTTTCAACACATGCAGAAGCTCTAATTAGAAGCTTGTCCATGTGCATGCATCACTCATTAACTGCCTCTTTACTGAAAGGGAATAATGAATTGAGCCCTTTAATCTGACATTAATAAATTGCCACCATTTTGGGAGGTATTTGAATGTAACATGGTGACATTCATTATCAAAATTATGTTTGATGACTTGGGATTGTAATGGCTCATTGAGAGGGATAATTTTCATACTGTTAGGGTTTCTTCCAAAAAATGGTTTGGATGCTTATGTCTTCCCCTAGAACCTTGAGCCTGGATCTGTGAAGACCAGCACTATAAACCACAGATGCATATATGATGATGTAATTGCATATTTCCTGAATCTTATGGTTATGCATGCAAAAGTAATTGAACATGACTTGAAGGTATGCCTTAGGGAGAAAACCACTCATTTCCCATTCATAACATTTCTTCTGTACAGCCTGAGTCCATCAGAAGGAATTCATCTCCGTATGTATGGAAAAACATGACATATGTAAATGAAAAATACTTTGGGCCTAGACAAACCATCTGTCCCTTGTTCTCAGTCAGCTTCCTCTTTTACAAGGTTTTATTCCATCTGTGTTTCAACTTTTTTATGAGTCGTATAGACAAACTGGACTACAATGCTATCTATGGCAGAAGACACCAGTCTCTAGACGTTATGCCACATGTTGAGCACCAAAAAAGGGTAAAACTTGGGCTTTTTGGAGCTGCGTCATGCCATTAGTATGGTGATGCAAAGTCTGATAGGTGATCTGGTCCCCACTCTGGACCAAAGGCAGTAAAACCCCATTGTGCAGTGAAAGAGGAAAAAAAACTTTATAATTTTCTTTTTCTGAAATGCCGTAAGAAACTCTTTCTCTTGTTTCTAGTTATGTGATAGATATTCTTTGTGTCCTTAGCCATCCAGGTGACTGCCTTCATGTGTGGATGCATATGGCTGATTAGAAGTTTTTTCACTAGAGGATAAAACCTGATAAAGAGCTAGTTAATAAAGCAGAAACGTTGTATTATACACAAAAGAGAAGATAACTTTCCAGGCCAAGAAATTTAAAGATAAATTTTTTTAAGCTAAAAGTAAGTAAACTGTACTTATCTGTGACTATAGCAGGGCTATAAAAATGTACTGACCCAAACTCTGCAATAGCTTTTTGACAAGGTCAGTCTACCTAATAGTCAAAGTTAACTGTATTATGGAGTAAAATCATGTTATCTTTCAATATTCAAAAGTCATATAAAAAACCGTATTGCCATATCTCATTTATGTAGCAAAATATACTTAACAAAATACTGCAGAAATAGGAGGAGGATAAAATGGAGAAAACCTTATCTTGCTTTTCTCACATTTTCTCCATTAATTACTCATTCATTAGGTGAGATTAAATAGTACCTTCAAGTAAAATTATGGTAACCATGCTTCTAATATCATGAACATAACAGGCTTTCATCAATTTACCTTATATAATTCTTCTCATTTTATATGATCTTTTTCAAAGAAATAACATTATCGTCATTGTCTGTATTTTCTTAATAACATTTTCTGTCCCCTGTTACTAGGATAAACTGACTAAATGCATATAATATTGTAATATATACAGACTTGTTTTGCTCCTTTTCTTCCATGTGACAGTTTTTATTATTTATTGGGGGTACCAAAGAGCTGCTTCCATATTTTGGTTTATGTTGTATTAAGTATATTCTTTTCTCCATAACATGAGAACAAACAGTTTTCACTGGCCAAGCACTTCTAACATAAATTCAGTTTGTACACAGAAAATTTTTACAGAAATGATGCTTCTGTAGAAGTAAGGATAGGTTTTATTCAGGATTAAGTATATCTGTATTGGATAGAAAATAAATGGTATATGACATTTACATCATTTTCTCTAGCTATCATAAATATATTGGACGATCAATGAATACTTAATTGTATAAAAACTGATTTGGTTGAATTGGATCATACAGAAGACAGGCCTTGAACTACAAACCGGGGAAGAAGTGAGTCTGCCACATTTTTTCTTGCCAGATCACATCACCTCCAGTTTTTTTGCAGCCAGACTGATGTACAGGTTGGAAGATCCTTATAGCAGGACAGTGTTTAAAAAAAATGAACCTAACATTCCATGGAACTTCAATTACATTAATTTTAATGCAAACATTAACTTATAGAAGATAATCAGGGAAGTTACTTAAATAGCTTTTAATTCATCAAGTAATTCAGTGGAATGTAAAATGAGGTACTGAGTAGAAACAGGTAATAACTTTATGTGGACATGAAATAACAATCACACTTGGCTTTTGTTTTACCTAAGTCAGCTAAAATCCCCTCTCAGAAATATTGTGTCCTTGGATTCCCAAGGTGAAATAGGAGAAAAGGCTATAGACCTAAATTCACAAGAAGTCAATATTTTAATTAAAATCTATTTCACCAGTAGTCTGTCTAATCCTTATCTCTCTAAAGATTCCAGCAGACGTATGGCAGAGGATTAAATGCAGACAGCTGAAGCAGCTACAGCCACCAGTCAGTCTCTAACCTTGCCCTCTGATGGATGCTGCCACTCAGAGCATGTAGTGTTTCAGATGGTGATGCAAAAGAAGAATTAGAAGTTTGAAAAGGTTTTTGGGTGATATAGAGCAACAATACAGAGATGCAACAAACACGTTTTGCAGGTGATATCATATACCTTCATAAAATGTCATTTACCTCCATATCGCATAGAAATAGTTCGCCTTGTAATATTTAAAGCTTAAGGTAACAGATTAATGGAAAGCAACTTCAAAATGCATATCTGAAAGAAAGCATCTTCCAATGTCTTCTCAAATCAGTAAGCATTTTGGTGTTTGTCCAGATCTGTACTTACTTGTTCCTCTGCTAGGCATTGTCTAAGTTACTGAACTTTACAATCAAACAAGATAGGCACAAATGAAATATACCTGTAACAGTAAATTACAGTCTGAGAAATTGGGTTACCTCTACTGGTTAGAGAGGTCTCTGGCCTGGGTTTGGCTGACGTGAAGAAGAACTATACAATCAGATCCTAGGACCAGTCTGACAGTTAATATGGATGGTTAGGCAGAGACTACTCCATAAAACTGTAGCACATAAAATCATGCCAGCTGAACTGCACAGACCCTGGTTTGCTTGGGTTTACTAATGTATATAGCCTGTAAAAAATAAGTAGTTTAGTGTATTAATGTGTTTACTCATTTAAATTCTCCTGAGAGCAAAAAGAGTGAAAGAACAGAAAAGCAGAAAGAGAAGAGAGAAATAAGGAGAAGGAAAGAAGGGGCAACATGCCTTCATTGGCAACCTCGAGCTGTCAAAATGACTCAGCTAGTCATGAAACCTCAGATGAGCACAGATCTTTACTGTGAAATTCTGGGTTTTTTATAAATGTTATGAAATATATATTTAACTTTTACAATGTATACTTACTTTAGAGCAAGTCCAGGAAAAAAGGATGGAAATGAAACATTCTATAACCAATATTTAAGGTTCAGGGAGCCTTGCTTATTAATAGTGGCTCTTGAACAATTTATTTCTTTTTAATACAGAAAAACACAGAGCTGAAAAATTTGATGTAACAAAAAGGAGTGTACCAGCCACCTGGTATCATGTAATTCTTTACTAAAATGTTTTCTCTGTGCTTCTGCTCCTCAGTCATCTGATGCACACTTCATTACTCTAATGCTAAAACTGTTTAGCAGCACTGGTCCTTCTTGGGAAACTGAATTTACATATACACTAAGTCAGCCTGTGAGCAATATCTGATGCCTTTGGACGGGGACAAATCTTGTTTGGGGAAGAGTGTAAATGGGCCATAATCTTTGATCCCAGATGCAGTTTTGCTGTCCTGGGACAAATCAGACTTGTTGAAATTGTCTTTTTGAACAGCTGAAAAAAGGTCTATCAATCTCCTGGTGCAGGAGAGGGACAGAGCTCTGTATGGACAACCATCTTGCCCTCATGCAGGAGAACAGAATTCTAATTCAGGGCCCAGAAAAGGGAAAGGTAAAGGGAGGAAAAAGCAGTCTAAGTAATAGAACAGGTGGATACTCTGAGAATTTAGGATCCACGTTGCCAAAATCAAATATGGATATGCTGTCAGTAATCCTCCCATACAGAGGATGCTCAGCTTGATATGCCACAGATTTCCATTGGCAGGATTACCACTGGGCTATGCAAATGATAAAAATGTTTTTCATCTGATTCTTGAATCTGGCTAAACAGGGAAGGATCAGACACAGCTTTTGCAATTCAGAGATGTTTTACTTGATATTGCAGATATATTCTACTCTTTAAAAAAAATCAGTTAAGTTGGTAGTGTTTAGTCAGTCCCTCTGACACCCAGTATTTTATCTTTCCATATTTTACCATTCTGATTGATTTAATCAAATGGGAAGAATACTCAAACCCATTTCTTACTGTGCCTTTGTAACCAGGCATTTCAAGTTGTCAATATAAAAAACAGGAAAAAAAGACCTTCCTTCTCTCTAGACAGCTTGTGCTCTGTACTCAAACCATTTGAAAGTTAGAGTCTGACTTCAAAATAAATTCAGAAAAACAGGTTTCACTGAGAAGAAATGATATTATAATACAAGTCTGCAAATAGCTGATGTCACTGGGCAAATTTTCTAGATATCACTAAACAAGTGTCAATCTTATTGCAGCTGTGGCAGTTACACACATTAAAGAGAAAGGGCTTCTTAGAGAACTTTAAAACTCTGAAGAAAACATTTTTTTGAAAAAGCGTGATCGGGCAAAGTTCAAACAGTTTTCAATATCACAGAAGAAATGTCTTGAATGCATTATTTAAGTACTAGCTAGGCAACGACCTTTTATGAGGTGTCAGCTGGAATATATTCTATTGTAGGAGTGACAATGAAAACTTAGAAATACTGAAAAAAAAGAGATATCATGTTTGAAAATATCCACAGTCAAGTAAAATAATCCTCAATCTCATTTTTAAAGAGACTCATATTTCTTAAAAGTTTCCTGTTGTCCTTCAGGTCCAGAATGCAAAGTTATTTTAAAATCAGAAAAAATGAGGGAGTATGTTTGTAAAAAAAGAGCAAAAAACATCACACCTGCAATTTCAAGAAGTGACACTTTAGAATACTTTCTAAATTTATTTTTTGGACTCCTGAAAAAAAATTTATCTTCTTTTACCTGGAGGTTAGGATTCATTACACTAACTATAGCAAACTAAAAGTTACAAAGCAGTTTGATGGTAGTGGTCTTGGATTTCTTCAAAGCTATTAAATAAGAACAAAACCTGGAGAAATACTCATTCCATTTATATTAAACAACTGATTATAATGGAATGAATTTCCTGTTCAGAGTGTCACTATGTATCTGGTTGCTTCTTTCTCCCATACATTTACATCTCTAGTGAGTCCAGAGCAGTCTGTTTCTACCTAATGGTATTAAAGAATTCAGAATAAGGGAAAGCCTACTTATAAACCATTTATGTAATTAACAACTCTGCAAAGAAAAAATTTCCATAGCACATACTAAAAAGCATACTGTACATTTGTGTGTATATCCTTCAAATCCTTGCAAAATACATTTTATTATTTGGCATTTACTTAGCTGACTTTGTGCACACAAACTGGTTTAGGTATTGCTCGTATAGACAAAAAATATTCATTTAGAAGAAAGGTTTAAAGCCTCTTTGTATACATCTCACACCCTAATTGATAGCTCATCTTGTTTTAGAAGGAACAATAATAAAACAATAACTTCAAGTGCAATATACTTTCTTTTTTTTCTGTGCATAGCTAGTTGCCCTCAAGCCAAACAGAGGGTGAGGGAAAGATATATAGTATATAAACATGTTAAATGGCTATGTGACCTTCTTAAAACAAATTAATTCATAGGTAATATAATGCTAGCCTTAAAAACACATTTCTTAATGCTAAGGAGCTCAAGCAATCCCATAAAAAAATGTTATGTGATTTACAGAAAGAAAATAGACTGCAGGAGCTGTTCCTACATGCATTCTATTAAGAACAGAGTCCTTAGAGATAAAGAATTTCTATTTTATTGAAGCTGTCTGGCATGTGGTCCTGGTTATAAATTATGCTCTGGAAACTCAAGAAATAATGGGCACCATGAGTTTACCAAAAGTAAATTTTTAGAAGTTACCCAAACATGTAAATGCTACAAGAAACAGGAGAGCCCAGGCCATTTATATACCACAGAGTCAGTTCACTAAGTAAGAGATGGGTGAAAAGCAATTTCAGGAATGACATGTGTGTAGTTTCCAAAAAAAGATTTAGGTAAAGTTTATTTGGAGCAACAGACTGCCTGAAAATCACATAAACTGCTACTGGAGCCCATGCTGAAACATCAGGAATTAGGCAGTGAAAATCTAGACTACCTCTGAACATTTATTCCTTTGTTTCCAAAGTTTACAATTATATGCTTCAAATAAAATAGAGAATCAGTGATTACACTGGAAAATAAATGGGTGAAAAAAATCTCTTAACTTTGGTACAGGGAAAATTAAATAAATAACAGTAAGAAGTATGAAGAGATACAGGTACTTAAATTTCTGCATCTAAGTGGCTTGCACAGATTGACTTCATGAATGAAGAAAATGAAGAAAAACTTTTAGGGAAAGAATATCTAATCTTAAAATAAATGGGAAAATATATCAGCTAAACTATTGTTCAGATTCTCCATTTAATGTATATTTCTATTCAAACAGTTCTGATTTGCACTGGAATGAGAGACTCAGCTGCAGGTTAAGAATCTGTTTTGTGTAAATGCACAGAGCTATGCTGTGTGTCTCCAACTCTTAGCAATTAAGACCTCATTAGTATAGAGAATGAAACTTCAAAAAATAGTTCAAGCAGACCATGGCAGAGTAATTAATTTCTTTAAAAAGAATTATTTAGTACTTCCTGATATCGTACTGATTTAGTACTTCCAAGATATTGGTGTAGGGCTCACAGAGGTAACAAAGAAATCACAAGTGAACAAAAGTCTTGATATGTCACTTAGAGATAACATTGGATGTGTTGTCCAAGACCAATTGAAATTACACAAAATGCTGAGTCATATCTCTTGCGGAGAATATCCCTAAGTATCTATTATAGGACATGACTGACTTTTTATTCAGTGTTCAAATTAGTTGTCAATCCAAAGGCAGAATATGCCTTTGAAATCTCTTACAGCTTCTGGGTTCTGACTGCCTGTCCAGTGAGGCATCCACATCCCCCAGGTGTTGAGCTGTGTCTTCCAGTCCTGTGTAGACTCACATGCACCTCACATGGATGTTGGTGCTTATGTCTCCATTTTGTACCTTTAACTTGAACTGAATCCCATCACAGATATCTGAAGTTTTGTGAGATGATCTACACTGTCCTGTACCTGTCTTTTTCTTTTTGTTCCCCTCAGTTCTGAAGTATCAGATTGTCTGAACAAATCTAGTTGCAACATCTGAGATATCTGAATGTATCTAAAGTCTACAGAGATAGATGTGTTGCTTTCAGGTGAGACTACTGAATAAAAAGCTTTTCAACTTTGTTTAAATAGACTTAAGTTCAGTAGTATATCATTTGCCTTTTATGTAATTCTTTTTTCATTAGGTTTGTCAAGATGAATCTCTTATTTATTTATTTTTTTCCTAAGGAACTTTTCAAGACTCACAGTGCTTGATAGGTTATAAAACTGACCTATGATTTCCTTTTTTAAAGTTACATCCTGCAACACATTCTAAATATATATTTTAAATATTTACATATATTCTGAGGCATTTTAATGCAAATTTAGCGTCTAGCTGAGGAAAGTTTAATTCCATTTAAGCTCATAAAAATCTTTAAATATATATCTAATTTGAATCATTACTTTAAATCTAATTTTTAATATCACTTGTATGTAATTATGTGCTTCTGAATATAATTTCAAATTTCTACTGAACACACAAAATTAATCTACAAATATCTTTCTTCTTCCAAGTTTATATTTTCTTGTGTTAGTATTTTCATTGGAAAAAATATGCAGATGAATAATTTTATTCGTTTAGTATGAATATTTCAGGCAAAGATCTTAGATTGAGATGCATGTGCAGATTCAAAGTAATAAGTGATTGGTACAAATTTGAAGGTGCAACTGGAAACTATTGAATAACTCTGAGTTCTGAATTCTACCAACAATTCAGAGTGTGGATGAACTGAACATTTGCATACCTCATGCTCCCTGTAATGTTTTAGGAAGGCATCTGATGCTTACTGCTACTTTCAATACTGCCATCCTCTGGTTAGCTGTTTTGGTTTTAATAAAAAAGGGAGTATAAAGACCTATGCTTTCTAAAATGTGTATGACAAGATATGGTGACTAAAATATACCTGCATTTATTGTTGTTAGAGTAGATGTTATACTGACTTAAAAATAGTTTTGTGATTCATTTAACACGCCGTAGTTATTTACCTAGAAAATATTGTACATTCTCACCAATAATTTTCAGATACATATATCAATATAAGTTATTTTATCCAAGTTCACCTTCAGGAGACTCTGTAAATCTAACGCAGATGTCAAATTCCCTGTGCACTATTTGTAAAACAACATTTCTCCTTTGTCCTGTAGGTCTGGCAATTTTTGTTTGCTGCTTACTGAAATTTTATGTTTACCTACATGATCTATTCTGATTTGATTTTATTTCATCTTCACAGAGAGGAAATCACAACAGATATTAAATAGATTGTGAGTATTTTTAAAACTATAGTATATATCAGCAATGTTCTTTGAAATAATGAAAATCTGAGCTTTGTCTCTTTTTTACTGTTGGGTGTTTAGATTTTAGTCATCCCAGTCTACACATAATAACTTTGCACTCCATTTTAAATCAATGAGGGAATAAAGGCAGCTCAGAAGTTTATTCACTTGACCTTGTCCAAATCCCTGTTTTAGAAAGATATAAATCTTCCTTCATAAGTGCCAATTTTGCTCAGTTAACCATAAAAAGAATTAGTTTGATTAGCTCACAGGCATATGTCTACTTTCAGTCGTGCCAATCGCAGCCTAGCTGTCCAAAGCAATTTGTGCTTTTTTATCAATCGTTTTCACTTTATTGTTCAATGGTTCACACTTATTTGCTGTTACTTAAAACCAAATTAAAAAAAAAAGTCTTCAAAAAGAATTCCACAGGCACAGGGAATTGTGCATTAAAAATTACAAAGAACCCTAACTGTATTATCAGACAGATAATTTAATCCATAAGCACTTTATTTTGGAGTGAGTGAATGATATATTAGCACAATAAATAAAAATTCTTAATATTACAATAGGTTTATCACAACACTCCTCTTTGGCTTTAGGCTCCCTGTTGCATTACTTCATGCTCCTCACAGGGCTCATATAGTTTTCCCCTATTTTGTTATTGTTGAGGAAGAAATTATGTTCCATCTACATATTCCATATATATCACATTCCTTTTATAAACTTACACAATCTGTATATTGTTTAAATATTAAAAGTCCATTAACATCTTCCTTCAAGAGAATTGATGTAACATGCCCAAGGTAGGATGGTGCCCTTACATTGAATATACCCTTACTTCACAGTAAAATACAACATAGTAGGCATAGTTGTAGATGTCCTAGACTTACATGTAAGTCAAGTTAATCTGTTCAAGATGTCACTCCAGAAAAAGGAAAACTCAGGGGGGACAGAGAAGAACACACAAATATTCATATTCAACTCATAATTCTCCAATTCAAATTATAACACAAAACTTCAAACAAAGGTTATAATGATTTCTTGGTCTCTGTGCAATATTATAATCTCTCATACATGGTTTGGTTTGGGGTTTTTTTGTTTTTTTATATGATAAAAGCCAAGGAGAGAAAAAGTGCCTGTTACAAGAATGGTGCAGCAGACATTTTTAATGAAACTTGTATTTTATCTGGCATAGATGCATCTTTATAGCAAAAGTGTCACAGGAAGCTATCATTCTGAAACATTATTAAAAATGTTTGTTCTCAGTACTGCCTCTGAAGTTTCATTTGAGCTTTGAAACTTTATCTGCTCAGGGATATCTTTTTCAGGATATTCTGATTGTCAAAGAAATACATGGACGATTTGATTTGACTTAGCATTTTCTTTTATAACTAGTAAATCACCTCCAAGAATAATTCACAGACATAGTAGCATTGAAATCAAAGCTTTTATCCATTTAAAATAAAAACACTTACTTTTAATCCACGTTGTCTGAGAACACATCATCTTGCTGCAAAATAGTTGTCTTCTGTCATCATGATGACGACATCATGAACCCCCTACTTTTAAACATAACTGTTTCATTCCCTTCTTCTCTATTAATTAATTTATTACTATAAGAAAGAATTTACAGAATATCTAAATGAAAAAAGAGTGTTGCTCCTCTTCTTTCCACTCTTAATACACTCACAAAGGAGCTACAGAACACTAAGAAATTCCGTTTTGATTCATCATATCATAATTTTTAAAGATAAATTTGCGGCTGTATGAGTGATAGTTTTGACAAACTGTATCTTCCTTATTGTGTGCAATACTATAGCTTTATGCATACTTCATTTACTTCTTGAGCTGGCTGAGCCTCAGCATTACAAATATGCATTTGTACCATCTTGAAACACAGTAGAAGCTACAAACAGGAAAAGAATTATATTTATATTTTTTTTAATAAAAAGCTTAAACTTGATTTTCAAGTAATAAAACAAGAGAAATAATGCTTTCTCCCAGTGTCAGGAAGACTTTGTGCAGTCCTATAAATACCCACAACCTGAAAAGTGTCAAGTCTAGCCTTTTTAAGAACGTGGCTGCATCCGGACTGACTCCTAATGTCACACTACTGAATAGGGGAGTGCTACATGGCCCGACCAAGTGCCTGACAGGAACCAGCCTCACAACTGAATTGTCCAGATGCTGTACTTCCAGTGCTTGGAGACCCACACAGACACTGTGTAGTTTCCTAATATATGAGCAGCCAAAACATTTGTCTGAACTTCTACAAGAGGAGCAATACTTTTCCAGAGGAATTCCTTTCCAAAACGCAGCCACCTAGTCTGCAGCAGTGACATTTTGCAGGAAAAATTATCTAATCTGGATTTCAGAAAAGTATCTCAGAATGTGTGATTCAGGGAGGCCACCATACACCAGTCATTCAGTTTGACTCAATGCCAATTATGCCTCCTCCAGCCATATCAGTCTGCTTCCCGAAATGACTAGAGAGGCTTAATCATAACTCATGACAATTATTGTTGGAAGTTTTGGGGGTTTTTTTAGTTTTGTTTTTTTGGTTTTTTGTTTGTTTGTAGTGAATATAAACATCTTGTATATTCCTGAAACAAACTTAATATATATAATTTTTTTGCACATTCCACTAACCTTGGGATTTTTAAAGGGTACTAGATAGTACTGATGTATACTGTCACCCTGGCTGACATCCTCCACCCAGACTTAGATGTCTGTAACTCTATTGCAGGGACAATTCTGTTGCTCCATTAGTAGCTGTTAAATTGCCACGTTACAAGCCTGGCATGACATTTTTGGGGAAATTGGTGCAGATTATGTTCTTACTCTGGCTTTTGAATTGCAACAATTGGATGATGCCTGGTGACCAAGGGGCTCTTTCTGTAGTAGTATAGATCAGACAGATGTGGGCATCCCTCCCCATGCATCTAACCATAGTAATGTCATCATATGGTAACTCTTACCTTCAGGAGGTAACTAAAGAATAAGTCACTTGTAAGAAGTAATGACTAAATGTGGTGTATCATAGAATGTGAAAATCTCAACCTGAAACCCTAGAGATTGACTATAACATGATGTTTATAGTATGGGCCATTAAACCCACCACAGAAATCCAGCTGGAGGTGAATCAGAGTAATAATCATGCTCTGTTTGTTCCATTATTGTGATGGAGACACAAAGCATTTCTTAACTGTGGTTCTATAGTTCAGTAATAATAGAACTATTTCTTATGGAATTTAAGCAAGTAAAAAGTTTTTACATACTAAACATTTGAAAAAAATATATAAGATTAGAGTTCATTCATTAAAGTTGCTTTTCTGTTTTGTTTTGGTATGGTTTGGTTTTTTTTTAATTTGTTTAGTTTATAAAAATGAAACAAATATTTACATTGTTTCCCTGAACCTTGTTTCCATGTTCTCTCTCCTGTATTTTCCACATCCACCAATACATTGGTTTTGAAGACTGACTGTGTTGTTTTGGAAAAGTTTGGTTTTAACAGTTGTTTGCTTTGGCTTTGAGATGACACACATCTGTACTGCACTATGCAATACAGTGTATTCTTCAGTAGCATTTAACATTGGACTGCATAGGGCAGTAGGAAAACTATGGTAGAAAACAATAGGCTCTTTCCATTGTGATGGCTTTTCCACTCTTTAGTTTAACTCAGGTTGTGATTTTAAATACATGTATTCCTGATTAAGGTTTACAAAGTCTAAACTAGTGAATGCATTTTCAGTGTGTAAATGGCACTGAGAACTATGAATTTCTTAAGAAAAATGTTTTTGAGTCAAATCTTTCTGACATACACTTCAAGATGGTGAAAAATATGGTTATTAACATATTATATCTGGTGTCTATTAAAAAAAAAAACTTAATGAGAATTGTAAGAAGATAAGAAGCTTCACAGAGTTAATTAATTTTCTGGCATGCAATTTGTAAAACTGCTTAGCTGAAAATGCTAAGCTAAGCTTAAAACATTTCCTAGTGGTGGGTCTGATGACCAGGAAGCGAGCATTTAGATGAAATTTTATTTAAGCTGATTTACTGAGAGACCAGTAGACTATACTCACAGCTCTTGAAACCTAGCATGTTTAAATACCATTTCATTTGCATTCTCATAAACAAGCAGTGTCAGTCAAAACTAGGCTACAGCCAGTCTCCTTAAATTGACACGTAAAAGACGGAGCTGAGGGGAAAGTCATACAAAATGTTGAAAATGTTCAGTTTATTTTTATTCAGTAATGATTTGTTACTCTTTGGGTTTATTTGAGGACTTTCTGAAAGACAATAGTCCAGAAGTTAAAAACTGTTGACCTGGCATCATAGCTTTGCTCAGATAAACTTTTAAGCCTGTCTGAAGTTTAAAGTGGTTTAAAAATTCGTAACAAAAAGCTCTCTCTTTTATTCCCATAGAGATAATAAGAGCAAAGTGGTGTTCACCTACAAACTCCTTGGATGAGAGCAGTTTGGAAATGAGAGAAACTGGCTATGTTTGCTATCTATAAGTGTCAGTTTGAAAAGTAGTATTGTCAAGTGTTAGAAAAAACATGTTAGTGGAAACTAGCCATGTGATGAAAGAAATGAATGTGATAGTATTGCCATTTACTGGATATTCACATATTAAAATATTTATCTGGCGCATGTACATGTACAGTTTTTGTGTGAACTCTGCAGAATTTCTTTCTTTTCTCTCATTTAGTCAGAGATACTAAATAATCTACATTTCAATATTTTAAAAACTGTGTAAGAGGATATATGAGGTGGAATACTTAGGGACTGCTGGGCAGGATCCCACTGAATAAGAGCCAGAAGTGTGCCCAGGTGGCCAAGTAGGCCAACAGCATTCAAGCAGGGCTTATATCAGAAAGTGTGGCCAGCAGGACTTCAGAAGGGATCATAACTTTGTAATGGTGAGGCCACTACTTGAATCCTTGTGTTCATGTTTGGGCCCCTCGTTACAAGGATAGTGAGGTGCTGGAGTGTGTCCAAAGTAGGGCAACAAAGCTGGTGAAGGGTGTGGAGAATAAGTCTTAGGAAGAGTGATTGACAAACTATCTTGGCGGTTTTTCAGAAATATATGAAAGTTGATAGACTCTTGAACTGTAAGCTGGAAAATATATTTCTTCTATACAGTTGCTTTAAAACAGGTTTCTGATTCTAAGGTGGCTAGAGTTACTATTGGAGTTATTGAAGTACTTGTACAAAAAGCATGTTTTTAAACAAGTTAAAAGTGATTCTTTGCTAATAAATTGATAGCAGGAGGCTTTAAAACTGATGCACTAAAAATGTCTAATGTAAATCTACAAAAGATATTTCTTTAAAGTGTGGTGTTGCTCAGGATAGAGTCACTGGAGTAAAAAGGGATATGACAAAGGTTTATGAACTAACAAATAGTCTAGAGCCTATAAACAGGTGCTTTTATACTCCTTTTCTTCCTTCAAGAACAAAGACGTGTCCAGTAAAATTGGAACACAACCAACAGTACTATGCTAAAAGGCAATAGATTACAATAAACAGCAATCCTGCAAAAAGCAATGCCACAATTGCTATTCTGTCAAAGACTTTAACCATGTTCAAAAAGACTTGATGTTTACAACTGTAGTGAAAACTTCTATTACCTATAATAGCAATAAAAGAGCTACAACTCGTGTTTCATGACAGAAATGAGCTGATTCAAGACTTTGGCTAGAAGTCTAGTTACTCTTCAGACACAGAACTCCTCACATTGGTTCTAAAGAGGAAAAGTTTTATATGTGTATATTCAGTAAGTGGGATCACAGTATTGGCTACCAGAAATCTGTTACTGAGCATTTTGAAGAGTTATATCATACAGAATAAATTACATGAAGCCTTCATATTTTTTGACATTCTCCACACATTAAAGATATACAGCCTTTTAAGAGCCCAGTTCAAGAAAGCCAAGTGCAAGGTCTTGCACATGACTCAGGACAATCCCAAGCACAATTACAGGTTGGATGGAGAATGGATTGAAAACAAACCTGAGGAGAAGGACTTGATGATAGTTCGACATGAGACGTCAATGTACGCTAACACTCCAGGAAGCCAGCACTGTCCTAGGGTGCATCAAAAGAAGCCAGCAGGTTAAGGGAGATGATTCTTACCCTCTACTTCACTCCTGTGGGACCCCGCTGAGAGTACTGTGTCCAGCTCTAGAGTCTCCAACATAAGAAGGACACTGAGCTGTTGGAGTGAGTCCAGAGGAGGACCACGAAGGTGATCAGAGGACTGAAACACCTCTTCTATGAAAGCAAACTGAAAAAAATTAGGGTTGTTCAGCCTGGAGAAGAAAAGGCTAGTTAGCTATTAGGAAGAAATTTTTTAGCTTAAAGGTGGTGAGACACAGGCATATGTTGCCCAGACAAGCTGTGGCTGCCCCCTCCCTGAGAGTGTCTAGTGCCAGGCTGGGTGGATCTTTGAGCAACCTGGTCTATTGGAAGGTGTCCCTGCTCATGGCAGGTGGGTTTGGAACTAGATGATCTTTAAGGCACCTTCCAACCCAAACCTTTCTGTGGTTCTAAGTACTTCTAGGCAATGTAAGCATGCTATTATGAACAAACTTGTTCCTTTTAAAAAGTAATTTTAAACACTATGTTAAAAAATCAGTGAAATGAAGCTAAAAATATAGAAAAAAGAATGAGGAAGGCCCCCAACTATATCAGAGTAGTGAGCAGCCAGTTAATGTGGAGTCAGTTCGTTGATATCTACCACACCCTACCATTTGGGCATTGCAAGCACTAATGAAATGGCAACAAATAAATAATTCCGAATTAGAACAGGTAGGTAATCACCCTCAATAAGACAAATGGAAATCATGAACATTGTTTTCTGAGAACTTTGATGGTTGTCTTCTCTGATCCCTGATGTATGTCTCCCATTACACTGAAAAATTTCCAAAGGTTTTAGAGCAGCCTGTGTGAAACAAAGGTTAGAAAATAGAAAACTCTTCACTCCCCTAAATGATCAATCTGAAACTAAAACTATACAAAGAGTAAGGGGCTTAAATATGAATCTTACATCTTTTTTTTTTTCCTTAAAAAGGAATTCCACTTTTGATGTAAGGAAGGATCCTAATGAAATTTTTACTGAATCCACTCCACTTTCACAAAATGAGGTGGTGAAAATTAACTGATAATTTTATGAGTAAAAGCTGTGTAGTCTTCTTTTTCTCTTATTTTATTTCTTTTTTAATCACCTCTGGTCTTAATGATCCCTTGCCACAAATGAATCTTGAAATAAATATGAACATAAAATATCCAGTTCATGATCTTTGCAAATTGTCACGTTGTTTCAAGAATATGTATTAACCATAATCACTGAAGTGTAAGTTTTGCATGGATTATAAAGTGTATATATTTCACAGGAGACACTGCTGTTATTCATCCCAGGTTTATATCAAGATTTTCTACGAGTTCAAGTCCACTGACTTTACTGGAGTTTTCCCAAGGTTGCACCAGTTAAGTGAGACTGAAAACCAATAATAAATACATTTTTTGCAGTTAAGCAAAATGTTTTTTGTCAATAATGTGATTCAAATAGGACATTTTCTGAGAATTTCTTCACCTTAGGGGAAATTCACTCTAGTAAGGAACTTTGTTGTATTGCTTCTGTACTAAAATTGCTTTCAAATAGTTTAAAATTTATCCAAATATTTCACTGTGTTCAGTTTGGGGCCCCTCACTACCAGAAGGTGCTTGAGCATGTCCAAAGAAGATCAATGAAGCTGGTGAGTGACTGATGGAACTTGGGTTCTTCAGTCTGAAGAAGAGGAGGCTGAGGGCAGACCTTCTCACTCTCTACAACTGCTTGAAAGGAGGTTGTAGTAGGGTGGCTTTTTGTCTCCTCCCCAAGTAAAAAGTGATAGGACAAGAGGAAGTGGCCTCATGGAGCACCAAGGTAGGTTTAGATTGTATATGAGGAAAAATTTCTTTACTGAAAGGTTTTTCAGGCACTGGAACAGGCTGCCCAGGGAGGTGGTTGAGTCACCATCCCTGGAAGTATTTTAAAGATGTGAAGATGTGGTACTTAGGGACATGGTCTAGTAGTGAACTTGACAGTGTTAGCTTACTAGTTAGATTTGATCGTCTTAAAGGTCTTTTCCAACCTAAATATTTCTATGATTCTATGATCTGTGAAAAAGAGTTATTTAGAACATGCATCATTTTGAAGGATTCTATAAAATACTACTTTAAAAAAATTTTAAAAATTAAGTTCTAGGTTTCAGATTATTGTTCTAATTTTAAAATATAATTTAGAAAGAATTGAATTGTGAGAAAAACACTATGTCTTGCACTAGGTGTCAATGTCATGTTTAAGTTATTCCTAAAAAGAAGAGCTGGAGTGGTGCCCTAGAACAGGGACTCCAAATTGCTATTGTTGCTGTGAGCGACGGTTAACCTGGAAGTTGGGAAACGCGGTCAGGAGTTGGCACTACCTGGCAATTGTAGTAGGAGCTGGAAGTGAGCTGGCCACTCACCCCTGTAAGGTAGGCACTGCAAAACTAAGAGAAAATGCAGACAGAGTTGGCAGTGTTGTTACTAGGCAGTATACTCTCTAAGAGAGGGATTCCTAGTAACTCTAAACAGATCCATGAGCTGATCAAATGGGCATGGAACTGGGGAATGATACAAGAAATTCTGTTGCTTTTTAGCCCAACAGAATGGAGACAGGTGGGCAACAAACAGTGGGCTAAAGTGAGAGCCCTGATCCCCACTGTTGGTATAGCTTTCAAGCTGGAATCATGGGAAGAAATTGAGAACTCCCTATGGGATGAAATTAGCAAAGGATCTGAGGAGGCTGGAAAATTAGCCACCTTCTGGAGACTGATTCGAGACACATTAAAAGAAATGAAAAGTGACAGGGCAGCAGCAGCCCCACTAACTAACCCACTAACTAATTCTAACTCCACTAATTCTCTCTTGATGTTGTAGGGTTCCCAAGTACAAATCAGATGTGGCAAGTTTTATGGGTTTTTTAGGTGTAGACCTTCCATACATTATGTAACCTATAGTTGGAAACAGCTAAAACCTGAATGAAATTTAAACTTGAAATCTCCATTTCAAATTTAGGGAGAATCATAGAATTGGCTGGGTTGGAAGGGACCTCAGAGATCACCAAGTCCAACCCTTGACCCACTACCGCTGCGGTTACCAGACCATGGCACTGAGTGCCACATCCAGTCTCTTTTAAAATATCTCCAGGGATGGAGAATCCACTACTTCCCTGGGCAGCCCATTCCAATGCCTGATCACCCTCTTGGTGAAGAAATTCTTTCTAATATCCAACCTAAACTTCCCCTGGCACAACTTAAGACCACGTCCTCTTGTCTTGCTGACAATAGCAATATTTCAGATTTCTCTCATTTTTGGTGAAAGAGGCAACTGAATGCTTGAGCAGTCATTTCAGGGTTTTTCTTTGTCCTAATGTCTTAGACTGTGGTAGCTGTAGTAAATTACACTATTTTAGGTCAGTTACAATGAAATATATTCCCTGTTCTGTGAAATTGTTAAAATGGTTCCTGGTTCAGTATTGTCTTGAGAAGTTCATAATTAATTCACAAAATTCCTATACAAAGCTTTGGAGTAAGCACTGACCAGGTGTCACGCCCCAGAGGCAGTGCTTATATAGTTTCCCTGTGTTGAAGGCTTAGGTAATGTTCTGAGATAGAGATTTGGATAGATCATGTAAGTGACTTCAGTAAAAGTAAACAAAATCTTTTCATAGTTTACAATCAGATATATAGCTGAAACATTCACACCCTTCTGGAGAGGATCATAACCCAGATCCCTGCCTCAGTAGTTCCACAGATTTCCCCATGGAAATGTGCTCTCTTTCACTCTGGGAAAGGTGATAAAAATTTCTATATCCTAGGAATAAAATAGAAAATGAAAATAACAACAAGACTGCAGAAGCACAGATTTACAGTTCAAGCTCAGTACTATCATTGAATGACAATTATCAATTTCAAGGTATCTTTCTGTTAGACTTCTAAGGAAAATCAATTTTTAATAGAATTCTAGTCTAATTATTTTGGTAAAGGAATTACACTGGCATGTGCAGCCACTATTTGCTAGACCCTTGTATGTGATAGCTTCAGATTCCCTCATAACTAACTCTGTTGGCACCTTTACTGCCTTTCTCAATGAGGCTGTAGCCCAAATTACTGTGATGACTAAACTGCCTATTTTATGCCCTGCAGGACAAATTTGGGTAAGCAGAACACAATTATGCTAATCTGAATTCGGCCCAGGCAGCAGAGCTAACATTAATTTTCCTGATGGGATTTTTTTCTTTGTAACAGTGCAGTAATCTTTCATTAGATAGTCTAGCAATATCTACATCTTCAGCATGGAGCAGGGATGCGTACTGAAGCATAGTATCAAAAGTGTTTCAAAAGGAAAACTAAGTGAAATAGAAACACCCTTAATTCTCTCAGAGGAACAGAATACCAGGAGAATTTAATTAAAATTTCTCCATCGTAAAATGGAGAAGATGTTAAAAATATATAAATATATATGTAAAATGTATAAAAAATTAATAATATATGTTAAAAAATGTCAAAATGCAGTCATTTAAAACACTCAGATACATTATTAAACACTAGTAGACAAGTTAATAATTTACAATTAATATGGGTAAAGAGCTTTAATGGTTGCATTTACATTATCCTTCTTTTCCTTCCTTAATCCTTTAAGAAGAAGGATTGACTAATTACTTTTTCCTCCCATAAAAAATTTCTGTCCACTAGTGGGGGATTATCAGCTTGAATATTTCCATACCTGATTTTCTTCTACTCTTCCTTATTTCCAAGCTAGGTTTTTTAGCACTGTGGAGTTCTCTGTGCTTCATTTTTCATGTTTTATAAATTTTTGTTCAAATACAAGTTAGCTTTGCTATTTTGAGGTTTTTACAGTAGTCTGTTTTTTTCAACGATGTTCACTCTTAAAATCAAGCTACTTGTAAAAATTATGCAAAAAAAATTTGTTGGATTGGTCATTGTACACATTTTGTTTCCCTTTATTTCATAGTTAGCTATCATGAGGTGCAAATACATGAACTGCAACATCAAATAACTTGTGTCTCCCATTTTCTCCTCTGTCTTTCTCTCTTGATCTTCCCTGTTGCAGGGATAAGTAGAATATCTTTAAGGTGCTTTCCAACCCAAACCATTCTATGATTCTATAATTATACAATTTAAATTGGAGTATTCTAATGTTGCTGTTCTGTTGAATGTCCCTGAACTGTTGTGAAGTTTAGCAGTAGGTTATAAAGCAGACAGTCAGAAAAGACTGAAAAAAAAGAAAAAAAAAAAAAAGAAAAAACCAAAAAAAACTCGGAAAATTTTTCATACTCTCTTTTTTATTAGTTTTCTTGTCTAATAGTTAAATCATATGATTTTACTATAAAGACTGATGGAAATTCAAACTACTGTAAGTTTAGCAAGAAATATAAACCTAAAGAGCTCTGTCACTGAAGTGAAGACTGCTCTGTGTGGCAATATGTTGTGTGCAGTGTATATCTTCAGCACTTCACTGGAACTGAAAACCACCTCCAAAATATTCTGCATTGAATCAATCTGTAATTTCCTCGATTAGCCATGTATTTAGGTAGAATTGCTGTTAAAAGTGAGAGCCAGCACTGTGCCCAGGTAGCCAAGAAGGCCAATGGCATCCTGGCCTGGATCAGGAACAGCATGGCCAGCAGGTCCAGGGCAGTGATTCTTCCCCTGTACTCAGCGCTGGTGAGGCCACACCTCGAGTACTGTGTCCAGTTCTGGGCCCCTCAGTTCAGGAAGGAGATTGAGGTCCTGGAGCAAAGAAGAGCAAGGAGGCTGTGAAGGGACTCCAGCACAAGTCCTGTGAGGAAGGGCTGAGGGAGCTGGGGGTGTTCAGTCTGGAGAAGAGGAGGCTCAGGGGAGACCTCATCACTCTCTACAACTACCTGAAAGGAGGTTGGAGCCAGGTGGAGGTCGGTCTCTTCTCCCAGGCAGCTACCAGTAAGACAAGAGGGCATGGTTTCCCTCTGCCAGGGGAGATTTATGTTAAATATTTGGAAAAAATTCTTTACAGAGAGGGTGATCAGGCATTGGAATGGGCTGCCCAGTGAGGTGGTGGATTCTCCCTCCCTGGAGGTTTTCAAGAAGAGACTGAATGTGGCACTCAGTGCCATGGTCTGGTAGCCGCAGCGGCAGTGGATCAAGGGTTGGACTTGATGATCCCAGAGGTCTTTTCCAACCCGGATGATTATATGATTCTATGATTCCTGTTGGTTTCAGAAAGTGCTGTCACAATTGTTCAGGCTTTGCTGCCTAGTGAGCAGAATAACTAGCAGTGTCAAACCCAGTATGGAACTGGTTGTTCCACCATAAGTGAATAAACCAGACAGTGAAGGAAACAGTGCTCACCTGTAATAAATTAACTTAAAGTTTATGAGTTTTTAAATGTTAAACTCTAACTATGCCTATATAGTGGGAATTATTGTTATATATAACATATGTGAATAGTGGAAAGAAAACTTGTTTTTCCAGGGATCTCTTGTCTCTTTCCCCTCTGATAGGAACCCTAGTTCCATAACAGATCTTATGCTGATCTTCTATATTTTTCTTTAAAAAGTTATTTTAAAAATAATTTAAAAGTGTCCCCATCTTGCAGTCTTGCATCTGGTTAGAAGAAACAAATATGGTGATAGACTGAATGGCCGGCCAAGAAAACAGATAAATCTTGCATCTCTCTTGGTAAAGATATTAATTTGCATCCTTTCTCCCAGCCATCAACTTCACTTCATGAAACTTAATATTTCATAGAAATTTTGTATCTTTGAGAACTCAACCCACATGTCAAATCCAATTGAAAATGCCTAGGAAGATCAAATATTATTAAAGTAAACTGACAGATGTGGAGAGAAACAGATGGGCAAAATGACAGAACTATTATGTAAGCCTTATTTACTTAACAAATTGAACCAAAAATCCAGTTTGGGACTATCTAGGAATTTTAAGCAGGTAGGTGGAGTTATTTACATTCCAGAAATTATTTATTGCAATTTTGAACACTCTAATTGCAGTTTATTATCTATCATTAAATCTGAAATAGAGTATCTTCCTATTAAATGCTGTGCTTAAACATGATACTGTAGTGCAAAGTAATAATATTTCCTTAATTATTTTAGCAGAGATATTTTACAATTTCCAGGCTAGGAAACATAGCTTGGTAGTCTCAGCTTACCTATGAAAAATTAAATTGAAATGAAAAAATTACTTGTCTCCATCAGTCTAGGGTCCATGGCTTATATTTAGGTAAACTTGCAGTGACATCCAAATTGAGCCCTTCAATTAAAGTGCATCCACTTACAAAATTAACTGACTTAATAAGGAAAGAGTAAACTTTCTGGCCAATACAAAAACATGATTGACAAGGAATACATCTAAAGGACGTTTTTGTTTCCTAATGGCTTTGGCTTGCAGGCACAGATTTCATGCAGTCATTTAGCTTCATTTTTTCCACCTATTCAAAGCATCAATTCATCTATCAATTTGGAACAGTAGCAGGAACTGTCAAATCTTGTTTTAATGATTTTGGGAAGGAGTGAAAATCAGTTCCTGTTTCTGAAACAAATCCCTGCCTATGTTTTAAGATGTTTATGTTGTGTTATGTATTTTATATAGTGGAATCTGTAAATAAAATTTAAAAGAGATCTAAATTCACCCATTATCTCCTTTGGAAGCTTATTTTCAGAAAGCTCATCTTGATTATACTTCACTTACTTTGCAATCTTAGGATATTAATTGATTCACTACTAAGCAAAAATTAACAAAATTATTTTCTTGCAATTATTCCCAATACTTTATCTCTCCCTGGCCCCACCATATTTAATGTAAACTTTAACTGCATTGTAGTCCCTTGTACTAAAGAAATGTACAATGAGGTTGCAAACCAGAATACTAAGTGGGAACACATTTTATCTTGTACCAAAGTATTAATACTTTTTCATCTAAAGTATTAGAAAAGAGGGTTTTGCCTATTCTAAACAAGAAATAACTCTCAGTTTAGCTTTTATGATAAAAATTGGACATTAGACTAGACCATAACTTGAACAGTTTAATCTGAACTAAAGGTCAGTGGAAGCTAACTTTATACTATATAGCATCTCCTCCAAGAATAGTGGCTTTTACTGGGCTTGAACCAATTGTGCTGGATTGAGGGGGAGTTCTCTGCCAAGTTTTCTAGCTTGCCATTACTGATTTAAAAAATATTATCAGTGCTTGTAATTTACACTATGTTAAGGTGTAACATTTTAAGGTTTTGCCTGTCAACCTGGTGGGGTAAAAAAAATAAAGAGTAACTGTTGTTCAGTTAAATCTAATTGGTGTTCCTTTATGTATGTATTTTCCTTGAAAATTTGTGAGTAAAAGAACTTAAATGAAGAAAATGTATAAATAGAAATATTTTAAAAATCATAGCATATGAAATTCCACTTAGAAAGAGAGCATCAGATTGTGTAAATTGAATTTAAAAGCTTAGAAGAACTTGTAGAAGCCTGCTTTTTAGGCTTTCATTGCAATAGCTTTCACTGAATGCTTTTCCCTTCTCTTTAACTAAAAGAGAGCTCTCACTGGTAACAGCAAAGTCCAATAAAAGCTACTTTTATTATCAGTGAAGACAGTTCTGACTCACATCATTAGAGACAATTTCTAGGCTCCCAGAAGACACTGCTTAATTGATAAAACATTAGTGTGATAGAGAGTATTTACAAAAAGTTAGTCTTGTGAACTTAGTAGACCTTAATGAAAATGATCTGAACCTTTTTTTAAAACTACCTTTTCCTTAAAAGAAGTTCTGCTTTTTTTCTTGCTATTTTTTAATCTATTATCTGTAACAGTTTTGTATTTTATAATGGAAAATACAGATTAGTTTTCATTTTGCTTTGTTTTGTTTTGTTTTGTTTCATTTTGTTTTAGATAGATTGTTTTAAATCCAGTGGTGCATGTAATTTGGCTTTTATGTAACCTTGTAAGTTCTTTCTGGTCTTCTCCTGAAGTGCTATAGATCTGATTTTGGATTAACTTACTTCTGCAATTATTTTCTCAAAAGCTATTGCTCCTCTACAACATAACAGCCTTCAGATTTCCAGGACGTTCTTCTAACATATTTTGATTCATCTTTAGTGGCGTAAGAACCCCATAGCTGCACTTGTGCTGCAGTGAGTGACCAAACTATACCTTTCTACAAAAAAAGATGTCAGTGGGGATCTATACAATTAATTATAAAATCATAGAAATCTCCAATTTTGTTCAAACTTGATAAACCTATCTGACAGATGCATAGTCAGTCTTTCCTTCAGAAAGGAAGATAAAAAGATACTCTACCCATTGTGTATCTCTTCAGGGTTTAGTTGTGCTTTCAGTAAGTAATAATAAATGTAAGTATTTCTTGAAAATTAAATTGCTGGCTTCAAATATTTAGAAAACTAATTTTCAAAGATAAATGTTGATGTATCACCCTAGTCTTTTCCTTTCTAGACTGAGCAAAACCTATACTTTACCTCCCACTATAGACTGTGTTTTCTCAGTTTTGAATAGTTATTGTTCTCTCACCAAATGCTCGATACTATTCCCTAAATGTGAGACCTCATGATATACTTCAGATGAGCAGTTATTAAACAGAAGAAGAATATTTATTTTATTTACTTATTAACACTCACATCTCACAATGAGGTATTTTGCTTTTTGGTTTTGTTTCTGTTTTTTTAAGTGACTTTTTGACATGTTATAATGTAGTGGAAAGTTCATTTTGGTTTTGTTTGGCTTTTTAGAGGGGGAAGGAGAGGGTGCTGCCATATTCTTGCCTAGCCAGTTGTTCTATGATTTTTATTTTGAAGATTTTTTTCCAGTCTTATGTATGTTTGTTCTACTCTTTATTTAATACTGGATCTATCTGGATTCAAAGCCTCACTTCAGAGTGAAAGAGAATGACAGATTTTAAAGAAAAAGTTTTTAACTAATGGATTATTTAACTAATTCCATCATATTTTTAGTTTACTTATGATAATGACTGCTGAAATTGTGTCAGAAAGTCTTTTAGTGTCAAGATACATTAATTACTGTTTCCCTTTTCCACCAGGCCAGATGTGCTGTCACACCATTAATTTCTCTGACAAGAAATTCAGCTGATTTGACATGAAGTTCTTAATACATCCGTACTGTCTCTTTTTCCTAATCAGTTCACTGTTTTCTAGCTTCTTGCAAACCACCTTTTTAAAGCTTTCCTCTATGATTTTTCTAAGAATTGGTCACAATATTTTGTTTATCATTCCTTATTTCTTCTTTTATTTGGTTTTGAGAAGCACATGCTGAGCTGTTCCCCTTCTGTGTTACATGGCATGTCCCTGTTTGCTACCAAGGTTTTGGAGATAATTCTTTAGTGCAGTGATTATCCAGTACTGTAGGCAGTTCAGGGCCACACAATTTAAGAAGGATGTGAAGGTCCTTGAATCTGTCCAGGGGTGGGCAACACTGCTGGTGAAAGGGATGGAAGGCATGCTCTATGAGGAGCAGCTAAAGATTTGGGGCTTGTCTAGCCTGGAGAGAAAGAGCCCGAGGGGTGACCTCATTGCCCTCTACAGCTTCTTGAGAAGGGGACATGGAGAGGGAGGGGATGGCCTCTCCTCCCTGCTGCCCAGTGATAGGACCCATGGGAATGGTTCAGAGCTACACCAGGTGTGGTTTAGACTGGACATGAGGAAGCATTTCTTTACCAAGAAGGTGGTCAAACACTGAAACAATCTTCCTAGCAAAGTGATCAATACTCCAAGCCAGCCAGTGACAAAGAAGCATCCGGACAGTGACAACATGGCTTAACTTCTGGTCATCTCTGAATTGGCCAGGCAGTTGGACTAGATGATTCTTGTCCTTCAGTTGTCGCTTTCAACCAAAATAGTCTAGTCCAGCCTACTGATTTATGTCATTACCTGATAAAGCAGTCTGGGGTGAACATCAAATGTTTATTGTATTTACCTTTTCAAACCAGTCCCCTTCTGTTTACTTCTTTCTTACAATGGAGGAAGTTTATTGTCTGGTAGAATATACTTTGACAATTAAATAGGCCTTTTATTTTCCCAGATAAAATGAATTTTTAAAGAATATGTCACTTCAATTGTAGAAATGTGGAAAAGCTGAATAAACTAGAATATTTTTTTTTTGTCACATAGTACTTGCTTCATTTAGAGCTTCTCCATATTTGACATGGGGAAGATAGCTTCCCCATGTGCTTCTCTGCTCTTAGTGCATGTTATACATAGACTGTTTGCATCACCCCTCTCAATGCTTTTCCCCATTGCTCTATTCACTGTTTTTCTGCACTGGGGTGATGACCCTGCATTCATGAACCACCAAGATGGGAACTGATCTGTTGGAAGTCAGAACTCTCCCATCTTATTAGGAAAACGTCTGGAATGACTGCCCTAATGAAAGGAATCAGAGACAAGGTCTAAGCCTGGATTGATGATGTAATTTCCAGAAGCAGTAAAAATCATCAGTCAGACTTGGTTGGCTTTGAAACCCATATCTGGTGCCATATCCACCCAGTAGCTCAGGGATCTGAAAGCAGACTGAACCATTCAATTAAAATACAATAAGTCTGAAAGACACTGAAATATCTTCCCTAACTGATAAAGAAACTGAAATTCAAAACACCTTAGAAGATATGCAAATCTTCATTAAAGGTTAAAAATGTTCCTCTGTACATGTAACTCTCCTCATTTGCTGAAACTGAACTTGATTTTAACAATAAACCAAATACATAGAGGAAGATAAGCTCAGTATTGCTTTGTAAAAATATTTGTAAATATTCAGAATTTAGTTTTCTTGAGGTTATTTTCATTAAATACATGAATATACCACTGCAAATGGAATAAATGAATTCTAGAGGCAAATAATAGAACTACAGCATAGTGTACTAGAAAAGAATTTGTTGGCTTTAGCTTGTTGGGGGTGTTTTGTTTGGTTTTTTTTGGTTTTGTTTTGGGTTGTTTTTGTTGTTTTTTAAGTTAAGCAATAAATGTTAGCTTAAAAAGTTATTAAACATTATAAAAAAAAAAATATTCAGTTCACAAGCCAGTTTTTGTAGAAAGGGGACTGTAGTGGGGACTATAGGGGCCTCTATAAGAAGAGACCATGAACTGCCCCCATGTTGGGCAAAGATCTTTCCAGCTGGCTGCAAAACAGCCCCACTGCTGGCCAAGTCTGAGCCCATCAACTATTCTTGTGGTGTCTCTTTGATAACATATTTTCAAAAGGGTAAAAAAAAAAACACTGGGAGAGAAAATGAAAGCGAAACAATCCTGCAGAAAACAAGGTCAGTGAAGGAGGGAGAGGAGGCTCTTCAGGTGTGGAGCAGAGATACTCATACAGCCAACAAAGAAGACCACGGTGACACAGGTCACCTGATAGCTCATGGAGAGTCCCACCAGACCATGTATTCATACTGCAGCCCATGGAGAATCCTGTGCTGGAGCATATGTATATATCCTGAAGAAAGTTGCAGCCTCTGGAGACCCCATGCTTGAACAGGCTCCTGGGAAGACCTGAAGCCCATGGAGAGGAGCCCACATGAGAGCAGGTGATGGTAACTGGTGAGAGATCACCCACTCTTGACAGGTGAGCATCTTTTCCTCTTATTTTCTCCTCCTGCCTAGGTGAGGCATGGTGGGTACCTCGCAGCCACCAAAGTAGTCCTTAAAGTTACTGAAACTCTGGACCACAGAGATGGATCTTTAACAGAGGTCTTCTTTCAATTTACTAGGAAAAAAAAACAAAAAAACAAGCAGTACACAGTGACAATTTTGTTAAGACATTTTTCAATTTTACACAATTTTAATAGAAACCATGGTAATTAATTATAACTATCAGCTGGTTGTTGTCAAACAAGTGGAAAAAGAATCATTTTAACATGATCAGAGAGTTATGTTCAGTTTAAAAATAATAACCATTATTTAGAATATCTATTTGCCTAGTCTTGCTCCATTTGAAATAAAAAATAGAAAACAAAGGTAGAATAATATGACATATTTCAGCCGCCTATTGAGAGATATCACCTTAAGAGGAAACCTTCAGTTTACTGACAAAGAGATTCTGAAGTTACCGCTTTTAAAACGGGTAACTTTTAGTGAAATAAACCTCACTTGATACCTTTGTGGGGACAAGATGAAGGACTTCACCTACTAGATTCTTTCAATGACAATCTGTTAAAAAATCCTTGAAGTTTTGCACCTTTTTCCATCTCTCTGATAGATTTAAAATTAAGTAAGATTTAAAAGCATTTAAAATTATGGGAGAACATTTCACAGTCTAGTAGTTTAGCTATCAAGGAGGAAGTGAAAAAAATTAAGATTGATTTCAAAGCTGTAAGGGAAAGTTAATGTAGTCTGACATCCCATACATATAGAAGAAAAAGAAGAGATAGCAGAGGATAATAAGTATTGTGGGAAATCAAAGAATCAGCAAGTAGGATTAATTTGCCATTGATAAGGTATATTAAAGTTTGATCTCTAAAGCTTAGATAGTTATCTTCCAAAGGTAATTAATGTAAACCTAAAGGAAAGGTATAAGGCAAATGAGATTAATTACACTCTGGAAGTACTTGTTATGTCTACACTTGCTGCACAGGAAGCTCAGTCAAAATTTCTAAACTTCAGATGACCAAAAGTAGAATAGAACAATATTAATCAGTGAAATGATAGAATTTACATATATTAACAATTATAATAATATTGTTGGTTTCAACACTTCAGCATACTGAAGGTTAGGACAGGGAGATCATCATTTCAGTGTATGAAGCACTTCATCGGTAATAAACTGGACTGTGAATTATAAATAGCTAAGCAGTAATCATTTTTTTCTGGGAAAGGAAGGTGTGACTTTTAAAATATTTTAAAATAAAACATATATAATTCTAAATTTGAATAATTGTATTGTGTTATTTTTTTAATGAATTTTATTGGTAAAGTGTTAAAAGCTAGTTGTTTTGGGGGGAGGGGTGAGGGGTTGTTTTTCTGATGGTAGATTTCATGAACTGCTTATAAATTCTAAAATCCTTACTTCATTGTGAATTTTTACTGATTACAAGGACTGTAAAAACCATAAACACTTAGATTTAATCTCAAAGTGCCTACAAGGAGAAAATTTTTTCAGTCTTGAAATGTTTTCTAATGAAATAAAATTCCAAGTGAGAAATATGAGGGAGATCAGGTTTTAACAGTTCAAACCACTGTGCAGCCACTCTCTTTATAAACCTCAGAATCACATTCCTGAAGGACATGTACACAAAGTTCCCGTGATCCAAGAAAATTCTTTAAACATTCAATTTTATAATATTGAACAATTTAACAAAGAAACTCCAATACAGCTTTGCATTCTATACACTCTCATCAAGGTTTTCTACTCTATAATATTTTTATGATCATTTTCATCAGAAAGAACTAAGACTTCAAGCTGCTTAAATGACTTCATATTCTTGAGACTAAGAAATAAAACCTACTGAGACAAAAAAAAAAGGTCTCAAACTCTTCAAATTTAGTTCCAGAGTAATGACTGAATATGTATTACTTTAAATATTTTCATAGATGTAATCAACAATTAAAAGAATGGAAAGCAGAGGTTTTCAGGCTCAATAAAATGTTTGTCTCACCTACTAAACAGAGCCTGATCACTACATTTTACAAGAGAAGATATTCTCTTCATCACTACTTGGATTATAGGGACCTATACATGCTACTTATACCAAAAAAGTACTTTATGGAAATTTTATTTTAATAATATTTTCTTCTGTCTTAGTGCTTCTTTTTTCTTAAACATGCTACCAAGGAATAACATATTTTTCATATAATTTTTATGTCTTTTATAAAATTTCCTTCCTGACCTCAATGTAGTTTTTATCTAAGACATGAATAAAACCAAATTAATGATTTCCATTTGCCCTGCTCTTTAGGCTTCTGAATGGAAGGCAAATGTATCGAGGTTAAATCAATCTGGGTATACTTTTAGAGCAGCTGAAACCAAAGACCTTATAAAAACCTTTGTTCAGCTCAAAAGAGATGACAATAACATTTTTATGAAATGATTTTATGTTATGATTTTTAACATTTTAATGAAAAACAAATTGCTTCTCTGAGGTTGAGATTGATGCTTATTTAAGATTTGCTTATCACATCCTTAATTTGCTGCTAACTGCAACGCTGCATTCAAGCAGCAATTAGTATTTCTGCAACATCCCATACAAACAAGCTTCCTGTGAAGTATTTTATGTAATTGTATTTAAGAGAAAGTGTTTCTGTTCTTTATTATCTGAATTCTAGCATATACTGATTTTACTGGCTTTAATATATTGTGTAGTCCATTTTAAATTTTCTGCCCAAAATTATTTGTCCTTTTGGTTATTCCAGTTGCTGATGATGTAGTACAATGAAGAGACAGTCTTTATTATGTAATTCTATTGATTAGAGGAGCAGAAGACTATTTTTTTCCTAGTCACAGTATTAACAAAGTTAAAATTAATTTTCTATGCAAAGCTTCCTGGTTTGCTCTGTCAATAGCTGGGTCTAAGAGTTGTTTTCCATTCTAGGCTTCTAGGCTTCTTACACAATCCTGTACCAATGCAGGTGACAGTGGGGCAATCTTGACTGTTTTAATTTTTCTCAGTTTTCTGCTGATCTCTGTTCCAGTTGTCCTCAGAGAAAAATAAACCCTTTCAGACAGTCATTTGTCTAAATTATGTTTTAGAGTTTCTCTGAATAGGATTAATTTCACAATTTTTCTCCCTGCATTATAAGGAGCTGCTGGGCGATCAACTCAAATATGTACCTTAACACTAGAGAATGATCCTGTCAGTTGAACCCATTCCTTCACTCCCTCTTTCCCCTGATGAGCTCCTTTTCCCAGCCATTCCCACTGTCAATCTGCAACACCCAGCAGATGTCTACTGTCTCTCTAGCACCAGAAATGAAGTTCAAACCCAGAACTGGAGTTGTCAGCAGACACATCTGGGAAGCCATAACAGCAGGTGTATGAGGTGCATAGTCAGGTGCATGGGCAAGGACCTGAAATGCAGAGCCAAATTGGAGGATGGTCCTCGAGCATATAAATCACCCACCTCATCCCGTCCCCAGCTACACAGCAGCACCCTGCAGCACTGGCAACCAAAATCCCCATGGGTCAGGGTCTCAGTCAGCACCCCCCACCTTTCACTGGGGAAATTTCAAGCCTCTGGTTTTTTTCGTGAATTTAGTCCCCCCACCATCCTCATTTCTATTTGGGAACTAATGACCTCCCACTGCTCTTTTTATAATCTCTTTTCACCATTCTTTTCTAGACCACCTAAAGAATCTGAAAGTGAACAAGTCCATAGGACCTGACAGGATTCACCCACTTCTCCTGCAAGAACTGGTGGATGAAGTTGCAAAGCCACTGTCACATTTGAAAAGTCATGGCAGTCTGGTGAAGTCCTCATTGACTGGAAAAAGGGAAACATAATCCCCATTTTCAAACATGAAAACAATAAGACCCAGGGAACTCCAGGCCTGGCAAGATCATGGAGCAGATCATCCTGATGGATCTGCTAGGGCAAGCAGAAAACCAAGGGGTGACTGGTGACAGCCAACACAGCTTCACTAGGGGCAAGTCCTGCCTGACTACTTTGGTGGCCTTTTAAGATGGGGCCACAGCCTCTGTGAACAGAGCAGAGCATTGCAGAGCAACAGATGTCATCTACCTGGATCCACGCAAAGCATTCAGCACTGTCCCACACGGCATTTTGATCTCTAAACTGGAACGATACAGACTCATTGGATAAGGAACTGGTTGGCTGGTTGCATCCAAAGAGCTAGGATCAATGGTTCAGTTTCCAAATGGAGATGTGTGACGAGTCGTGTTCCTCGAGGGCTGGTACTCAGCAGTGCTGTTTAACATCTTTGTCAGCAACATGGACAGTGGAATTGAATGCAGCCTCAGCAAGTTTGCTGATGACACCAAACTGTGTGGTGAAGTCAACATGCTGGAGGGAAGAGATGGCATCCAGAGGGACCTTGGCAGGCTTGAGGAGTGGGCTTGTGTAAACCGCATGAAGTTCAGCAGGGCCAAGTGCAAGGATCTGCACCTGGGTCGAGGCAATCCCATGCAGAGGTACAGGTTGGGAGGAGAAAGGATTGCAGACAGCCCTGAGGAAAAGGGCTTAGAGGTGATGGTGGGCCAGAAAGTCAACATGAGCCATCAGTGTGCACTTGCATCCCAGGAAGCCAACTGGGTCCTGAGCTGCATCAAAAGAAGCACAGACAGCTGGTCAAGGGAGGTGATTCTCCCCTTCTACTCTGTTCTTGTGAGAACCCACCTGGAGTGCTGTGTCCAGTTCTGGAGTCCCCAACATAAGAAGGACATAGAGCTCCTTGAACATGTTCAGAGAAGAGCCACTAAAATGTTCAGTTGGCTGGAGCACCTCCCCTATCAAGACAGGCTAAAGGAGTTTGTGTTGCTCAGCCTGGAGAAAAGGAGGCTCCCAAGTGGCCTTATAGCAACGTTCCAATACCTGAAAGGGACCCAAATGAAAGCTGGGGTAGGCTTTTTACATGGGTGTGGAGCGAGAGGACAAGGAGAAATGGTTTCAAATTTGGAAAGGGGAAGATTTAGGTTATACATTAGGAAGAAAATTTTTAATTTGAGGGTGGTGAGACTCTGGAAAAGGTTGCTCAGGGAAGTTGTGGCTACCTCCTCCCTGAGAGTGTTCAAGGCCAGGTTGGATGGGCCCTTGAGAAACCTGGTCTATTGGAAGGTGTCCCTGGCTCTGCAGGGGGTTGGAACTAAATGATCTTTAATGTGCCTTCCAACACAAACCATTCTATGATTCTATGAATATTCCCCAATGTAAATGTCAGTTTGCAATGTGCACTGTATGTCTGCCTGATAAAAGGCACATAAAAATTACCACTTTTTCCTGAAAGTGAAGTTGCAATTTTATGTTTCACTTCTTCAATTTTAACGTGTTCCCTGAAGGCTTTCACTTCTCCAGTTCACTACTATTTAGGAAAAACACAAATACCGATAGAAATGCAATTAAGCCTTTCAGTAGTACAAATGGAAATGTTATTGATAGACTCAGTATATGAAAACATCACAAGGATAAAGCCCTGCAATGTCAGCTCTTATGCCCCAGTGAAAAAGCACTCTAATAATAGTTATCTACAGAGATGCTTTCTACACTCCAGTGAGTTAACAAATTCTTAACCCACAGAGCCTAAAAAGGAAAACTAAGAGAACCAATTTTCTTCATCTTTTGAACTCTTTTGCTGTTTCTAGTAACTTGTCATTTGCTTTTAAACTATTCCCACTGCATGTTAGAAATAATACATTAGAAAATATTATTGTTCTGTTTCCTTTAATAGATGTTAAATAAGCATTCTGAGGCATGACCAAGGTATATTTATTCCAGATTAGTAAATTATATTAAAAATATAATTATATATAACCTAATTATGATATATAATTATTATATAATTATTTATTATATATTATATATTGTATAATATATGTATAATATGTATTATATAATTATTTATTATATATTATATATTGTATAATACATGTATAATATGTATTATGTATCATGATGTATTATATAATCATTAAATTAACTTTAGATTTTTATAAGGGGAAATTCAAGCCCAGTTTGAACAAAAAATTTAATTATGGATCCAAAAGATTACTTTGGACTCACATAAAGTGAGTCTCTTTCTCACATATTTTGCTTGTTAGTCAAAGTATCCTATCCACCACATGGAGTCTTCTGGACTATTCATATTTATAATCATATGCATAAAGAGATTATGAAACCCTGTAGAAGGGATTAAATCTAAACTGATGAATTTTTCTTACCCCATAAGGCTACAAAAAAACCAAAAGTACAAGACTGGTATTTCCCTGGGGCAGAACTTTTTACTTTCCCTTTCTGAACTTCATGAGATTCCTGTCACCCCATTTCTCCAGCATGTTGAGGTCTCCCTGGATGGAAGCATGACCCCGTGGTATACAAACCACTTCTTCCAGTTTTATGTCATCTGCAGATCTTCTGAAGGTACACTCTGCCTTCTTATCCAGATTATCAATGAAAATTCTACAGTATTGAACCCAGTTCTGACCCCTGGGTACACTTCTCTTCTGCAATCAAAACCAATGCTCAAATGCTTCTGGTTCACTATTGTGTTCTTATTTAAAAATCTTTCTAGTGAGTTAGGACTAAGAGCATAATGATATTCTAGAAGAAAGATAAGTCTTTTGATAGATGTCTGGTGTCAGTGGCAAAATCCTAACTGAACTTATTAGATCATATGTCTCACCTCCATTGGTTAAGTGTTGGTCAGCATCGAGAAGTGTTTTTAATGCATTTTGGAAAGTAAAAAAACTGAAAAAAACATTGATAAAGTGTGAGGTGAGGTCGGGACTATGGTTACTAGGCACCCCATAGTGGGATAAATACTATTGGAATTACAGATGCAGCCCCTAGGCTTCTAACTGCCAATATGTGACTGTCATCTGAATGTATGCCAACTGGCAGCATTCCTGTACACTGGAGTTTCTCTATGTTTTAACAGAGCTAACAGCTTTGGGTTTAAGCACTGAAAATAGACAAAAAGGTGCTCTCCTTGCATGTTTAAAACAGATATTCAATCTGCAGTGAACAAAGTACAAAAATGGAGAAGTGTTGCAGAAGTGATTTTTTTAACTTACAGAGTGGAACTCCTTAAATACTCTCCATATGTTACCCTTCTTGAGCAGAGCCTTTTACATACACTGATGATAAATCTGAGAAGAAAATTCCTGCCAGGACTTTTTTCACTTTCTGAACAAGAGGAACAAAAATACTTACCCAAGATGCTTTTTTGTTTCCTTATGCAGATTTCTGTTCCACAAAAGTGGGAATCATACAGTGTGCTCACAAATACATAGCAGCTAATTCCACGTCTGTAACACAAAAACACATACTGGATTATTTTTTTCATTCTCCCTTCCCATTAAATTGGAATTTTGCACTTGACCTACTTATAATCATTACACTTGCATTACACTTGCATCCTCCCCTTTGTTTTTGTTCTGGTCTGTCCCAGTTTCAGTATTCACTATTCTCTTCCTTCCCTTGTAAACAATGCAAAGGAATCTCAGAGAGCAGGTGAAAGGTGTTTCTTTCTCTCCTATATTCCAGCTCTATTTTGCGTTCATATCAGATGTCTTTTTACATGATACTGCATCAGTACCTTCAGGACACAGATATACCATGTTACGTTTATAGACCATGTGATATCTTTACTAGCAGATGCTAGAGTTATTGCATGGATATGACACGTGTCTGCAGCCATCTATACTGTTAAATTGTTAACATGGTTTTGACTTGGGCTAACTAACTTTCTCCTAGACAGCACCCAAGCATACGCATGGCATGAAGCATGCCTACAGAAGAAAAAATAAAGTCTTTGGAGACTTAAGCCATTATAATGAATGAATACAGAGCATATGCAACACAGGATTTCTTATTTTAATGATAAATTAAAAATAGTTTAGCTTGACCAAGTACTGAAAGACTTTCATGGCAGAATAAAAAAAACAACAAAAAACCCCCACATGTTGGCATTTAAGAAAGGTACTTTCATAGCTTGTTAAAAAGCTCCACACTGCTAAACCTCAGGTCCTTTCTATGACAAGTGAGGAATCTAATCATGCCCGAAACTCATCTTCATCAGGATCTTTTAAAGATTCCTGGCTTTGGTTTTGAGTTGTTTCATTTGTCTGTTCCTGCCTGAAAATACATTCATGCACACATACAGATTTTGAAAACCTTCAAAAACTCATTGTGAAATGCATGAGGAATAGAAAATTTGAATCAGCTCTTTTAGCTTGGAAAATCTAATGAAAACTTAGGAAGATATTTTTTTATTTAGATGTAACGGATAATGTAATATTATGTGGTGCTGTCAGGTGTCATACTTGTAAATCTCTTTCATACTAAATTTTTACTGAAAATTTGTGGTAATAATCTCTTATATTTCAACTGTCTGGGGAGAAAGAAGATTTGTCAGTTTACAATGTACAATTTAAATAGAGTTATCACATCAAGTTTAATAATTTACGTTCAGCCTGCATTAATTTCTGCAGCTAAAATGGAGAAAATATTTGTTATGCAAATAAGTGTGATTACTTGTAATATAACACGGGGAATTTTCTGAACTGCTTTCAAACTCTGTTGTGGCTCAGAAAAAGTGGACATTGAACTTAATGCATATGGTAGTGTCAATAAAGAAGAGAATATTAAATCTGTCCCTACGGGGAAAGAGGAGATGTTTTATTAATATAAGATAAGTAACTGGGGTTATTCAAGAGTTTTCTTCTTATCAATTTGGAGAAGCATAATTAAAATTGAAGTTGACATAGCAGTACTGAATCAAATAAATTATATCCTTTCTGCTGAAGAAATTTCCAAATACTGGCAAATTAAATTTTTAAAGTAATACAACAAATAGAGAAAGGAGATCTCTTTAATATTAAATTAACATGGCTAAAGTTGAAGTACCAATGCTAAAAAAAAAAATTTCTTCTGACAGATGGATATTTCTGATTTGCTGCAAAGTCATGAAGGAACTACTTCAGACAATGAAAATGTAAATTTTACATATTTTTGCATTTTATTCTACATTACCAGTATTAGCTGCTTTAATCATATGCACTGATTGTACAATAAATATAGAAACATATTGCAACATATGTTATTTAATATTCTAATAATTTAATGTAATGTCTAAAGAAGGAAGATAAATGGATGAATTTATATATCAGCATTTTAAAGATATATACATTTAAACATCAAGTGAAATTCACTAGTATTTTCCATTGTGGAATAAAAATAAACCCCGAAATGTAAATAATAATAATAAAAAATAATTAAATAAATAAATAAATAAATAAAGTACACCCTGGACTCTCAAAATTTGGTAGCTATTAAATGGGACAAGTGAGCACTCAAAATGTAGTATTTTAAGGTTGACTTCTATTTCTTCCCTTTTATTACCCTATTAAATTCTTTGAGGTTTCTGGAATTGTATGCTTTGTCATCTCTGTGACTTCTTTTTTTTCATTTAGTTTGCCTTCATCAGCTTCTGGTTTCTCCTGTTGTTTTGAATGTATCTTATCTTCCATTGTTTTACATTCTATCAAAACAAAAGGGAGCAAAGCTAAGGTTTGTCAAGATATATTTTTGGACTCTCAGCAAAATGGCATCAGATTAGTTTATATATATACTTTAAAAAAAAAAAAAAAAAAAAAAAAAAGAGAGAGAGCACTAAATGATAGTAAGAACTTTATTAAACCAACCTGACTTGAAAAAAATCTACCTACAGTCTGAGTCAAATTGTTTGTTTTTAATTTTATATTAGTTTCTAGCTTCCTTCTGTAAAATATTCCTCTTTCTAAAGTTTGTGAAACACAATCTTCTGCTAGTCTCAAGAAGCTCACTTTCTAAACATATTTTAAAATAGAAAAGAATATGCTCTGCATGACACAGAGGAAAAATGATATGGCAAAAGAGTACAATTTTTTTATCTGTATCTATCTCTCACTGCACATATATGAATGCACAGGTATGCAAGTTCCAGAGGTGACGAGTAGTTCAGCTATCAATAGTGCTACTACTGTATTAATAGTGTTGCTACTAGTTTTATACCTTAGCAGCTATTGTCTGTCTGCTGACACCCCATGCCAGTCTCCCCGAGTCCTTCAGAGCACCCTCAGGGAACAACATTCTATTTTTTGGGTGAGGTATAGAAGAAGATGATGATGATCATCATTGTTATTATTATTTTATTATTATAGTTATGATTATTATTATTGTTGATGCTGTTGTTACTGTTATTATCAGTCATCATCATGACCCAGTATTTTACATCCTTAAAGATTATTTATTCATTCTCAACATTTTTCTTCTATTGTTTTCTGTATATCTTCAAACTAGGTCATGGATTTCAAGCACTATGCTTGTCACCGGCTGTGGCAGATTTCTTCACAGCTGCAGTCATCTGACTGTAAAGTTTAAGAGAAATATTTTACGACTCAACTTTGTGTTTAACCCATACACTCAAAGAGGTTGATGCATGAAGGCATGACACCACTATTTGAAGAGAGATGAAGCATTTGGTATATTGTTTTTATATATACATATATATTGACAAGTTTTGTCAATTTCAGATGACAACGTAACTCTTCATCCATAACTGAGACTTCTAAGGGTCTGGGTATTTCAGCACAGAAATATGCTAGTGAGGATGTTGACTTGACTATATTTGCCTCAATTACAAAGTGGTGAAATGGCAATCCTCCATCAGAAGAAAGGTTTAGTCCTTCAGAGTTACACAATGTGCAGAGGAAATTCTTGTACATCTTGGGCAAACTAAGCATTGTGGCATCCTCTTCTAGGTGATCCTTGTAGAACAGTACTGCTTTTAATGACACCAAGAATAATCAGGAACACACAAAAGAAAAAACACTCAAGCAAACCAAAATGAACAGCAGTTTCTTCTTTGTTCAGAAATATTCTGCATAATTGTGTACACACAATCCTTTCTTCCTTTCTTTCAATGCCCCCAAGAACCTGAAGAATCTGTGACTGAGAGGAACTTTGAAGGACACTTCACTCTCTTCTGTTGGAAGAAATTTGGAAATACACAGATAGAAATGCACCATGGAGGCAGCCACATTAACTGCCACTCCTCCAAACACCCTACCAGCACTCCACTTTCCCCAGATACGTGTGCATGATAAAACCTATCGTGTACATAAAATATATGGTGTATTACACAGAATAGTCCCAAGTAAGTAACCCACCTTTGAACTACATGCCTACCTCAGGTGTTTTATATATATATTTTAAAAAAAGTAAAAAAAAAAAAAAAAAAAAATAGTCTTGGGCACACGGAAACAAGCTGCATAGATTACATAAATCTGCTTTAGAAAACATGTTTATTATTGGTGTTGCAGCTTACTTTTCAGGGATACTGACAGGAAAGAATGAAGCAGTACTTTTCCTTCCATAGCTCTCCAGATAACCTATAGACAAGCAATGATGTAATACCTGGCTGTTAAACTGAATATCTTTGTAGGGGAAAAAAAAAAAAAAAAAATAAAATAAATAATTGAATAGGAATACTGCCTATGGCAAAAGCAGCTTCTGCAATTCAGGGCCAAGGACTGGCATCCGAAAAACAAGAGTCTTAGCTTAATTGAATCCAAACTGTAACAGCAGAAAATATCTACTGAAATTAAACTTGATTGTATTAGTCTAGGCTGGATTTAAATGTATTTCCAGAAAATCAGGAAATAATAGTTTGACTTTACTTTCCTGGTGTCCAAGAAACATTGGTATTTCCTATAATAAAAATGGTCCTTTTGCAAACACACAAGTCTGTATCAGTTAGTGCATTGAAAAGGCACTGTCAAGGGGAATCAGGAGATGATCATAGGTGTACAACAATCCTTACAAATGGGATAATCATTATTAGTGTGATTTTTTATAATTCACTAAGGGATAGAAATCAGAATCCTCATTCAAGATATCATATACATTTATAAGTTCAGTACTTCTTGCTTCAATTTAGGATATTATCAAATACAACCGCGACATTTATTTGGTGCCTGTTCTCATATATATATATACATTTTGTTGAAAATGGAGAGCATGAGTCATCATTTCTTAGACCTTTACATTTATATGCAATTATCTTGTCCTCACCTGTTTCACCCAATTTCAATATAAGAATAACTAAGAATATATTGTCTCCGTTTCAAAGAGGGTAGCAAAGAACGTGTCCTCTTAGACACATAAAGATGTGGCTTCAATTGTAAGAACGAATGTGTCTTAGATACAATTTTTTCAAATTAGATCATACCAAGAAGATCCATTCTATCTACATTATCACTTTTGCAAAGGTCTTGCTGTTTACTGCATCTCAGACGTAAATTTGCAACAATCCCCAAATTTGCCTCTGTGCTTGCATCAGATTTGGAAACAAGCAGTGTTACAGTGGAAATGGTTTTTAATGTGAATGTTTTCTCATCCATCTTGTCACTGTTGTCTTGTGTGCCATTTCTTGGTCTCCAGCAGCCTTATAGCAGAAAATTAGCAGGTAGATAGGATCTCATTAGTATGAAAGATTCCGTGATGGTTTTTATTGTAATTTATGTTCTATTCAGATAAGAGTGGTGGTTGTTGGAGTCTGTTTCTGGTCCCCACCAAACACTGGACCCAGTGTTAACATTCTACTCAGTATCTCCCAGGTCCATTTCCTTTCCTTGGTGGAGGCAATGCATACAGACAAGCTTCAAACTGAAAATGGAGCTCAATCGTCAAGTTATTTTTAGATCACTCCCTTGACATTATTGAATATCTTTGTGTTTTGCTTTCCTCTTCCTCCCTTTCTATATGGATATTTACAGATGATTCTTGAAGGTGTTCTAAAATACTTCATAAATTAAAACTTGAATTTGAGTGGAATGTTATTTTGATCAACAACAACAAAAACAAAAAAGGAATTGACTTTGAATCAGAGATCCAGAGAATTTAAAACCTTTCACTTAGGTACTGCACTTTTATCCTAGAAACAAAAGGCTACTCTAAGTCATTCTCAGCACTGGAATTGGCAGTCTTAGAGCAGACCTCTTACACTCTTGACAGCCTGCAATAAAAACCACACAGCAATCAATCATCTTTAAAACACTGCAAAATGACCAAAAATAAAAACCAAATATGAAAATCCTTTTCTCTTGCACGTTCCCTTTTTTCTAGTCATAAGTGGCGTGCAACAGCTACTGAGTGTGAGTCAGGTAACACAGACTTCTCAAAAGCAATGTAACTGAAGAAAAAAATTATATAATTTATTTCCAGTTGATATTTGTCATGGTTATGAACCCAAGCAAAAGCCTACATTCTTTTCATGCTCATTTGGTATTCCTGAATTTTTCATTATTCTGACTCTATGAGAGACCTCAATGTAAACTATCCTCCAATTCATACAACTGTGCTAGAGGGCTTACATATTGAAGGATGTTCTGGGTGGCTGACAAATTCTCCAGATTCCTGAACCTGGGAATACATGGAATCATTTAATGGTTTGGGTTCAAAGGGCCTTTTGAAGGTCACCTAGGCCAACTCCACTGCAGTGAACAGGAATATCTTCAACTACACCAGGTTTCTAAGAGCCTCATCAAACCTGACTCTCAACATTTTCAGGGGTGGAATATCTCTGGGAAACTTGTGCCAGTGTTTCATGACCGTTATAAAAAATTTCTTCTTTATATGTAGTCTAATCTACCCTGTTTTAGTTTAAAAGCACTACCCCTTGTTATATTGCTCCAGGCTCTTCTGTAAAGTTACTCTTCAGCTTTCTTACAGGCCCCCTTTATGCATTAAAAGGCTGCAATAGGTTCATCCCATACCCTTCTCAAGTCCAGGCTAAATAAAAGAAGTGCCCTATGCCTCTGAGCTTTATTTGGTTGGTTGGGTTTTTTTGTTTGTGGCCTTCCTTTGTACCTGGTCCAATACACCCATGTTTTTCTTGTGCTGAATTCCTTCTGCCTAGGTTCTGGAGCCTATCTGGTCATGCTTATTGCCCCAGTGAACAAAACTGAAATTCAAAAAGGCCAAGTCTCAAGGTCTCAATTCCTTCACGAGTCACAGTATTCTCCTGCACAAATACAGGCTGGATAGAGAAGGAATTGAGAACAACTCTGAGAAGGACTTGAGAACAACTCTGAGAAGGACTTGGGGGTGTTGGTTAGTGAGAAGGTCAACATAAGTCAGCAATTCATGCTTGCATCCCAGAAAGCCAACTGTATCCTGGGCTGCATCAGAAGAAGCATGACCAGCAAGGTGAAGGTGATTCTCCTGCTCTTATGAGACCCCACCTGGAGTCCTGTGTCTGGTTCTGAAGGTTTAACACAAAGAACATGAAGCTGTTGGAGTGAGTCAGAGGAGTCTACGAGGATGATCAGGGGATTGGAACACCTCTACTAGAGAGTTAGGGTTGTTAAAGAGGCTCTGAGAAGACCTTATAGTGTATGTCCAGTACCTGAAGGGGACCTACAAGAAAGCTAGAGAGGGACTTTTTACAAGGCTCCCTCCTTGGAAGTGTTCCAGGTGAAGTTGGATGGGGCTTTGAGTAATTTGACCTAGTGGGGGGAGTTCCTGCCCATACAGAGGAGTTGAAACCAGATGATACTAAACATTCCTTCTGACCCAAACTATTCTATGAATATTTCTAGAATGGGTTTGGGTTTTGGTTTGGTTTGTTTTTTTTGCCAAAGACTAGATTTTAGAAGCAGAGAAGGAAAGAAAAACACTGCTGAAGAAGACAAAATGTAAAAAATTGATCACAGTAGGAAAGTATAAAAAATGAAATTAAAATTACACCTTTTCACACACAAAAATGCAGACCCAACATTTGTTTTTTTCCAGGGCTACAAAAGCTAGTAAACAGTGAGTTTCTGCCTACCTTTTCCAATGTCATAACCAACAGAAATTATCTTTTTTTTACAATACTCCAAGTACTGTCACATTTAGTAGTTTCTGGACTGTGGGTAGGAGAGCCATGGAAACCAGATTTCAATGAATTTTGAAGTAATTAACCCATATGAACATTTTGTACTGCTGAGTTCTGCGATTAGAACTGAACAGAGATAACCTCTAGAAGCACACAATGGGTAAGGTGAATGATCCACATGCAGTTCCCAATGTTATCTCAATTTTAAATAGTGTCCTTCTCTGTCTCATGAGACAATGCCTTTTAAAAATCATTGCCTTTCTTGAAACCACTCAGGTGTTCTTGGATCTTTCTTGTGTTATAACTTCAACAAATGAAAAAGAAGGGAAAAGACCTCCAGGTTTTGTTATAATTTGGTTAATAATGAGGCATTTGTAAATGAATTGCTTAATTTTATTTATTTAGAGCTAAGTACCTCCCTCCTGCTGCAGTTGAGAAGAATAAATTATTAAAAATCAAGTCATTGAAACCCTGGCAGTTTTGCCTCTATTCAATTTATAAAACATTCCTTTGGCCTGAACACTGGCTTTTTCTTTCCTTTTACATAAGCAGAGATCAATGTCATTGTAACCAGCAATAAATGGCCAGCATAATTTATTCTTAACTCCTTCTACTTCCTTTCTTTCCCTCATCTACTGCAATTACTCCACAGCTCAGCATGTGAAGATAGATCTTTTTTTTCTCTGTACCAGTCAAACAACACTGAAGGGAAACACAAGTCTGCGGTATTTATTTCCTATAAGCAGGTACAGCTGTTTTGTTTTGTTTTTTTTCTCTCCATAGTGGTGAAGTCACCTAAACACTTATGCTGGTCAACATAACACTTCTTAAGAAGAAAAAATAAAATTAACATATGTAAGATTCTAAAAAAAATTTATAGGTAGTTACTATTCTCCAAAAAGTAATTTCCCTCCTTTACTCAGGGAAAAGCAAACATGGGTATTTTTCCTTTCCCAGAAGCAGTTCTCTTCCACTATTATTTTTCTGCATCTGTTCCAATCCCCTAGTCAGTAAGTTTTACACAGTTTTACTATACTGGCTTTCAAAATCTTACTTTTTCACATCTAGCTACACCACTGTAGGTCTAAGTTATATGTTACAGAGCATGTATAAAGCTATCATATGATGTCATAAATTCCAAAGAAAGTATTCTTTGTTCCTGTCTAAGGCTACTGTCATGGTATGACCATTTTACTCTCTAAGACAGCAAAGCAAAACAAGAGAGACAAAAGTGAATAAACAAAAAAATATCAGCCAACAAAGAAACAATGCAGTCTGTGATATTCAAGATACAATATGGCTGAAATACAGCAAGCCTATTAATACCAAATTACAAAACTGAAAGTGAGGATAAAGATCAAAAATCTCCATAGATGGAGATGGTTACCAGTTTGGTATGAAGACAGTGAGGTTAAGTATTAATTTTGCAGATTGATGAGAAATTTTATTTAAGGTGTGTGTATGCTTTCATGTGATAAATTTTTGTCATGTTTTAACACTGGCCTGGCAATTAAACCAAATAACAGATGCTCTCTATTAATCTCCCTCCCCTCCTTGATAAAGAAAGCAGCATACGTATTTGTATAGTTATGAATCTCTGCCATCTCTCTGATAATACAGAATTATAGTGGAATTTATAATTTGCATATGCATTATCTTCTGTGTGTGTTTATACATGCACAAACACATACAGAAATGAAGTGATATCTCAATACCGACCAAAATGATGTAATTAGATTACATAAAAATCCATATGTCAGTAACACTGCTGATTAACTGTGGAATATGATATACTAAGTCTTTTGGCATTGTTCCTAGCTCTCTGAACATCTGAATTAATTTGTAGTAGCTTTTCTTCTTTTAATATTGGTATAATATTCACAAAATGTCCCTCGCTGGGAGAATAGGAATAATTTGTGACATTGTCCTTTGTAACATTGATATTTTGATGATTTAAGGAATTAGCAATCCTGTTTCATTTTCACAGAATCACAGAATCAGCCAGGTTGGAAAGGACCTCTGAGATCAAGTCCAACCCTTGATCCACTACCACTGTGGTTACCAGACCATGGCACTGAGTGCCACATCCAGTCTCTTTTTAAAAACCTCCAGGGACAGAGAATTCATCACCTCCCTGGGCAGCCCATTCCAATGCCTGATAACCCTCTCGGTAAAGAATTTTTTTCCTAATATCTAATCTAAACATCCCCTGGCAGAGCTTAAAAATTTTGTGTATTTGATTCTCAGGTTTCAATCAAGGAATATACCAGACTGATGTTTCAGAAGTGATAAAGGATTGTTTTTAAAAAGTTTACTGAAGTCTGCTAACTTAATGCTACAACTGCTGAAGCATCTGCATTCACAAAAACTTATGAGTAATGTCATGATCGTTCTACACAGTATTGTTAGAAAACAACTTCCTATAAAGTCTTGTGAAAGAACTGTGACTTCAAAATAATAAATCCAACTATAACATTTTAATATACCTTCTAAATCCATCCATAATTAAAGCCTACATTCTGTCATTTGCTCTTCATACTTTTGTAATGAGTAGCAATTGCAGACTTTACTTGTTATTATCTTGTAAGCATAAGTGTACAACAGAAATATTTACAATCCACAGAAGAGAAAAGATCACAGTATGAAGAAAATCTGGAGTTCATCTTCTAGACAGGTGGCTTTGACTGTTATTATCCTGTCTCTGTGCCACAATATTTATGTACAGTTTCCCTAAAATCAAAAAGGATAAGATACAAGAACTAAAATCTGTTTTCAAGGTATAATGCTAATGTCAGACTCTATTTTGGTTTCTTTCCAAGATATGAAATCAGCTGTGTGGCAGAAGAAAACCTTATTCTGCTGAATTAAGTACAATTCTAGAAAAGGTTCCTTCCCAAATATACCTCAAAAAATATTACTGTTTTTCCAGTCAGCATAATGGGCAAAAATTGCAAGATTCAACAGTATGTTCCACATACAATTTTTGTTAATGTGCAACAACAGGTTCTATTAGGAATAAAAAGTGAAGAAGAATGTAAAACCTTGCTCAGAAAATGGATCCAAAATGATTTGACTATAACTAAGTTTAAAATCAATATTAAAAATTGATAAATATATTTTAGGAAAGAATTTTTTACTTTTTTTGAACCAATATTGTTATGACAAAGGGAGGTCCCTTTTCGCTGGGAAACTTCAGTATCAGTATAAAATACTTTAAATAAATTTTCAAAACAAAACAAACAAAACAAAATAAAACAGGAAATTAAACATTAGGACTAGATAGTGATCTTCTACAAGTTCTGAAGGAACTAAGATCTGAAACTTTGCTGAAAAATTAATTAGTATGTAATCTATTCATCCAGTCTGTTTAGAATTAGAGAAACAACATTTCACAAGAGTGGCAAGAGTTTTAAAAAGAGATTAGGGTGAGTTTTTTAAAAAAATAGAGGTTCTAAAAAAAAGGAGAGGGAAAAACACATACGAGAGCTCTAACATTTCTTATTTTTTTCAAATCCGTATTCATCCTTCAAATTTAAACATAGGTTTAACAGTCCAGGGCTGGAAAAGCAGAATTCTTCAGTGACAAAATAAGTAGCTGATTTTTTTCAGAGCTCTATAGAAACCTAATCATAGAAACCATAGGTAGAGATGATATATTGATTCTCAATGTTCCTCTCTTCCAAGCCTTAAAATCCCCTTATGCCTTTTCTAACTCATTCCTAATAGGGAAATAGTATCTTAGCAAGAGTACCAGAAGGAGATAAGCAAGTCTATCTTTTATGTTGACTACAATTCTAGCTCAGAGATGGAATCTGACGTCATGATAGATAAATAAGATCTGTGGGGCTTTTACAATGGCATTCGTATGAAATGTCTGATGCAAAAATACTTTGGTCTGGATAATCAAGGTCTTAATATTTTTCTAAAAATCCACCCATTTCTCTATCCATTTGGTATATATTTAAGATTTTCAGGAATTCACATTCAGAAAGTGGAATTTTTCGGAATGTAGTTCAGTAATTGATAGAAGAAATGGATTTGAAATTGTTTTTCAGTTGAATGTTCAGACAAATTGATCTGATTCTGAATCAAGAGAAATGTTCTGCATTTTGCATTTTGGAATCTTTATCTTCCCCACTGCACTGCTGAAGAAAATGGCTCATGTAATAAAATCAGTTCACTATTCTCTAGAATGAATAAAGCCCTGTCTGTGCCTCTCTAGAAAACAGGAAAAAAATCTAGTTCTCCACAAGGATAAGCATCTAGATCAATGAACATCTCACTAGTATGGCTAATATCTACTAATTATCTACTTAAAATGTTTATATTACAGCCAATTATTTTTATGCTTGGTGGACATATTGACAAACTTATGATGTTATTAAGTTCCTTTCCTACATAAAAGATTTTACATGATTTTTCATGTGACAACATTATGCTATTGTTATGATCTTATGGAACAGTGTTTCATTAATCATTCTCTTCTAATGTTACTTGTTTGGTTTTTTTATCTTACCACTTCATCACCGCTGTATCTTACAAAATTCTGGCTTCCAAATGCTTTTGTATGCATGATATCACATCTATTAGAATTTCTTTCTGAGGCATCTTTCTCATCCAGCATTCCTAATGCATTTATTTCTTGTCTTGTGGTGTAAGATTAATGACAGATTGTGTTGTACATGAATTATAAAGACTGTTGTTATATGCAGCACACAAAAACCCCAGAATGAATAGCATGAAACTACACATAATCTGTTACAAAAAACATTCTGGATATTTTTCACTGCAACACTGAGAGTAAACATACTGGAAACAAGTGTTATAATGAAAAGAACTTAATTGTGAATTGTCACTTAGTAACTAGCTCATGTCCTGCTTCTTTTTCTGTGTGCATGATCTGTGAAGATCATTCAAAGATACATAAATTTAACTATCATTTTGCAGAACGAGTGACCAGCTTACACTAAACACGAGTAGTGAAAATTCTGAGAAAATTAGTATTTTTAGGAACAGTCACCTCTTAAATTAACCTGTAACACATTACCAAAGACAGTATTTGTCTGAAATGCGTTACTAAAGATTATCACATTTTGTGTGATCTAGAAACTCTATTTAACTCTGTTAAGTTCAGTGGAACTAGAAAATTTGTGCATATACAGCTTGCTGCTGGAACAGGTTTGCTTCCAGCAGATTGGGTTAATATCCCAAAAAGGAACAAAGAAACTCAGATTCTGGCATCCACTTTTTAGGTGATGCTTCATAGAAAAGAAAGGTCCTCTTCAGGACATGCTTTGCAAGAATGAATAGGACTTTTCAAGTTTTGATACAAACGGCAAAGAGAAAACAAATTTGAGTGTTGTGATTCCTGATTCCTGAGAAGGAAGAGACATGTCTCTGCATTTCAAAATTGGACATTTAGGTCTGAAGACGAAGCAGAATTGAAAACACAATGACCCTTTCATGAATGTGATTCATTTGATCTAATACAAATAATTTAATTATGCCCATTAAGTGAAATAATACAGGCTTTGATATGCTGAAGTTCTAAGAACTGCTTCTAGGAGTAGCTGACACAAAGCAACAGCTCGCTGTTCCCTCACCTCACTCCCTTTCAGCACTTTGAAGTCCTAGAAAATCACATTTGCTGAAGACTTCAGCAACAAGCTGCTTACATCTGGCTTGCTTGAGGGGTCTAAAAAAGTGAATCAGTGCAGCTTGGAGGGGAGAAATAAGTGGAACAACAGGGTATGGCCTCCATTTTGATAACAGCAAATTATTGAATTTGTCTATCATAAATATGGTTTAAATCCACACACCCAACTGCTGTTATTTCCTCTGCAGATTAGCAGAGGTAGAACTTAGCACCTTCATAACACTCCAGTGGCTAAGTGGTGTCATTTGAGAGGGAATAATTACAATGAAAAAGCACCTACTTTCTCTCTATGTTCTTCACTCTTGCTTTAAAAAATCCAGTAAAAATATATATAAAAATATCTAATAGATAGATTGCAGTGTTATTCTGCTTATTATAGCTGCTTATAGTTTTGGATTATTCTTGAAATACCTTTTAGCACCAAGTGAAATACCAGTAAAATAGAAGTTCAACAATTCAGTGGCTCATTAGCAAAGTGTTGTTTAAAGCATGCTAATTTGAACATGGGGAAGTCTCAAGGTGCCAGACATGCACAACCCCTTTGCTGGAGATAAAAGGGCTACCCTGTTGCACCTGAACAAGAGCAGCTTGGGGGTTGTTTTATTTTTAATTTAATTTCGTTATTTATTATATCCAAAACACAGATCCAAGACACAGAATGGTTGAAGTTGTAAGGCACCACCTCTGGAGGCCATCTAGTCAAATTCTCCTGTAGGGCCACCTGGTTGCCCGGGACTGTGCTCAGATAGCTTTTGAATGCCTTCAGGGTTGGAGACTTCACTGTGTCTCTGAGAAACCTGTGCTAATGCTCAGTTATGCTTCACCACACAGTAACAAAATGGCTCCTAATGATCATACTTCACTACCTGTGTTCAGTTTGTGCCCATTGCCTCTGGTCCTGTCACTGGGCACCTCTGAAAAGACCCCATCTCCATCTTCCTCATACTTTCACTGCAGGTATTTTAGACCTGAAATATTTTTATATTCTTATCCACACGTGGATAAGATCCTCTTGAGACTTCTCTTTGTCACACTTTATTGGACTTTATCCAATATATCTGTACCTCTGTTGTACAGGAGAATCCATAACTGGAAACATTACTACAGGTGTGGCCTCCCTCCACCTGCCACCTCTGCCTACTTCAGCCCAGGACACCTTTAGGCTTCTTTGCTGCAAGACTATATTGCTGGCTCATGTTTAAGAAAAAGTCCAACTTAAATGCCTGGATAACTTCATGTATTCACATGATGAAGACAAATTCATGAAATATTCTTACAGGATGAAGTTTATCACAAAAACTTATTAAAAAAAAGAGTATGTGTATGACTAATCAATGCTAGTACAGTGTTGAGAAGCTGACACAGATTCTATGTTTCAAAATGTTTTTCTGCTTCTGCCTTCATATCACTTTCATCTTCAGTTGTCTCTGAATTTCTTTGCTCCTTTTGTTGAGTTAATAGATATTTTGGGCTTTTTTTTGCTTTGTAGTGCTTTGTTTCTATGACTATGCTAATAGTTAATGTTTTATCTCTGAAAAGGGGTAATTGAATACCTAAAAAACCCAGAAGAAATTATGGTTTCCACTGGAATACTTATTGAGAGCACTTGACAGCTGTTGACAGGTTTGGAGACAAGAATATTTATATGGAATAGATTATGTAAAAGACACTTCTTTTTCTCAATTTAACCTCATTAATCCTAGTTATATATCACTTGCCTTAGTAGCATCCCATCCATAACAAGTGATCATTATCACTATTTAATTTTTTTTTTTTTAATGGCCCATCCTGGGTTTAGCAGCATTGTGACTTGCCCCCTCTTAACACGGTCAAGCCTCTCATTCTTTTCACCTAGTTGTAGGCATTTTCAACAAAAAATAGCAAGTTATAAGCAGGAAAAAATCGTTTGCCTTTTTCAAAGATGGTTGTGGCAATGTAACAACCATGCTCACCTTGAGGTCTACCCCCCAGCCTAAAGTGATTCAATCCCATTTTACCCATGGAAGTACATTAACACAAGCTAGCAAAGTTCCAGTGCTACATCATTTTTTTAGAAGGGTTTAGAAGGACCTCAAACACTAGTGGACATAAAATTGATGGGGGCACTGGAAATGTCAGTCTTTTATTTCTCCCTGTCTGAACTGCCTCTGGTACTAGGGAGCTGCTCAAGAAAGTGGAAGAAACTTTCATAACAGGTAAAAATATCTTTCTCAAGCCAAGTGTCCTAATCTTGTAATGCAAAGAAGACAAAAGTGCCACCATCTTTACTCCAAGTAGCAGAATATTCTTACAAGCTACAATACCTTAGCATTCAGGTTACAACCAAAAAGAAAAGACCAAATGCCATAAAATCTCTTGGAAGAGACACTATAGAAATGCTTTAGAAAAAAATCAGGACAACTGAGTGAACCTCCAGAAAGAGAAAATTGAAAACTTAGTACAGTTACCCATATGGTGTAACTTAATGTTCATTTTTTATTTCATTTGTATTTTTATATCAAGAATATAAAACATCTGAATGAAAGGTTGCATATAGTGATGGCAGGGAGGCTGTTTTTCTATTTCATTCATAGCAAAATATTTTGTTCCAGAAACATGTACTCGATTGGTCATTTCTGACTTTTTTCCTTCTCTCTCACTTTTTTATGTTTGCGTGTGTATGCACGAAGCAAATGGGTATCGAAAGCATTGCCTTTGCTGCTTTTTGCAATAAGTGACAAATAGGATGAGAAGCAATTTCAAAAGGGCAAACGCTAATCTGTATAATTTATGCATATCTGGTACATCTCTCAAGATAATGAAACTATTGTCTTTCATCTTTGGTACTCTGCCTCCACTTCAGCCCTTTATACTCCTCCACATTTCATCCTGAGTTTCTCAGGTATTTTCTGACTTTTCAGAAATCACACACACAGGAAGCAGAAACGGATTATACTTGACAAAAAAACTCAAACAAACAAACAAACAAACAAAAAAAAATCCACCTTTTTTTTTTATTATTTTATTTTATTTTTAAGTCCAATCTTTTCCACTCCAAGCTTCCAGACTAAAGCAACATGTATGTCTCTATAATTCTGTCTTGGAAAACACTTCTTAGGTGTTTATTGTTTATGCAGAACATATAAAAGTGAAATTGAATTTCAAAGGTATACTTTCTCAAAGGTTGTATGCCTGAAAGAGCCACAATGTACTTGACTAAACAGCATATAATGACTGTAATCTTGGCAACTCACAGATTCTTTGAGTTTCTTTTGTGACAGGTTCGAAGTATATAAAGTCGTAAGGGTTGCAGTAAAAGGAAGGTGATAATTCTCCAGGTAAAGTCACATCTGAAAAATATATAAAAGGATTTCAGGGATATTTACACAATAGAGTTAATCTCCCATTTTCACATGTAAGAATAAACTTTGCTCAGTTTGATTACATGGGAGTTACCTCCATTCTCATTGACCTTGTTGAGTCAGTAAGTAATCCTGTTGGCTTCAATGGATCTGTTCAAATGAGACACACATGTAGGTCTCAGTAGTAACTACTGAAAATCTTTTAAAATTATTGTCAGTTTGCTGACTCTAGCTGCTCTATTAAAAGCAATTACTGTTGAGCCATATGGGCACGCTGACAAAAGGTGGTCCTTATTGTTGTTACTAGTTATCTGACATGAAAGAGGAGTGAAAGGTTAGCTCTCTGTCACCTGACAGTAGTTGAAGTCAGTCAACTGCAGCGTTTCCTGTTGTACTTACCTACAGGGATGTTATTTTCATTATAATCTTAAAAGAATCTCCAGTGATGTGCTAGGCATGAGAATGGAAACCATGAAATCACTGTAGTAATGCAGATTTCAGTCAGGGCCTCTCTCTTTTGTCTCAAATACACTGCCAGAAATCTTAAGAGTTTTGATTGATTTTTCATTCATTTAATATTTTTTTCAGTCAGCCAAAACATTCATCTCACCAGTGTTTCAAATCAACTGTGTAATAAATGAGAACTATATTTTATTTAAATTTCTTTTCTCTGTCATAAATCGGATCATTATTTTAAATCATTATCTCTAGAGGAGCGTAGTTCTGTGAATATTAAATATTCATATTGTCCTTCTTATGTACACTCTGTAAGAGATTAGCTTTCAATGAGGCATTAAAGAAGCAATAAGGCCATAAGCATTTAGCAACATTGTTGAGATAGTGTCCTTGTGGCTTTCTCTCTTCCCATAGCTGTCTTGACTTGGGGAAGATGAACAGCTGTGCACTCCCCAACAAAATTTGACGTGCTAGACTTCTAATTTTTGTCATAGAGATAGTGTCTCCATTTAAAAACAACTATTCTATTGGGAAGAAGGAGCAAACATGAGGGCTGTTTTAGAAACAGCTGCTTTGAGTGACAGGAGCTTATATAGATCTATTTATTTTTTCCAAAGCCTCACATTTCACTTCCAGTTGAAATGTTTTTCCCATTGCCCCACTGGTACTCAAGGTGGCCATGAAATCTCTTCTCTCCATCAGTGCTGTCCTCTTCATCAACATTGTCTAGAATCTCTGAAAACCTCCTGTCTGAACATTCTAGTTACAGTTTCCACCCTTTCACAGAATTGTAGAACACCCCATGTTGGAAGGGACCCAAGAGGGTGTGTTGGATGAAGAACTGGCTGATAGGCAACGTTCAGAGGGTTGAAGTGAAAGGGGCTACATCTGTCTGGAGAGCAGTCAGCTCAGTTTTCCTCAGGATTAAGTTCTAGGGCCAGTCCTGTTCAATATATTGTTCAACAATCTGCATAAAGTAGTTGAATGCACTATTAGCAAATTTGCTGATGCTACCAAACTGGGAGGTGCTGTTGACTCTCCTGCAGGGCAAGATACCTCTGGAGGGACCTGGATAGACTAGAGCATTCATCAGTGCTTAATGGGATGAAAATTAACAAGTTAATTAACATATTCTAAGATGGAGAAATACTGGGCACAATTATAAATTGTGAGAGGAGCAGATGGAGATAAATCCTGCAGAAAGAAATCTGAGGTGGCTGGTCAACAGCAGGGTCAATATGAGCCAGCAGTGGGCTCTGGCAGCCAAGGTGCATCAAACACAGGATAACCATCCAGTCAAAAGAGGATTATCCTGCTGTATTCAGTATTGGTGCAGCCTCATCCTGAGTACTGTGTACAGCTCTGGGCCCCACAATTTAAGGAGGATGTGAAGGTCCTTAAGTGTGTTTTAGAGGCATTTTGACAACAATCTTGACAACATGCCTTAACTTTTGATTGGTCAGTCAGTTGGACTAGATGATTCTTTCTCTAGAAAGAGTCACCCTTTTCAACTGAAATAGTTTGTTCTATTGTAATCAGATCAGCTGGTGCAGCCTTTTGTGCAAGCTGAGCTTTGAGCTTAAATGAGATCTCATCTTGAAAAACTGCAGTGAAAACTCCTACCAGGTCCCCGAGGAGGTCAGTGACTGTCCAGTCAATGACAATTCAGTCAATGACTTTTCTTACTATGATAAATTTCCCCCTATGACAAAATCTCCCCCAGTACAACTTGTACTGGTATCCCCCTCTCTTTTCTGTGTAACCCCTTGTGAAGAGAAAGGCTCCATCCTCTTTGTATCTGCCCTTTAAGTACTGTAAGTACTGTTTTATCCAACCCTTCTCTTCCACAGGGAAATAAGACCTAACTCCTTCAGTCTTTTTTCACAGGGCAAGTTTTACAGCCCTTTTAGTCAACTTTATACAGGTCTTGCTAGCCTACTCTTCCAGCCTATCCAAGTTTTTCTGTAAGATGGTTCTCCCTTCTGACCTGTCCACTTCACTACCCAGTTCTGTGTCACCAGTCAACTGGTTGAGGGACCTTTAAATACCATCATTCAGATAATTTAGGAAGGTATTGAACATCATGATGACTAGTATTGATCCCTGGGGAACCCCACATGTGACAGGTTGCCAAACTGAGTCAAAACACTTGATCACCACTCTGAGAGTATGGCCTATTAGACAATTTTCCAACTTGCTGCTAATTTTCTTATATTAATTCATTTTTATATTTGCCTTATATTTATCAACACTCATGTTACAGATGAGTTTAGCAATAAACTTCTTCAAATTCAGTAACATTTCTCTGGGTTCAGGTTATCGTGTTAACACTAGCATTATAGTGGAAGAAAACAGCAGAACTGAAAAAAACAAGCAAACAAACAAAAAACTTTGGTTGGAGGCTATGTCACCAAAGTCAAAGCAAAATGAAAACTCTTTGCATCTTCTGTGTAATTCATAAGGGAGAAATAGAGTACACCAATAAAATACATTGAAAAAAACTGGGTCTGCATGTCTGTGGAGTCACTGCAACCATGTACAAATATTTCTTCTATTTGAGGAGACTATGCAGGAAAAGACTGTTGATCCAAATCATTCTGTGAAATTTCTGTGAGAAAAGAAGGATGATGTACATCCCCTGTCTTCTGCCCAAAACTTTCATTTATTCTTGACTTTTCCACTAAGGAAATAATTTTGACTTATGAAGTTAGTACTTTTTGAGCTAACCCTCTTGTTTCACTTCTGTGAGCAACCATCCTTCTTATGTGATATGGCCCTTTGGAATCTTTATTATGAAACTGAATGTAAACTACTCTATAAAATGTGATAGGTTATATGTGCTGAGGAGAGGAGAATAATTTTCTGTGTGCAAATTGCCTCACAAACAAAATAAATGTCCTGCTAGAATAAAGATAAAAGTTTTGTGGCAACTGTAAGTATATAAAAAAAGAATATCCTTGAATTCCTGGTGTAGAAACTGTCTCCACAAGAATTTAGGAAAGGAAATCTGTCAGTCTGCTTTGCATGCTGGCTAGTGCCATGTCCTGCTGCCCCTTCCAGCAAATTTCTGATCTATGGGCTTCACTGTAGCACCACAATTCTTTCCAGTCTAGGAAGAGCCACTCCAGGATATGTCTGAAGTCACAAGTATCTACCATTGTTGATGCTGTTACTAATATGGTTTCTATACTAATAGTAGTACCACTGTGTTTCTGTTTATCTGGATACATTTTCTTTTCCCTGAAAGTAAAATGAAGCTTAGTTTTATAGCATTACCTTGTCAGGAAATGTTTCCTTTCAGACCTCTGCAAGGAAGTTTATTTTTGTATATGTCTATCTTGATTCAAAGAAGAATTGGGTTGTGTTTTTCTCCTGCTGATACGAATCATAATGGCTTTGTTTCCTGAAGATCTGGACTTTTTCTGACTCTATTCTTTATCTGTTTAAAAGATTATGCATTTCAGGTAGAGAAGCATCCTGTGAGGAAAAGAAAATTAAAACATCAGTCTTGTGACAAGAAGGCTCTATATATCTAGTGATAGTTAATGAGATAAAAAAAATAAATCTCAGAATTTTAATTAAGTGTACTTTTGGGAGGGTTTTTTGTAGTTCACCTGGCATTTAATAGGACATATATTTTGCTTAGACCAGTTTTGAAAAAAGAAGAAAAACTTTTTTGCAGAGAAACACCATCATGACAGATGTAAATATCTATCATGTATTACAGAGACAAAAGAAGCCAAATAAAGAATGGCTAATGTTTTTGGTCCAAATTTAACACAGTATTACTTGACACTAAAGTAGAAGTGCCATTCCCATTGCATGGGAAGCCTGTGTTTGTTTGTTTCCACTTCATATTTCCCTAAGGACACTTTGCTCTGCCAGTATAATTAGGATGACATTTGGAGTTGCTGTATGTCAATGCAAGAGTAAGAGACACTGTGCAGCTTGACAAGAGATTACGATGTCAAGTCAATTGCTGCTGCAATATCAATATTTATTCCCTTGCCCCTTGTGTCTTGTTTTATTTTGGTTCCTCATTTTCTATTTTGCATAGAATAATATCTAAAATATATCTTGTTGTTGCAACATTGTTTGTCTCTACACGTCTTTGCTTTTTTCCTGTTTGGATCTTAAATCCTTTCCCTTCTCAGATAACTTGTGTTTAACCCTTCCATTCATGAAGCTACTTTCATAGAATCAATTCTTAATTAATCTGGTAGAACAGTTGTAATGTGTTCTGTAATTCATAAAGGAGAAATAGAGCCCACCAACACAATAAATTTTTTAAAATTCCAGGTCTGCACATCTGTTATAGGACCTCATCTGCTACATCCTTTGTATGTATGTGTGATATTGACCATATATATCCATTGTATGCATCCATTGTACTTGCAGTTACTAAAGGTATTAAAGCTAAAAACATATCATTATAGTTCTGAGATCAATCTTTGGTGAATTCAGATACATAACTCATCAGAAATGTACTAATTTTCAGCATTATTTCAGTGGAATAATGTAATATCAACAAAGCACAGTCACGCAGATGATGGACTTCAGATCCAGCAGTGAAGCAATCACATTTAATTGATACTAGTTTAGCCTGATCAGTTTTCCTGACCTTATTGTAGAAAAGGTAAGTATAATTATGCTTCAATAATACATTTTATTCCAAAAGAATGTTTCACTTTCTTAGAGATATGTCTGTCTCTTTATAAGAAGATCTGTCTCATACTGAAGCACAATATCAATGATAGGATATTATTTTAAATAAGCCTTCCAGTTTAAGGGTATTTTGAGTTATAACGCATTAGCTCTTTGAGAATTGTGCTTATTTCTCTGTAACACTGCCACGCATTTTCTTTACACGTGACCTGGTTAAATTTTTATCCCATCACTAGATGGCAGTGTCCCTTCCAGATTTTATTTGTGTTTCTGCACTTCTCCAAGGCATTTAATTGTGGTTCATAATTGTTCAACTGTTATTAAGCATGGATCATTCATAATATGAATATAGAATTAATTTACCTTTACTAATAAACATAAGGTAAATATCAAAGGAAATAATGAGGTCTTCATCTGTTTACTCTTTGTGGTTTACACGTATTTTTCATTGCCCTGTTTTAAAGTGAATCTTCTGCCTAATAAAATTGTCTAATTTCATCAGTATGATGAAATCAGCCAGTGAAATATTTTAAATTTTCTGATGTTAACTTATAATTTTATGTTTGCCTTTTTATGCTTTTTACTTTTACTGTCACTTCCTAGTGGTCTGCCCAGGGTTCCAGATAATTATTGAAAACTTTAGGCTTCCATGAGTAGCTATTTTTAAGAATAGCATAAAAAGAGAGAAAGGAGCAGGGAGAGGTTGGGTAGAAAGAGGATAGCAGAGCCCACGGAGCTATAGTCCTACACTACTCTATGGTCTATTCCAAAGCAACTGTTGCCAGTAGTTTATCTTAGACAGGCATTTATAAATTCAGCCTAGTGAGGTTGCACTGTAATGATCATTAGCATTAATTCTAATTGCCAAATAAATTAGGTTCTGGAAGAATTCTCAATAGGAGAGCTGCTGACAAAAAGTGAATTGGTTTACTATTGAAGCCATAACACTTTGGAAAGGAGTTACTATGCCATGACCTTCTTCAGTGCAGAGTAGAGAACCCATAGAAGGATAAATAATTTGCCAAAAGCAGGACTGTTAACAGAAGGAGAACAAACAAGTTACAGTTTAATATGGTTTCTTTCACATATGGATTCTAATGACTCATTAAATAAATTAGTAATTTTTGTCATTGGTATTATGCAAGTATAAGGTAAAGGAACAATAGATAATGCATGAGTAGCGATTAATAATGTAAAGCATGAGTTTGGAGAAAGGACTTGAAGGAAAGACTGCTTAATATTTTTCTTCTTTTATTTATGCTGTCATAAATTGTTAATTACTGACTATAAAGAAAGCAGAAATATAAAGAAATTTCTGGGAGGCTGGAATAAAGTCTTGGAATGCATAAAATGCAAATAGATTTCTGAAGTCTTTTTCAAAAAACACATCTATTTAAAAACCTGGGTGCCTGTGTTCCTCAAAGGAAAGTTTGAAATATAAGTGTGGTTAGGGAAATCAGCAATCAGAAAATAATTCTCTTAGTCTTCATGAATCAGAACTAAGATCTCTGAAAATGTAATATCTGACACCTCTGTAACATCTAGACAAAAGCTTTTTTTTTTTGTAACTGTTGTCATGGTATCAGAGGGGAAAATCAAGCTATCCTACTCTTTAATTTTCCTGCAGAATTCGTCTGACAACTTATTTCTTTATTTCTTATTTTCATCTTGACATGTTGGTGAAAAACACAATTTTGGTCTAGCAGCTGTTGCAAGACCATAGTTATCAATTACAACTATAACATTATTTGCCTTTGAAACTATTGCTATTATTTGAACTCCCTCTTTTACCCACAGGGGCTAATTAGCATTTTTTACTTCATTGAAGCTTATAATGGAGCCCAATGGCCAGAAGATAACTGGAGGGTCCTTTTAATAATCTTGTCTGTCATGACACTTCCTTTCATGTGCTGAATAATTTGCTTAGTCAGCCAGTTGCCTTGGAAGATTTAATGTTTTTTTGTCTATGTTTAAAGAAGTAATCCTGTCCTTATTGTAAATTCAGCAAAACATTTTAGAAGGTAGATATTAATGATCTTGTATTAATTTTCAGTATTTAGATCTAGGTGGACTAAAACAGAGAGAAAAAATACATAGTAATGATCATGTAATCAGAGAATATCACATTCCATTCTGGGATGCCATTGGTTTCCTGAATGCAATACTCGCATACCAATGAAGTTACTTAATGGATCCATACCATGGATCATATCTGGGATAACTACTTTTCTATCACTAGCACAATACCAGCACACCAGTCCAGTCTGATTGACTTAAGAACCTCACTTTCTTTTCAGTGTGAAATGTAAAGGAACTAGTAGGTGCCTCCTTTACACCCAGTCAGTGAAGTGCTATAGATATTAGTTTTCTTGCTCATATTTCAAGTGCACCATGAGCTTGTATATTTTTGGAAGCAACTGTTACTATGTATTGCTTTGTGGGTTTTTTTGTCTTAACTCATTCTCAGTCGATCTATGTTCATACCTTCTGGTTTTGTGCTTGCTCATATCTTTAATGTATCTGGTATGAGATTTTTAAATTTATTACTGCTTTTTAATTAAGACTTGTAAACATTCAAGTAGTTTTAAAATATATTCTCCTAGCTGGATGTATTTGTAATTCCATGAGCACTAGGTACTTCCTGGTTACCGTCTTCAAACTTTGGAGATAGGATTAGTTTTTGGATACTTAATACTGGATGTTTAGAGACTAAATTTCAGACATACCTGCATACCTCCAAATTTTTAAAACATCTTTGAAAATTTTCCTCAAAGCTTGAAAATTTTTACCTTACTATGTGTGCTGTTTAAATAAGGGATTCTGGGAAACAATAAATAGTATAATATTCTTGGGATTTTTTTTATATCATCCAAAGAAATTGAACAGAATTTTAACAAAAAACGTTTTACAGTAATAAGGTACCTCCATTAAGTCCCTGGATGAGTAAAGAAGACTCTTTCTGACATTTCATGTACAAAATATTTAATCTCCCAGTCTATAGGCAAGCACGAAATTGTAACCTGAGCTATTTTACAGCAATTCATATTACATGTGCTACAGTAGTCCCTTATCATTCCTTACACATTTATTTTTCCTCTCCACTACTAGCTAGTTTTTGTCCTTTCAGTCACACTCTCTTGTAGGCAATAACTGACATTAATTCCAGTAAAATGGAGCTTCAGCAAAGCACAACTCTAGCTGTTACTGAAAAACAGTCACCAGTATTAAGAGGAATTGATTTATGTGGCATAATTAATATACATGTATGATGAGAGCATTGCAATGACAGACAGCAGACCATAGAGGAGAATATTTGCGCAAAGTTATGATTTTTTTTTTCCTTTTTTTAAGCTGTATCTGCATATCAATTTTGATGTTGCTTCTGCTCTGGCATTTTTTTCCCCAGTAAATGAATCCCTGCATGCTTATTGCATGTACAGTACAATTTTTAGGATTATATAATCTGTTTTAATAGGTCAAAAGGCTTGTTGACAAGAAGTTAGACAAAGTAGCTTCTAAGCATCAAATCACAAGCTTGTTTAATATGCATGGCACTTAAGACTCTGGACTAAGACACAGATTCCAGAAAGCAGTGGTGTTCAAATCTGTGAGGTGAGCTTGAGCAGATTCAAGAATTTGCTTCACTGAAGCATTGCTGATTTTGACCAACTAAGAATCTTTCTTTCCAGGTTTGTTGAGGCAAATCTATCAGTATTGCAATTTTTGAGGAAGTTAATACTTGTACGAGAAACAAATGCACTCTAACAAAATGATGTTATACATCAACTTTTGCATTCAGCAAATGCTTCTGATTATGAAATCTCGGAATGGGTTTGGACAAGATAGGACACATATATAAAGAAAAGATGCATTTTACATAACAGAATTACATTTTCTGTTAGTAATTTCCCTGAGTTCAAGAAAAAAAGTCTTTTAAAGTTATTCAGAATTGTTTTATACTTTAGGTTTACATGCAGGATTACTGATGGCTTGATGCAAACAAGTGATCAGTTCAAAAACCTAATAACTTTCTGCCAGTGGGCCTAAACACAGTTCAGTCACTTTAATTTAGTCAGTTCATTCAGCACAGTTTAGTTTTGCTTTGAAACTTATAAAAATATGTGGGTTGGTTTTTTTTCCTTCTTTTCCCCCACTCTTGTGCTAAAGTATGGGCTACTTTGTGGACCTTTACCGCCTGCCACTTTCAAAAGGACATGGAACCTTACTACTTGCCACTTTCAAAAGGACCTTTTCCCCTGACTGTGAAAAATGATACGTAAGGCAGAGAGGTAGTTGGTCATCAATGAAATAGAAGGCTGCAATGTGAGCGCATTCAGTGTGCCTCAGAAGGACCTGCAAGCTCAAGGAAACACAGAAAGACAAAATAATACAGTCATATAACCAGTAATCTTACAGTATATATAAACAGAGCTAGAGTTATCTGATGCCTAATTATCAACAACAGAGAGAGTGGGGACTTGTTGCAGCTACACTTTTGTGCCTTGTTTGTAGCTTCTTGGTTCCGAGATGGCTATTCATTTAGTGAGCAAGTTCTGGGAACTAAGGTAGCAGAAACATATTAATTATCTTTTTCCACAGGCTTAGTCTTTGGCCATCATAGCCATACTTTGAAAATACCAATGAGAATGGAGGAGGAAAGACCAAGGGATTAATTATGCGAGACTCAATCAAGTGCTGAAATAATGTGTAGATGAAACCTTTTTCTTGTTAAAACTCCTTGGAGTCTTCACACTTACAAAAACATTACAAAGTTTATCAACTTTACCATAGGAAACACTAATTCAAACAAGGAGGCAGATAAGGAATTCAGTTTTGTGGACATTCATGTATTTATATACATACGCATGCTGCATTTTCCTTTGGAATTACTGAACATTACTCATTTTTTTAAATTTATTTATTTTTTTTTACCTTCAATTTTTAACAGGTAACAGAAAGCTCTTCCTATGTCTGAAAACAAAAATGGAATTAACATATCCTTATCCAAGAAACTATATAGGATACTAGGCAAAAATACCTTTCTGATTGTCAGTCATATTTCTGTTTTGTAGATACAGCTATTTATAAAGTTACATGAAAACTTTTACCTATATTAGAAAATGTATTTCTGTGGAAAATATTAATAGGACAAGGTAACATTTTTCAACAAAAAATAAGAAAGAAAATAGTTCAAACTTTCTAGTTTGAACATTAGTGGGAAAATTCTGTAATAAAAATGTTGACAATAGAAGCTAAGAAAGTAATGTTGTTATCTCCCACAGATATGGTGGAAATAATTAGACTAATACATATATTTCTAAATCTAATAATGCCATGAACATTTCTGAGGGATAAGAAAATGTTATTGTTGATCAGCAGCCATATTTTTCCTGATTTTTTTTTATTTTGTTTTTCTCTAAGTCTATTTGAAATCAACAGTAAAGTTATTTAAAAACAGCACTGTAAGACAGTTTTAATTTGAAGGGGATAATTTCTTCACCTTCTTCTTAGAGAAGTATAAAAAAATTGTTCAAACCAGAAAGACAAAACTAAACACAAAATAAAAAAAAAAATGAGAGTGCACATGAAAAGATTAAAGGCTTATTAGAAAGTGTAAGAGTCTGACCTCACTGATTTGAAATAATTGTCTCAAAAGAGCAATTTTAAAGTGAATAGCTCTGTTTAGGGTGGAGGACCTGGCTGGCCAGAACTGAGCAGGGGGTGACACCTTGGGAAGAGATAAGAACTACTGGGTGGAGACTACTCCCCTTTTCTGAGGGCCATCCTGCAATGCTGGGATGTCCCTCCAGGCACAGTTACCCCAGCCAGGGTGGAGGAAGCCACCTTGATTGTATTGATGCTGATGTACCTGGCTGAGGGGGATGGAACAGAGCAGGGAGTGGTGCCTGGAAGGAGATAAGAAGTGATGAGTGGGGGGGGACTGCACCCTTCTTTGGAAGCTCCCCCCCTCCAGGCAGCCTCTCTGCAATGGCTCTTATGCTTCTGTGACCCTGGCTTCTGTGACAGCTGACTGACAGCTGCTTCTTCAGAACAAAAGGGACTCAGGGGTATAAATGGCTGTCCATCCTGTGTCTGTTTTGTCATCTCTTGACCCACCGCCATCTCCCATCAGACCCTGTCCAGGATCAGTGACATCTGGAAGAAACTCACTGGACAGCTGGCCCCTGGACCCCTGGTGGTGACTCTCTCTCCCTCTCTCTCTCTCTCTCATCCTTTCTTCCCGCTTTCTTACCCTTTTTCTTCACTTTCCTCTCTCATATCTTCTTTTCCTCTCTCCCTCTTTTGCCTGCCTCTATAGTTTTGCCTGTGTCAGTTATCAAATAAAGTCTTCTTGCACCCAACCCTTCTATGGTTGGACTTGGTTTCGCGGATCCAAAACAAAAATAAATTTCAATGTTACCTCAGAATGTAACACAAAGTGAGATCACACATGGAAAATTAAAGCCTGGAAAAATTATAATTTTTCAAAGCTATATGTAGTTTAAAGTTAATACAGAGAAAGACCTTTACATGGGGGTGATTATAAAACCATAGCTCAACACTATATCTCTCTATATAAAGTCATCTATGACATTAACACATTTAAATTAATATGCTTTGAAATTATACAACAGAATGAATGCAATATTGTGTTAGAAACCATATTTTTTGAACTTCTGTGAATATAAGATTCACAGTTATAAAATAATGAGGTCAGAACAGGGTCAACATTCTGTAGATTTTTAATCCTAAAGGCAAAGTCTCTGAAAGAAAAAGCAAAAGCAGAAGAAAGAAACAGACCAAGAAGGAACAAAGGGGATAAAACATCTTTGCAGTTCTAGCCCATATTAGTGATAGGACCAGAATTGCTTCTCTATTGGTGAACACTTTAAGGCCTGAATTTTCAGAAAATCGTTGCTGCTACTGAAGAATCAAACTAAGCATCCAAATTCTAGTCCTTCTTTCACTAATTCTGTGTCATATTGCTAGATTTAAGCTTAATGCACATGCACTTCACAGCAGGTTTTCCATTGACCTTAAAATTTACCAGATCATCTGTAATCAACAGTAATCACTACCTATTTTTTATTGTGTCAGAAATTAAATGTGTTGAATTTGACGATAAAATATAATGCACTGCAGACTGAAAACACTGTTTTTTCACTCCTGCTGTTGGCCAACTGTTTAGCGTGAAATGTGTTAAGAGTATTTCCATTTATTCTGATGGTCTTAATAGACAGATGCCTGCCATTCTTAGGCTTCTTTTTCTTGTCCAGAACAACAGGAACCAACCAGCTGTTACCTCCTGAGAGAACACTTCAGAATTTGACTGGATCATTGCAGTTACAAACTGGTAAACTTAGTAGTCCACTCCTGCTGGTGCTGTTAAGGTCCAAAACGCATAAGCAAATATCCAAACTGCCCATAGAATTGGTACAAAGCCAATGATAACTCCTGAGCATGCCTGGGAGTTTGGGAGGCATCAGGTTTTCTTGAGCCAAAACAGTGTCTGAGTCTGTTACAAGAATTTGCAGTGTGAACATTTCAGTGCTGGACCAATTCACTATTTACCAGTACAGACATAGCCAATACGTCCCAACATACCCATGCTTACTTAGTAATTGTCTCTTAACGGCACTGAACTGAACTAAGACATCCTAGGTCTTAGGATTCTTACCTCCTTTTCCTAATTCAGCCTCACTGGTCTTGGAGTTGTATTTCCCACCCTTTTCTTTGTCTGTCTGACAACTTTCACAGGCAGTAATTTTCATTAAAAAAATTATTTTTCTATTTCTTTCCTTTTCCTGACAGTTTTATGAAGGCTGGTCATGACTCTTTCTTACCTATTGCAGTATTTTCCCCTCAGTAACCTCTGAAGGGACACCGTTTCCTCCTAAATGACTGTGTAGCTAAAAGGCTGCAGGTGGTTGTTGAGGTTCTCTAGGTCATTCCTAACATTCTGTCAGATAAAACATTCACTCCTTCCAAATGTAATGAGTCCTTTGTAAGACAACTTTATAAAAACAGAGGACTAGACATTATATGCCATTGTTTTCTTTAAGGATTGTTCTCAGCATATCCAAACACATGTGATTTAGGGGTCAGCATCCCCAGTAAGTTACTCTTCCTCAGCACTGGGAAGCACTGTGACAAATCATTTGATGAAGATTTCAAATCAATAGCATCATACGCTGCATCACTAAAACCAATCAACAGATTTATTTTTTTCAACAAAATTCAATCTGTTTTCCACTTATTCACAAAGTTAATTTCTACTCTTTTGTAGCTCAAAACACACAGACTTAACTTTGTCCTAATATAGGTGTTAATAAGAGCCTTGATCACCTGGTATAAAATGAAAGCATTCTGTGATCTGGATGCTCTCTCAGCAAAAAGAGATCGTTTTTGAAAAAAACAGAAAATTATAAACTTTTGAAGTTCAATAATAAACTAATTAAATTAATAAATCTTCTGATCGTTTAGGGAGCGCTTTAGGCTCACAGTGCTTATACCATCTTCTAGCAAAGAACACCAAATGTCCATTTGATTTGATGGGGTTTATGATGTTTACATATAGTTTTAATTATGCACTGATTGAAGGTCTGATGTGTTGCTGGAATGAACCAATACTCAAATTTTATGTAAGAAAAGAGAATCTACATAATTTTTACACAATTTTAAACACTTACTGCATTCATTTTGTATGTACATACAGAACCTACTTATTTTCTACATGTACAGATGTATAAATATACATATATACATATTTTCACTTATATAGTGCATACGTATCTGTACACATATACATAACTCAACTTATATTAACAATATATATAATAGTATATATATTGTTAAGGAGACATTGAGAAATACATAGAGGTGCTCATCTTCACTTTGCTATTGCTTTTGATGATTAATTTTTATACTTGACTTGGTTCCGATGTTCACACACATCAGAGAATGATAACACCTATCTATTTAGCTAGCTGGATAGCTACCTACCTGTTTCCCCTAGTCCTCTGTAATGACTGTGGTCATTAATCAGTTCACTTCTTAGTTAAGAAGCAGGGAACAAGAAAATGGAACATTATCAGCTGTGCTAGCCATAAAATAAAAATCCTGCAAACCACTTATGTGGTAGAATATTTTCTATTGTGAATATACAATGATTATTCAAAGAAGATAACTCTTTTTGGATGGAGGTGGGAGGGGAGTCAGTAGGAGGAAGAACACTCACTACTAACTCTGCTTAGACTGAATCCATGTGTTCTTCTGTGAAGCCAAGTCTTCATCTTCAGAACAAAAGAGGCTTTGTCACTCACTAGCAGTCATGTTCTGGTCTCCTGTCTGCTCCTGTCTGCAGCCATGCATTCCTCTCCCAGTGCAGCATATCACAGAGCAATACATTTTTTCCAAAGTTAAGCACTGACTTTTAAATTCCCTGTAATCACACAGTTTGGTGACATGGATAATTAAATAGTTTCAGCTAACCTCAGTGTAGCAAAGAGTTTCCCTTCAAACCAGCTTCCCTGGTTAGGGCCAGGATGAAGGTGATTTTCTGGTTTGTACGGTTAAACCATGACACCAGCTTTCAAATTGTTAATATCTTTAGCCCAGAAATGACAAAACAGATGTGTTTTTGTTTCCAGAAAAGTGGCTTGTCTCTACTTAATTACAAGTAGGAATTTTTCAGCTTTCTAGTGTGACAGTAGATTGTTTTTGGACATTTTAGCAGATCTCCTTTAAAAGCAGAAAATATATTTAAAAACATGGAAAAGTAACTGAGAAAACTATTGATAAGTATATGCAACCCTTCTGTCAAAACTAGACATTACTTAGCATCCTTTAGGAGAAATAGATTTTTTTTATCAAGAAAACAACCTCCTGCCTTTTGGATTTGGCTTCATCTCCAGTGTGAAAACTGAAGTAATCTGGTCTGTGGCAAGAGAATTTTCTCCTGTTATTTTGGTTTTTTTTCTCACTTAGAACAAATTCACCACCTCATAATGCAACACACATTTCTCAAGGTTGATATTTCAGCTGTGATAATTATTTTTTCTTCAAATAAATTTTTAAAAAGAAAATGAAGCCTTAATAATTGAATACTCGTGTCAAACTGTGCTCTGTTTCTTTTCAAACGTTTGTTTTCTTCTGGTGTCCTGGACAGATTTTAGCACTCTCTTGTTACTCTGTTTGCTTTTATGGTACACAATATTTCATTTACTTTTCACTAAGAGAGATCCACCATCTCTCACTGATTTCATATTACCATTAAATTTGATTTAACATTAAAGTTTTACTCTTTGAAGGATCAGTCTTATTTCTTATAATTAAAACAAGAATATTTGGGATGCTCAAACCATTTACAAAGTCTATATGTGCATATACAGAACACAATTGATTAGGTCCCTCTTGATGAAACATATATTCATAATTGCATTTTGTATTATTTATAAAATGGTCTTTTTTTCCAATAAATAATCTTTTACATTGTTAGTTCAAAAGGTGCAATATGCAATATGTCTAGATAAATCTGAGAAAAAAATAAAGAACATAGGACATATCCTGACCTAAATATTAGTTAAGAACCTGTTTCTACAAGTGAAAATGTTTAGTTGGGGTTTTTTAAATCTGATGAAGGAAGTACTAGTCTACTTGCACTGTCATCATGACAATAATCTCCCCTATTAGTAACAGAGCAATGTATCCTGAAGGATTAGAAAGTCTGAGGTTGAACTTTCATAAATTCCTCTCTTTACCAAATGAGACGTCTTGGTGTCCCCTTGGATATGGCAGACAGGCAAAATAAAGCCACTTCTGAAACTGTTAACATCAGATAATTTGGGTCTACTTGGTGGCACCATGAATCTTCAAAATTTTCCTTGATCGCAATGAAAGATCAAGACCTCAGCAGTGTCTCCCTGAAATACTATAATTGCAAAGTGAATTTATAATGGCTCATTTCATTGAGCAAAACCTGGGCCAACTAAATTTTCCAATACAATAACTCTATATTCCATAATGTAATTAAAATTCCATCGTTCAGTTAAAAATTATTTTTGTCATTATTTAACTTATCTATCTTGATATCATTTGGAGGGAAAAAGTGAGAATATGTCTCATTTTGCCACAGATAAATTGGAAAATGAATGTAAAATTCATCTCACTTTCCATAATTATCTAAAAGTTTAATTTACTTTTACTATTTAATCTTTCTCTTCAGTCAGAGAAAGACTTGGATTTGAGAGGTGGATGCTTAGAGAGGTGAGGTGACTTCTCCTGAGGAAGTGCCTCATTGTCTTTCTTGACTGGGAAGAGTTAGTGACTAACTAGTCATTTTTAGCTAAAGTCATATCTGATGTGTAGGGAAAGATAATTTGTACCTGAAAAGACCAGCAACATGAATGACATAATATATCATATAGTCCTGTCCCTAAATCAATTAACACAGTATCCCAGTCAGGATTAAGGGTGCTTAAATATTTTTAGGTAGGTTTTCATAGAACATAGTGTTCAGTGAGGAACAAAGATAAACCTGTAAGCTGAGTGTTATGATTATTGTTCACAGAACCACAGACTGTTTTAGGTTGGAAGAGACTTCCAAGATCATTCAGTCCAATCTTTGACTAACACCATAATCTAACTACTAATACATAATCTAATACACAACAGCCATTTTTTCTTTGTTGCTTAAGAATGCAATATAAATAATCAAGTGTTTAATCCTGATTTTTAAAATATTTGTCGTGTAACCATGAGTTTGACTATTTTATATGATACTTATTTGTCTTCCCAGTGTACATGAAGAGCATTCAATTATGTATCTGCATTACCAATGCATTTTGAATCTCCATTCCAGAATGCATAACAAGCAGAGACAGAAATAATGTATAAACATGCAAATATTTTTTTATTATTACTAATCCCTTGTTGACAAATTCCCTATTAGGGCTGCAGTCTAGAACATAACATTTAACAGCTGTTTAAGCATCAGTTTTCTGCTTGGCACCAGGAGGTCCTTCCCCTTTCAGTATCATGCTGCAATCTTTATGACTCCCTTCTGTCATTCCTGAAACAAAATGCTTTCCGACACAGAACAACTTTTCATGGTCTTAAGTGCACTGTAGGTTTTCACGGTATTTATGTTATAAGTCCCAAATATTTAACTTTATGACCCATTCTTTATGAGATCCATTCTCTTTCCTGATATATACCATTTCTGGTTTGCTTGGTTTATTTCCCATAGCATGTTTTGAGAGTTTGGCAAATCTTGTAAAATATGCTTTATAGGTGTGAATTTTAACAGAATAATAATAGCAGGGTGGGGGAAAAATGAAAAAATTACCTTGGATTGCAAGCAGTCCATAAATTTCCTGAGACATTATCTCTACTGAAGGATAGAAATGATATGTTAAAGAAGCTTCCAGGAGGATGTTTGAGTACCTTTCTTCACAGTGACATCTTAGGGTAGCTCTAAGGAATCTTTTTAATTAGGGATTTTTAAAATTATTTTTTAATTAAATTAATTTTGAATTAGGAAACACTCAGTGACATACTGACTTGCTTGGATCCCCACAAGTCTATGGGACCAGATGGGATTCACACAAGGGTGATGAGGGAGTTGGCAGAAGAGCTCGCCAAGCCTCTCTCTATAATCTACCAACAGTCCTGGCTAACTGGGGACATCCCAGATGATTGGAAGTTGGCGAATGTCACAACAATCCACAAAAAGGGACGGAAGGAGGACCCAGGAAACTACAGACCCGTCAGCCTGACCTCAGTGCCTGGCAGGGTTATGGAGCAGATCATCCTGGGGGTAATCACACAACACTCGCAGGATGGGCAAGGGATCAGACCCAGCCAGCACGGGTTTAGGAAGGGCAGGTCCTGTCTGACCAACCTGATCTCCTTTTATGACCAGGTGACCCATCTGGTGGATGAGGGGAAGGCTGTGGATGTGGTCTACCTGGACTTCAGCAAAGCCTTTGACACCGTCCCCCACAGCATTCTGCTGAAAAAGCTGTCAGCCCACAGCTTGGACAGGAGCACCCTGTGCTGGGTTAGGAACTGGCTGGAGGGCCGGGCCCAGAGAGTGGTGCTGAACGGGGCTGCATCCAGTTGGCGGCCGGTCACTAGTGGTGTCCCTCAGGGATCAGTGTTGGTCCCAGTTCTGTTTAATATCTTTACTGACGATTTAGATGAGGGGATTGAGTCCATCATCAGCAAATTTGCAGATGACACTAAGCTGGGGGGAGTGTCGATCAGCTGGAAGGCAGGAGGGCTCTGCAGAGGGACCTGGACAGACTGGAGAGTTGGGCTGATTCCAATGGGATGAGGTTCGACATGGCCAAGGGCCGGGTCCTGCACTTTGGCCACAACAACCCCATGGGGAGCTCCAGGCTGGGCACAGAGTGGCTGGAGAGCAGCCAGACAGAGAGGGACCTGGGGATTTGGATCGACAAGAAGCTGAACATGAGCCAGCAGTGTGCCCAGGTGGCCAAGAAGGCCAATGGCATCCTGGCCTGTATCAGGAACAGCGTGGCCAGCAGGTCCAAGGAAGTGATTCTGCCCCTGTACTCAGTGCTGGTGAGGCCACACCTCGAGTACTGTGTCCAGTTCTGGGCCCCTCAGTTCAGGAAGGATATTGAGGCACTGGAGCAGGTCAAAAGGAGGGCAACCAGGCTGGTGAAGGGACTCGAGCACAGATCCTATGAGGAGAGGCTGAAGGAGCTGGGGCTGTTCATTCTGGAGGAGGCTCAGGGGAGACCTCATCACTCTCTACAACTCCCTGAAAGGAGGTTGTAGCCAGGTGGGGGTTGGTCTCTTTTCCCAGGCAACTACCAGCAAGACAAGAGGGCATGGTCTTAAGTTGTGCCAGGGGAGGTTTAGGTTGGATATTAGGAAGAATTTCTCTACGGAGAGGGTGATCAGGCATTGGAATGGGCTGCCCCGGGAAGTAGTGGATTCTGCATCCCTGGAGATATTTAAAAAGAGCCTGGATGTGGCACTCAGTGCCATGGTCTGGTAACTGCAGCAGTAGTGGATCAAGGGTTGGACTTGATGATCTCTGAGGTCCTTTCCAACCCAGCCAATTCTATGATTCTGTGACTGAAAGATGAAATAAATTCATCCCTAAAATAAATACTTAATTCAGTGCAACTAGATATGGAAACTAACTTGTCTCAAATCATCTTGACAGATCTCATTCCTATTAAGAGGTTTTTTCTCTACTCCTTAGGTGATGTCCATTATGATGCAATTTGTGGGTGGGTTAGTTATCAGATGAAAATGTGACAGGCATCTAAAGACTAGGCAAATCTGTTATATTCAGAGGAAGAATCACAGACCCAGAAATGATAATGGGGAGGTCTCTCAGGTTAGGTTTGATGACATTCCCTGAAATCTATGGCTCTGGGCAACAAAAAGAGCATGATGACTTGAGTTTCTGTGTCCAGGTTAAAGAAGGACAGACTCCTGAAAAGAAAATAGAGTGGCCAGACTCGGGGGCAGAACAGACTGTCTAAAATGGCCTCAAGACAAAGGCTGATGGCTACATCTGAATGAAAAATTAAGATATTGGAATGAATCATCACTGACTCATTTATGTGATACAGCCATGACAGAAAGATCTAAAGCAATGATGTTGTATGGCAGTGCTGTTATGGTCCTGATTAGCTAGGAATTTAAACAGGGCAAGATCTGTCCAGAGACCTAATATTATTTGCCTAGGCAGCTACTTTAGTAGGAAAAAAAAAAAAAAAAAGCAAAATTTTAGCTGGCACAACCCCATCGCCTTATAAAAAGCAGATGCTGCATATCAGGGAACTCATGTTGATGCCCTTCAGGGTGTTGTGCCAAGGCAGGGGCAATATATGCAGAGATGAGGGTGCACACAAAGTGAGTGGAGCAGGCCCAGAGGGTGGACTGGGGTCAGCCGTAGCCTCACAAGGACAGTTTATCCTGCCACGATGCACAGACCATGAGGCCCAGACAGGAGATCATGACAGAAAGCATGGGAAAGCCATGGTGAGGGAATTACCAGGAGCAGTAGTGAGGGCTGGTGCCAAAAACAGCCATTACATTGAGATCACAGTCCAAACATGCTCACACAAGAGATCCCAATTGAAGTAACAGTCATTTATCACTAGAAAATTAAATCTTGAAAAATAACTGCTCAACCACTTATCCCTCACTCTGAGAGACTGAGGGAGCTGGGTCTCTTCTTCTTGGACCAGAGGAGAATGAGGGGTGAGTGACCTCATCAATGTTTATAAATATGTAAGGGGCAAGTGCCAGGAGGACAGAGTCAAGCTCTTCTCAGGAGTGACTAACAATAGGACAAGGGGCAACAGTTTTAAACTGGAGCACAGGCTATTCCATATAAATATTAGGAAGAATTTTTTCACTGTGAGGGTGACAGGACACTGGAACAGACTGCCCAGGGAAGCTGTAGAGTCTCTTTCCCTGGAGACAATCAAATCCCACTTGGGCACGTTCCTGTGTGGCCTGCTATAGGTGACCCTGCTTTGGCAGGGGAGGTTGGACTAGATGATCTTTCAAGGTCCCTTCCAACCCCTAACTTTCTACAATTCTATGGTTCTGTAATTCTAATTGCAGTAGGTGATTCCCCTTCTGAGCAGAACAGAGGGCCCCATTTGTCAACCAGACCCACCCCACAGGCTGGGCTGAGGTTGCTCAAGGCCCCACTCGATCATTGTTCTAACCCGAGCTGAAGTACAACACAAAATATTATTTAAAATAGTAAGATTTATAATATAATGAACTGCTAGATGTTTTGATCTGGGCATTTTTCTAAAGTAAAACCAAGTGAAAAGACGTGAAAGAGTAAGTTGAGGAAAATGGAAAGCAAGTGAGTGAAAGCAAAGGAAATATCTTCTGAGTTTCTGAACATCATAGTGGCTGAATGGATGACTCTGTCTGAGCAAATGAATACTCTCTTCTGCACTGAGAATACATACTGAGGTAAATCTAGGGCTCAGGCATTCCTGCGTGTTGAGACGTGATGCCTTAGGCAAGCTCCAAGCAATGATTATGTCCTCATATAATTATTCAGGTTAAAAAGAAAGTTCTAAACAAGGCGTGAACAGTCAGAAATATGATTAGGAAAGGAACTAAATCTGTATTCAGTAATTTCCAGGAGAACAAATGAGTGCAAAAAAAGACAATTTACAAAAGGGGGAGCTGAGGGCAAGGGACTAGGGGAATGGGAAGGGGGTAGGAATGAGAGAAGTGTGATATATGATTGCCTTTCAAGTCAGTAATTAAGCAATACTGAGAAAAAGAAATTAATTAAAAGAAAGCATTTAGATTCCTTGTTTGTCCTAATGCAGATAATCAGTAATCTTTTACTGGTAGATCCTAGAATGAAGAAGAAAAATTACTACAGAGTAGAATGGACACCAAAGAACTATGAGCTATAATCATATAATATTTTCTTGTTTTAAAATAATTTTTAAAATCATTCTTTGCTTTGCATCCAGTTTTAAAAATATTTGCCGTTAATGCATCCTTTACTTACATTCTTGCCTACGCACTGCTGTATTTTTTACAAACTACTTACTACTATTATGTTAGTACATAATACAGGGAGCCTGCAGTTTCTGCCCCAGAGAACTGGAACTGAGACAATACTTAACAGGATATCTACAGCTGGGAAGGTGCCTAGACATTCTATGATTCTGTGACATTTGTTCAACATGTCCAACATTGGACAAAGTTTACTTGTTGAATTCTAACACCCTCTTCAGTGCCTTGGTGAGATGGTCTTCATAATATCTTAACTCATATATATATGTAAATCTTATTATTTAAAATATTTTCTATTCTACTAATATGCATGTAAATATTAATATTTTTATTTCTCTTGGTATGCAATTTATTAAATGATATGCATTACAAGACTGATTGCCTCCTTTCTAGTGGTCAAAATTTATAAGAAGATACTTAAAACTGAGCTGTTTTTTTTCTCTGTTTTTGCTATCATATTGCTGTGATCTTTTTTTCTTGGCAAACTTAAGAGACATTAAAGCTTAGCTCTAAGTAGTTTATGAAGGCATTGATTTCTAGTAAAGAGGATAGTCTTTAATGTATTTTTAATCATAATTTTTAAGGAGAACTTTAACATTTGAAAAATCATTACATAATCTCTTACTGTCTATCTCTAAAACTGTTTTTGATTTACTACATTTGATGATGTAATTCCATAACACAAATTAACTAAATATGCACAGTATATTGTTTTGTAAGTCATTTTGCTTCTTACACTAATACTCAGGCTTCAAATTTAAATGTCCTGACATTGTCATAAATAAGGCATATAACAATCATAATAATTTAGATAAGGCTTGGTTTGAAAAAAATATTCTGAAACAATTGCCAGAAAATAATTTTTCTGACTATGTGAGAACAAAACAGGTGTTTGTAATCATGAGAGAAGATAAAAAAAACTAAATAACATTGTCCCAGAAACGCTTTTATTCTTTTGTATGTTTCTTAAACTTTAAATTTTTAGGAATTCAAACATTAATAAAAGATAAGTATTCTCAATAAAAATAAAAAAAACCAAACCCATGGCAACACTACCTCTCAGGCATTTTAAGCTTTACAAAAGTGGGATTCTTTTTCCTTTCAAAAGGAAGTTAGAGAAAGCAAACTGGTTTTAGAGTGAATTTTTATGACTACAACCTCTGAATTCCTTCTTATTCCTGAGTGTCTTTGCAGCTTTTCAGACATAGCTCCTTCTTAAAATAGTTTGTAATATATGGCTAGAGCTGTAGTGCACACTTTAACAAAAGACATTTTATGGAAATGTAAAACTTTCTCAGTTTTGGTAAATAAATGTATTCCTTTTTTGAGCCAAAGCTCTTCAGACTTACAGTCTGACATTTATAGGACCTACTACTTGCTTTGAAAATCACCCATTCAATATTTTATTCAAAGCTGAGTTTACAATAACTAACACTTAGGCAAATCCTTCCAAACAAAATATAAAGAGTAAAGGTATAAAATTTAAATGTATCAATTTGCCGAGTTTCAGATTTTCTATAAACTTTGTTGCATTTGTAGTCAGCAAAAGGCAGGTCTCTTAGAGCTCTCCTCAGTGTGAATACTTTCACTTTAAGAATGGCAATAATAATCCCCAATATCACCTGGAGTTCATAAACAAGAGGTGCAAAAAGAGTGAGCAAAGAGATTTTTCATGAGCTTATTGATTCAGGTTTCTGCTGTGCTTTTTTTCTTCTGCCAAAGTCTTTCTCTGGTTGTTTTAAATGTATACTTCACCTCCTAGCCTGGGGCGATAAAGCTGGGAAGACAGGATGCTTTGCAGTTCTCATTCTCTTCTGTGACTTTGGCTGTTGGAACTGACCTTCCCCCACTACACATAAAATCAGCAAGGCCTTTCACCTTCTGGCAGCAGAGGAAGAGCCTTGTTGCAATAGGGTAACATTTTAAGAATATATATATATTTTGATAAGTGATTGAACCTCTGGTATCTGCCTTATTGCACAGTGGCTGTGACCTGTAATGGATGTTGTATGTTTCATTTTCTGTAAGAAGTCAAAATGACTTCTTCCTTGTGAAGATGAATGAGTTGCTCAAGTGGAATAAGTGATTTGCAGACTGTAAACACAAGACAGATTCTATTTATAGTTTCAGACACCAAAGACTTCTTGTGCAATCGTTACAAACACCACAGACAGAGAGAGAATTGGCTACCAAGGTACAAACGAGATAAAACTGCAGAGGAAGCTGAAGAGGAAAACATGGTTTTGAGGTGTTAGATTAGATAAGATTAGATTAGATTAGATTAGATTAGATTAGATGACTGCAAGAGCTGTCATGTATCATAAAATTGGTCCTGTGGAAAAAACAGTATTCTGTAGTATTTTTCTGAGTTGTTGCTCCTTGGCTGTATACATGAGTGTGCTTGAGTGTCTTATTCAGTATACCCTGTACGAGGTACACTTGATGGCTCCCCAAAAGCTTACTCATTTTAACTAGAGCACTTGTTACACTAGTACAAGGGTGCTAACCACATTCCTGCTGCTCACTGGTTTCCTGACTTCTTTATTCCTCATGGTTGCTGCTTTAATGTTTGCTTATAGTGTTTGTTTATATTGTGACCATGTCTAAAACCACCTATCGGTGCTAATACCCTATTAGCACTCCTGTCAGAAGGAAAGTGACTTTTCTTTCTCTGTGTCTGTATCTTATTTCTAGTGCTGACCCAAAGATTTGTACGGTCAGCAGTTAAGATCTGTAAAAACACTTGCCATTAAAATCTAAGATATGTATTTTTGAAGTCAGTGATCACCTGAATATGCAGTTAAAGTGTAGGCATCTTCAGAAAATGCTGTTAGATTCTTATTTTCATCTCTCTGAGGTGAATGAACCATGTCTCACAATCCAGCCCTTAATCTCTTAACACCCAAACTTTAAGCTTTAACTTTTGCCTCTTCTTTTCATCCTGTCTAGAACCAAGCAGACAAAATATATGTAGTAATTAGAAACTAGAAAGTTTGCAATACTCATCAATGCTTGGTATGTAAAATTATTTATCAGAGGTTTTGTTTCATTTTATTTTATTTTTTACTTTTAAAATTTTATTTTAATTTTTATTTTATTTTTATTTTATTTTTTATTTTAATTTAGTTTTATTATTTTTCATAGTTTTTCAAATACCTTTACTTTATGGCTACAGCAGTTTTGTTAAGAATTTTTATGATTTAAATCGCCTATTCACAGCACATTATATTGTACTGGAGCCTGTCAGATATTGGAGTCTATCACAATAAATCTTATGTCACATTACATTGAACTGTGCCATCTAGGGACTAGAGTGTAATGTGAATGTCAAATTGTCATCTATGGTTACACTTCCTAAGGGAAGCAGTGAAAGCCCCACTGTTAGAATAATTTAAAATGAGACTGAGCAAACCACTAGAAAATTATACTGTGGGGAGCAATCTCACTTTGGCAGGCAGGAAGAAATAATAGGGTTTTTTTCCTGTCTTCAACTTTTATTAACCTAAGAGATGTGACATGATAGGTTTTGTTTTTGTTGTGTGCTACACAGTTTCATAGACCTGTAATGTCCAGCAGTTTTTGCTTCTCGTGTAGTGTCATGTAGAGACATCATTACAATTTACACAATTTATGTTTCTGACAGATTAACTTGTGTTGTTCTAAATGGGATTATTATGAAATGCTAAAACTATTCTATTTCTCTTATGGCTATCTTGTTTTGTTAGCTACTGAGGCTTTTTTTAGCTACCTATAAAATCAAGCAAATAAAGTTTGATAAGAGTTAGACAGAAAAATATGTATTTTAAACCACTGCGGAAATCTTTTCTACTGCAATAATCTTTTATTGAAATTCAAATTAAATACAGACATAATGCAAATACTGGAAGCAACAAATGCATGACAAAAGAAAAATTTGGACTATTCTGTTATTATTAAATATAGCTGTTGAAAACAAGAAAAATACAAAAAATAAAAGTCTAGAAAATAAGTAGGTTACTTTAAAGAATGTGTCTGTGTATATAGAATATGTATGCTAAATCTATATATATAGTACATAAACTATATAATAACTATATAATATATATGCATAAATGGATTCATATATATAATACATACAACATGAGTTGGATTATTAAATGTATGCACCATGTATATAAAATTCAGTAATGTTCCAGTCAGTATTAAACTATCTTATTTTATTTTAGGATAATTCTCATAATCTGACAAGTGCAAAGAATCCCAGGGCAAATTACCAACTTGTTCATAGGTATATTAAAGGCAACTGGTTCAAGCACAGTCTTGATTTCTGAGACTACTAGCATTCACTCACTGGTTTTTCCAATTCAACATGCTTGGTGGATTATTGTAGAGTTTTTTCTTGGAGAAAACAAACTGGGTTGTTGCTCAGAACAGATTGCCAGAAATAGAGAGGATGTCACACATAAAGGACATCCATGCAGTTGGTCTCTACTCTTTTTTTGAATAATTGAACGTACAGCTTAGTTGTCCTTTCTACTTATGCCTCTAAGATCTGGGTGCATAAGATTATAACTAAGTATTCTCCCATCAGCAGCAGTCACTTCCATCTGTAGCAGCAAACAGCAAAACAAAAACTCATCTCACCCTTGAGAATCACAAGTCATATTTTTCTACACCGAAGAGCCTTGAAATAGCTCTGTCTCATACTACTGGAAACTGTATATTTATTTATAAATTTTTAGATATCTGAGCATTTTATTATCACAGATATTTTTATATAGTAATTGTAAAAAAACAACGCAAAATATGAATAGGAATTCTAAGTGGGAGACATGTCACCTGCCTCTAGAAACCTCCAGTTCAGGTGTTTCCACTGGGTTTGTCACCTCAAATTTCTTTTGAACACACTGAAGAGAAACAGACATTCAAAGTACAATTTATCTGACCTATCCACGCATCTATACTAGACTGAAATGATCTGCACAAAGTGTCTTTGCCTTCTTGAGTATAAAAGGACCATGGATCCTTTTATGGAATCTATACTGTAATTGGTCAGATGAACCCACTCTTTGATTTTGACTGAAAGGTATTTTATACCAATATAATTACACCTAATTTCTTTCTGCTACAAGTACATTGATAAGACTCCACAAACTCCCTGGGTAATTGTTTCTAGTGCTCAGTCACTCTCACAGTAAAAAAGTGTTTCCTGATGTTCAGGGGGAACCTCAGAGGTCTGGAGCACCTATCCAATGAAGACAGGCTGAGAGCTGGGATTGTTCAGCCTGGAGAAGAGAAGGCTCTGGGAAGACTTTACAGCAGCCTTCCAGTACCTGAAGGAGAGCCTATGGAAAAGCTTTGGAGGGACTTTTTCAATAGGACATGGGAGAAGATTTTCAAACTGAAAGAGGGGAGATTTAGATGAGGTATTAGGAAGAAATTCTTTACAGTGAGGTTGGTGAAACACTGGCACAGGTTGCCTATAGAAATTGTGGATGCCTCGTCCCTGGAAGTGTTCAAGGACAGACTGGATGGGACTTCAAGCAACCTGGTCTAGTAGAAGGCTTTCTTCCCCATGCAGAGAGGTTGGAACTAGATGATCTTTAAGTTCTCTTCCAACCCAAACCATTCTGTGATTCTTTTTGTGCCCACTACCTCTACTAGTGTCATGGAGAACCATTGAAAAGATGCTGTCTTCATTTTATTTGCACCCTCCCTTCAAATACTTATATAAATTAATAAGATTCCCCTCAAGTCTTTTCTTCTCCAGACTAAACACCCCCATCTCTCTACCTTTCCTCATATGTGAGGTGCTTCAGGCCTTTAGTTATCCTTGTGGCCCTTTGTTGGTCTGGCTCCAGTATAGCCATATGTCTCTTGCATTGAGTAGCTCAAAACCGGACACAGTACTCCAGGTGTGACCTCAGAAGTCATGAATTAAAGGTAAGAATCAAGTGCCTCAACCTGCTGACATCATGAGCTGCCAGTGGCAAACTTTTTGTAGTCTTAAGACTGAGATAGATACATCAGTCTTAGTGGAGAGTGGCTATGGCCCCGATACCTGCATGAAGTAAAGAAGTCCTTCTCATGATAGAGAGGGGAAAAAAATCAAAACCAAACTCATACTGAAGACGGTTGCTCAGACAACGTCAGACAATGGGGAATGAAGGAAAGACTAGCAGTGTTCTTCTTGATTTCTCCTTTATCTCATAAATCTGATAATTTTATTTCAGCAGGGACTGGCACATCAGACCAGAAGTGATTGAGAAAGGTAGAACTGGGGCAAAATACTTAATGCATGGGGTCCCTTTAGTTTGATTTGTTTGGGCACTCTCCTTATCTTACAGAAATGTAGCAGGAAGAGTTATTGTGCTACTATTTGAAATTTGTAATAATGCCATCAGAAGAGTTTTTCCCTTCATACCGGGGCATAAAAATTTAGCTGTGCTCAAGCAACTGAGAAGTCCTTTTTCAATCTTCTTGGATATCTGTGACAGAAAATTCAACACTGGGATTCCAGGAACTGGAGCAGAATGAAGGAAACAATGAGGATACTTCTACTCCAATCAAGCCCTCAGGCCAGGTAGTACAATATATTGTGCTTTGTTTCCATTGTAGTTGGAGCATGAAAAATTCAAGAATATTTTTTCTTCTGCTGTGCAATTCTCAGGAAGATGCTAAGTAATCAGGGACACTTCCGTTAATTTAAAAAATCTGTGAAGTAAGAAATCATGCTGCAGACACAGGAATGAGTGCAGGGTAAAGAAAAGTGTTGAAAGTCTATTGACCTTTGCAATTGCCAGAAATAATATTTTGGGGACAGCAGCATCGAATAAACACATACCTCATATTGATTCAGCCAAGGCTCAAAGATAGAAATGACACTCTAGTCCCAAGAGTATAAGATGTACAATCTGCTGATACAAATGCAGCTATTCCACATAAAGAAAAGAATAGTTCTTTAACTTCTTCTCCTGTACAGTGTATCAGATCATAGAAGAACACAAACTTTTCTTCCATCTTTCACATTCAAAATGTGATGATTTTCCCACAAATTGTCAAAAGGTTTGTCATTGTTTATGCCTAGAGGACATTATTGTGCTGCTGCTTACTTAATCAAAGACAAATATTTCTCCTCCTCTCAGTAACTAATTCAAAACCGAATGAAAAGATTTTGTATGTCTGATTAGAGTTTTCCTGTTACACAATGTTTTCTTCAGATAAGTGACTGAGTCCTCAGAAGCACGATGTTAGATTTACACAAGCTTTCATTGGGAAGAGTGGGAAAGTTGAGAATGGTTTGGCATGATCCAATTAGCCTCTACCAATGAAGGTTGATTATGATTGCTATTTACATATATGCATAGCATGCCTAATTACTGAGCAAATTTAAATGAAAATATTCCAGTATTGGCAACAAGGTTGTCATTCAAAGAAAAATAAACAAAAAAAAAAAAAAAAAAAAAAACAAAAAAAAAACAAACAAACAAACAAACAAAAAAAAACCACACAAAAAAACTCCCTACAGCATCAGCTGAAAAAAAGGACATATTACATTGTGCAGTTTAAATTGAAAGGTAAGAGCTGATAGGGAACAAATTCTAAAAAGCATAAGTTGCCTGGAGATTCTATGGCAATTGATAAAGCTCTGTAGGGAATGAAATACACTATTGACCTATAAAAGAGAATTTCTGCTGAAAGTGAGTAAACAAGTTCTGTGCAAACCCAAATCAGTCAAGTCCAACTGACTTTTTTATTTAGCAGCTAGAAAGTTAAAGTTATTTTAGCTATTGCCACATTTTAATTTTTTTTGCAGGTACAGCATGTACATACTTCTACAGTGAAAAAAATAGCTACTACAAGCAGTGAACTGGCATGACATAAAGGGTGCCAAAAATTGTTCAGTTCCATGTTAGCTGGCAATAGCACTCCATAAATAAAAGGACAGGTTTGTTATTTGTCAAGTCAAAAAGCAAAAATGTAAATTAATAAATATTAAATGTACATGTGTGCATAATGGTTGGTTGTTGTCAGAAAAGCAAATCCTGGTATTCACTTGCAATGAGTAATTGCTCAATACTTAAGCCAGTGCTATTGGACTTAATGGAATTTTACTGGAACTTAGTGGAGTGTTATCATTTGCTAACATATCAAATGCCTCTGCTCTCACAGAGAAGTAGTAGTAATATGAACATAAAATTTGTCAAAAATCCTATGAAAATTCTGTTTGAAAGCAAATAGTTTCATCTTCCTGATTAGGTTTTTTTTTGGCTTTTTTGTTTCTTTGTTTTGTTTTTCCTAGAAAGATGGCCTTACCTAGTTTCATGTGCCTATTTGCATCCTCACAATTTATCTAAATCTTCTTTGCATTGGCTTCTTGTAGGAAAAAAATGATGTAATCTTAGATATGTAAAAATGCATAATGATATTTCAGATAGACAAGAATTTGAGCATCTGCCTTAGTTTCAACACAGTACCCATCCTATTAGTCTCAGTCTCTTTGGAAAGACTCCTGGAAAATTTTAAGTAGCGTCAAATTTAAAGATGTGGTTGACTTTGCTTCTTTCAAAATCATCTAAATAATTTCACCTAAGATACATCTACCTGCTAACAGTTTTTCACTGTTAGTACTGATATTGATACGGAACACAATTATGTTTTCCATTCTTTATATCAGTGAATAGTAAGGGTTTACATTCTTGGTAATTATCAGTATATAATTTTTTACGTGGGTACTGAGGCATTGTAAGTTCAAAACAGTTGTCAGGAACTACCTCTAGAAATATGAGAAAGTGGTTGAATACAATCTGTGAAGAGTCCCAGTTCAATTGCCTCTCCTGTCTTTGAAATCACACTAGCTGGCAGGCCTTCAAAGTACTATTCCTAGAAATCCTATTTTTAAAGCCTAAGATGTCAGATGGTTGTCAGACATTCTACTTATGGAATGATTAACTATGGACATTAACCACTCTCGTGAGCAAAATCTTACTTGCCAAAGCAAAGTTTAGAAAACCCTGTGTGGTGATTGAACTCCAGCAGACAGCTGAGCCCCATGCAGCTGCTCACTTGCTCCCCTGGAAGGATGAGGAAGAGAATTATAAGCATAAAAATACAAAAACACATCAATTAAGATAAAGACAGTTTAATAGGTAAAATAAATGTTGTGAATACAAACAAAGCAAGTTAAGGAATTCATTCACTACTTCCTATCAGCAGGCAGGGATTCAGCCATCTCCAGGAACGCAGCGCTCCGTCACGCGGAACAGTTACTTGGGAATACAAACACCATCCCTCTAGCCACTCTCCCTTTCCTCCCTTCCCCAACTTATTGATGAGCATGATATCATACAGTACAGAATATCCCTTTGGTCAGCTGGGGTCACGTCTCCAGGCTGTGTTCCCTACCAACTTCTTGTGTAGCCCCAGGCTACTCACTGGTGGGGTGGATAAGAAGAAGGAAAAGCCTTGATTCTGTAAACACTGCTCAGGTACAGATAAAACTTCTCTGTGTTAATAAAACTGTTTTGGTCACAAACACAAAACAGCACTATGCAAGCTATGATGGAGAACATTAATTTTATCCCAGCCAAAATCAGTACACTATGTAACACAACAGTGAGTTAAGCCATCGGCAACCACAGTGTTTACAATGCCTTTTTTTCCCCAGTGAGAAGAAAATAATAATTTAAATGTTTTATCCATTTCTTCATTGCATAGCTAAGAGTCTTTTCATTGGACTGAGTGTGCTGTAGGTAATGGTGAGGAATTTTATTAGGTTCTGTGAATAAAAAGGAAAAAAACCAAAAATTTGTTGATAGACTAATATATATGTTTTTCTGCCAAGTAAGGCTAACAGCCTCAAATACAGATACAAACTCTACTCTTCCCCTCAAAAAAAAAGTAGTTTGAAGGCAACAGGATGTAAAAGATAACCCTAAACCTGCCACTTAAATAGTGGCACTTGAACTTCAACTTATTAGTTTCTTTAAAGGAAGTAGGAAGATGTAAGAAAATTCTCTACTTTGCCATCATTCTGCTAGTTTTCAGCTTCCTCAGAGATTAGAAGATTAAATCTAATTTCATGAATTACAGCCCCTCTATACCTAAAGGTGCCACTTTTGTTCCTTTGATTTCTACTATACTTCTCATGACCTGCTAGACACAGTGCTCAGTTTAAAAGCAGGAGGTATGAAGAGCTATCAGGGAGCAGAATACAATCAACAGAAGGTTCTGTGATTGGTGAAATTCAGACCTTTGAAATAAGTAAATAAATTAAAGAAATTAATTAGGAAGCTTGTGTTTTGCTGCCAAACATATTTGAATCTGATCAGGTACTATTGTATTTTATCTATTTTGTGCTACCTTTTTAAAAATGCTTTTAAAAATACCATTCATTGCATGTATAGCCCTCTGAGTAAAGCCACTAGTTTGTGACTTATTCTCTATCCCAGACGTCTGGTTCTTACTGTAGCATGTGTATGAATGTGACATTAGTTGAAAATAATGAAGGACTATGTTTTTATTTGCTATCAAACAAAATAGCTTCTCTGCTTTTGCAAGGGGGAGGGAGAGAATAGTTGTTTTTGTGGTTTTCTTAAAGACTTTATTTTCCTTCACAATGACAGATGTGTAGAGCTGTTATTTAGAAGGGTGAAACATCTCTCAAAGTAGGACTGAGAATTATTTTTATTATGTTAGAGTATAATGTCACTGTCATTCTATATCAATTGAATGATTTTTCATATGTGGGAGATTAACACAATTTCAGTGTATGTCTAGAAATACAGTCAGCCCCCATTTATTTTCTGAAAAAAGTTGCCTGCATTTTGGAGAGACAGAGAAAAAAAACCTAAGGCAATAAAATAGCTTCTTTATACTGTATCTTACACTAGGCAACAGTGTCCAGCAGTATTATATTGTATATAATGATAAAACCTTATTTATCATGAAGGACTAAGTTTTGAAAGTAGAGTATATAAAATGTATTGAGACAGCTACAGATGCAAAGAAAGGGACACTGAGGTTTTCCAGAATCACTTTAATTCAGTATGTACACCCTTAGCAATAAAAGGCAAAGGTGAGTGGCATTCACCTGGATAATTTTAACAGTAAAATGTAGATGTCTAATTGTGAACTGGTCACTTATACAGGCAAAACAGTAAATTAGGCGTCTGCAGATGGAAATTCATTTGAGTTACTTTCAATTCATGCACCTGAGAAATTGTTATTTGGTGATACTTGTTCATAAATAATGAAGGGAATCTACAGGAGTATGTGTGTCTACTCACATTAGACTCACATCTACTAGAGATTGAAGACACCTAAGTATTGGTCTGGATATTCTTCTAAAAAATAATTTTTCTGTTTTCAGTAAATTAGAGGGACAAAATTCTACACATATCAATTAATCCCAGATAACTGTTTTAGGAGGAATCTCTGTCACTCTTTGATCTCTATATAGAGAGACTAGATAATTAGCTTAATCTATCTCCTAACTTTTAAGTGCTAAAATTAGGGTATATTAATTCTGTCCAAAGCTACTTATCTATAAAGTGTTAGCAGGGTTGCGGTTTAATTATACCAATATGGAAACAGCAGAGCTCACACTTCTGCACTGTCAAAAGCTCTGTAGTAAGATGTGTTTCTTTGAAGTTCTTTTCTCCTACTAATAAAGGTGAAAATATCACATGGGCTTCACCCTATCTACCTGAAAAAGGTCCATTCTACTGCTTGCTGAAAATCTGCTAAAGAAAATCAGGATTTTCTAAACCATATTCTTGAAATGAGGTTCTTAAATTCATAATTAAATCTTTAAATAAATAGTTAAATTAATTGAAAAAAAAAATCTCTGAGGGATGTCAATGAGAGTCTCTGGTCTTTCTTTGAAGATAGGGCTACCTGGTTTGCTTATAAATAATGTATTACCTCTGCGGTGAAACCTATAAAGTTACCAGTTGCTTCAGGAACACAGTGCAATACTCAGTGTGATTTAGTGTATTAAATATTTTTTTTTTCAGCCTTGAAAATTGAAATGTACATCCTTTTTTGTAAGTAAAGCACTGAATATGTGCATCTCATTGGGCTTTCAGAATACTGCTTTTAAGGAGTAAAATCTCTCCTGAGGCAGCAGAATTTGTGGCTGTGCTGAAATTCACTTTTGCACCAAAACATGCACAAGTGTTAAGAATGGACAGAACAAGACTTTCAGTACCTTTCCTTCTTCAGATCTTTGCAAAGGCTCCAGTTAAAATTTGTATTCAGGGACCCTACAGGACAGGTTTGAACCAGCCTTTGAATTTGCTTTCCGCTTTTCTTCTGTCAAATACTTTTTCCTTTCTATTTGTAAATGAGCTCTTTAAAACAAAGAGAACACTGATTTTTTTCTATTTATACTATATGACCTATTATTTTCTTTTGTGAATTTTTCATATCTCTTTTTGTCTAAAATCTAGTTTGTGCCTCACTTAACCTCTTTTTTATTCTAAACTTGTCAGTGTTATTTTCTTGTGAAATTGTCTAGGTTTTATATCATGAGAAGTGAATAATCATATCTATTCACCTTCTCTGTGCCACTCATAATTTTAAAGTCTTTTATAGAATCTCAGTCTTGTCTGTTCAAGGTTATAATGTCCCAGTCTGTTTACTCATTCATCATACTGAAGCTGTTCCATTACTTTGATCATTCTTGTTGTCCTTTTCTGTCTTTCTGATTCTACTCTATTTTTTCGGTAGATCTATATAGATTCTAAAAACCTGCAAGATGCAGGCAGAAAGTAGATTCATACAGAAAAATATTCTTTCTTTTTTCTTCTTGGACAATAATGATAATTATTTTTTGACCACTATGGAATAGTAACATATAAAATATATGTAACATATAAATATAAATAATAATGATAACAAATAATAATAAAACATATAAATAATGTTTTGATGCAACATTTTAAGCAAAAGAGCACTATTGACAGTAAATCAAACAAAAAACATTATAATGTCTTCTATATATTAGAGAATGTCAGCTGTGTGCAAGGGATTAAACTGGATCACAAAGTACATTTATACATTTGATATCATTGTCCCAGACTCCTTTTATAGCTAATTGAAAAAACAGATTTTCCTGAAGCATGATTGATCCCACCTACTTAGACACAGACTAAGCCTGATGACAAGTCTCACAGAAAAGTTCAGCTCCAAAAATGTATATTTTAACTTTCGTTTTGGTCTTGGTGTTTTTCCCCTGAAATTTCTGATTGGTTTCTTTTGGCCCTCAAACTCTTACTTTACTGAATCTCTGCAAACTAAAGCTAAATTAAATTGTTGATTTCTGTAATTAATAATCAAACAAAATTTCATATAATTTTTTGTTTAGAAAGTAATGTGGTAGAATGCATATATTTGTTTGTTTATCCATAATTTCAGTGAAAAGCAGAAAAATGACAGAATATTGGCAGTAACACAAGAAAAATATTTAAAATTTTCTATGTCACTTATAGCACATTATAGTCATATAAAATAGCAGAAGTATTTTAGACTCAAAGGCAAAAAAAGAAACAAACCATGCTGAGCAGTTTTTTCAAATGATACATGTAGCTCACCTTTTTCCTCATTTTAAGGGTTATATGCTCTTGATGGAAATCAGATCTGTCTGTCCCTAAATATGATACAGCCACCAGTTTACAAGGTTCATTAGCAAAATACAGGACACAGGAAAGTGTTGACCTTGGATCTAAAATTCTGTTCAGGTACGATAATATGAAGAAGAAACAAAGAAAATGGCCTATGTCAAATATTTTAATTACAATGTATTGGAGACTATCTCTTTCGAACATAAACACATTCGACAAGTTTGATTAAGGGTTTTCTGTGTGAAAATGCCAGCTTTCAGTTTCCTTTATTCTTCATGTGTGCTGTGTTTGGAGGTCAAACAAGAGAATTTAGCACTCAAGTGAAATCATCACTGCTGTGCTGGCAGCTGGGAGGATGTGACAAAGTGCAGTGACATTTACAAATCCCTTGATTGCCGGGGATGATTAGATGCCCTGGTTAGTCAGAGGAGGGTTTATTGTTTCTTTGTAGCAACTGTAAAAGAATCAGTCATCAGAGTATATGTGCTCAGTAGAAAAGGATAAAATAAAGGTGAAATACCTAGTCTAGAAGTATGACAAATGAAAGCTAGGGAACTAACTTGCTTCTCCTTATTTTTCAAGGCTTGAAAACACTAGAGTTTGGAATATCAAAGCAGTGATGAAACTTTAATGAAGGTGCTAATTTCTAGAAGTTGGGTTTATCACACATCACTCAAAGAAGATCAAACCTCAAGGATTAATTAGAAAGGTTAATTTCAAATTTAAGTACTTGTGTAAAATTCATCTCTCCATAGCTTAGCCACTTAAGGTGAGGTGTCTACACCAGAGATCTATGCTTCTTCCACAGTGAATGGTTTACTGTCTGAAAAGTCTGTACTCTTCTTCCATTACTCCACTTAAGTTTTACAACATAGCACACCACTTGTCCATGATTCTAGTGAGACTCCTACTCTGAAGTTTCACAGGGATTTCTCATTGTTCCTGTTTGTGTCCTGTTCCACTTTCTTTCATGTGCAAATGCTTGACATGTACCTCCAGTGATGTTGCTTTCTCAAGAGGAGTGCTGGGAAATCCTCCATCACACCGTATTCCACTGTCATCCTTGCTTCTCTTCTCCACCTGGAGCTTTGAACTTTATCCCCTAATGTTTTTAAGTAAAAGTTGTCCTCACCAGATTGGTAAATCTGTTAGTGGTAGATGCTGCTACCTCATTTTCATCAAATAGATTCTGTCTCAGTCCAGCAATCTTTGCTTCTTAAGTAGGTCTTTGTGGTTGTAAAACTTCATAAGCTTCCTTCCACATCATCCAGACAACACCATGGTGACCTACAAAGTGAATCTTTTCCTACCTGACCTTCCCCTTTACTGGCAGGCCCAGGGAATACCCAAGTTGGGCTTCCATGTCATCTTCATGTCCTCTTCTTCCTTCATCTTCACCCCTGAAACCCTGTGGTCACTTCTAGCACACTCAAGGTCTCTCTGGACAGTACTGTTGGAACCCCTGTGGATGAACACCAAGGGGTATATGCCTCTTGTCAGTCCCTCCCAAACATAGCAGATCTTGGTCATATATTACATACGAAAACTGAAATAGCACTTGTATTAAAATGTATGAGTATTATTACTGTGACTGTTAAAATAACACTCCTTCTTGTTGGTGTTTCTTCCTCTGACAAATTAACTGCAAGTGTCAATCATATTTTTAAATGTATGAATAGGACCTAGTACCTCAGAAAGGATGCAGTACAAATGATTTATAGTTTTTCTCAGGGTTAGAAATGTTGGGGTTTTATTTTTCAAAAGATTACAGGCTGCTTGTATGTTGTGGGTCCGGGCGGTACGATCTGCCTCCTGCCTGCAGTTATTATTTTTCACCCATGGGAATTTTGCAGCAGCATCTCTGCAGTTAGATGATGATGTTGCCCAGATTTTAAAGAACTAGAAAGCAATGCATATGATATTTTGTGCAGATGGTATTTTGTTTTCTAGGAGGTATAAATAAAGTGCCCCAACGTGTGGGCAGTGGTATGCATGACTTCAAGAATGGTATTAGTCTCATCTACCCTTCTCTAACTAGTTTTGAAAGCTACTTTGAACAGGATCATGGTACGTCTGTGCGGCGTGGCATGGCAGATTGCACAGGGCAGTTTGTGTGGGCAGGGTGCTGAGGAGCTGCAGTTTACACAAGGAGTGATAGGGGTTACCTGGAGGAAGAAGACTGTGCTTCCAGGGCCCACCAAAATGGATATTGGTATCCAGGCACAGGATGTGAGGAATGCCACAGCCTTCCCCTGGCAACAGGAGGCATCTCTATGTCTGTGTGTGTTGTGAGCAGGTTGATGACCTGCTCAGAGAGGTGGCACAGCACCAAGGCAAAAGGATGAAGCTCAGGGAAGAAGTGAGTAGGTTCAGGCTCAGACAGGAACAGGCTCCCCAGGCAGGTTGTGGAATCTCCTTCTCTGGACACACTCAAAACCCACCTGGACATGTTCCAACATGACCTCCTGTAAGTCATGCTTTGGCGGGGGGGTTACACTCGATGATTTTTTGAGGTTCCTTCCAACACCTAGCTTTCTGTGATTATGTGATTCTGAGATTCTTTCAATTCTTACAAAAACTATTAGAATGAGGATGCTCAGAATTCTCAATGGCCTGAGGCTAACTTTCTACAATTTAACATTATCAATGAATTAAGTCCTTGTCTGTGATGTACAAGTCCTGTTTCCATGTATATTAGGTAATATTAAAATAAAGAATGGAAAAATAAAAAAGCCAGGAATCTGAAAAATAAAAGAAACCTGTCAAAATAATAGTATTTATTCTTCCAAGAACTGGGCATCCATGACTATTTTGTTTCATCTGTTTATATTTTGCCATTTGACCCCAAATTGGACCCTAATTGATCGACTTTGTGCATGCTCATCCATTAGTTAGGAGATACATACTTGACAAGTATTGAACACTAACCTAATACCTTGATTATTCTGTTGACCTATTCAATATAGGGTTATATTTCTTTTGAAATACATCAGCAAAGGCCACACTTCATATGAATGACAGGTACATTATAAAATGTACTGTTATCTCTATTCAAGTATAGCTGGAGGATACAGTTAAATTAAGTTTTGCCCACAATAGAGAACTAAGATTCTGCAGTGTAATTAAATCCCAGCCCTCATAAATGGAGGTGTTGTAGATATTGTCACCATGTAGAAATTGACCAGTGACCAGTGAATTAAAGGTAAATGTATTATTTCCACATATTTGTTTATAAATAGTTTTCTTGCTCCTTTTGCTGTATGACATGAATAGCAGATGGGATTTTAGATGACAGACATTTCTTATTACTAGATTTGCTTTATATTCCTATTAATATGTAATATTTTGGTGTCTTACTAACCATACTGAAACAAAAAAAGACATGAATTTACAGTAGGCTTATGTGTTAGAGTTGTTTACTAAGGGTTAAAAATTATTGCATTATACAGATAGGAAGGTGCAATAGGTGATTATAAAATTTGATCAATACTTATCTACTGACCTTTAAACTCTTTCTTAACAGAAAAAAAACTTATGAAGACAGTGCTCATGGAACACAGATTTAACATTATCACTAAATACAAATTTAAGTATAGCCTTTTCTTTGTAAGCCTTTATTTTAAGTAAATTTTGAAATTACTTCTGACTTCCTCCAACTTACTGTTGATTAATTTGAATAATTATATGATTTTTAAATTGATCCCAGTTGTTGTCAAACAATTTGTGCAGCTCTTTATATGAGGTTGAAAATGATACTTACAAAAACAATGTTCTTTTTTTATGCCTACCTTGATGGCCGTAAAAGATACAGCACATATCAACCAAGAATTTCTTTCCTGGTAATATGTTTTGAGTGCTTTCTTCTTAATATTTCTAGAAGTTCTTTTCTGTTTTTATAGCACCCAAACTGTTATCAGTATTTTTGAAATAATAATTGTGATTTTTCACCAGTCTGGTAGGATTTACCATTTAGTTTGTCCTTTTGTTTTTTGCCGTTAGGAAATGATCCATGGTTATTAAAACAGTACTCTCAAAGGTAACATAAGTAATATAAAAATAATTAAATAATTATTTGAAATTACTAGTAAGAAAATTATAGGCTGCACTTTGGAGTAAGACATCAAATTAATTCAACTGCTTTTAGTTTGCTGCATTTATACTCAATTGTTCTGTATTCTATACCATGGAAACTTGATAGAATTATATCAGATTTATATATTTCAATAAGAAAAGATTACGTTAAATCATGTAAAAGTGTATACTACAAAAAGTCTGGCAAGGGTATCTCAATTTAGGACACTAATTAACAAAAAAAAGATCAAAATTTAAGTGGAACAGCATACTTCTTATGACCTTACAAGACAAATACAATGCAATTAATTTTTTTTGGAAAGACAAAAGAAGAGAAAGTCCTACTGAATTTAATTGAAACTGGGAAATTATGCAAAGGATGAGATAATGTTTTAATTTTGTTGATTTCTTTGAAAGAGATCTCTCAAGTTACCTGCACCAGTAGAAAAGAAGAAAAAAAGCAACAAGCCACAACAGTGATAATGGTTTGAGGTAATGGTTTGAGTAGAAACTGTAAGTATCTGGTTTTTTGTTAATTTTAACAAATTTTGAAAAATGCAGAGATATTAAGACAGGTGACATTCTGGTTTTTTTATTTTTCTACTTCGGAAAACAATTGTTTCAGTGAAGCATTTTAAACCTCCTTAACTTTCTTGCACTTTCCCACCTAATGACAATTCCTTTCTAATGCAGTTAGCCTTACAATAATCTCTTCCTGTCAGTTCTCATGCTTGATTTGGACAAGATAGGTGCTCTGAGTGTCTGGGCCATAAAAGCCCTCGTCACATAAAGCTGAAACTGTACAACTTAAGTTTGCATTCAGACAGTTAAAACACCAGCTGTTCACTGCTGGAGGCAATGTATAGTTTATTTCTCTTTCAATCATGATCTCCAGCACTTCTTGGGAAGGCAGCCTGAGGAACAACGGCCATTAATATAAATTTGAAGTCAGAGAGAAGACTTACGCAGAAAATTTCCATGCTTGTGCCAGCAAACAGTGACAAGCCCCAGTGATATAAAATACCTCTCTGACAGTTTTGATTATAATTAAATCACAGACATACGGGGCCAAATAACTGAATGTCATTTGAGCTGTCTGAGTAGCAAAGAGAAGCTTTAGATGGAAAGGAAAAGGAAATGCGTTCTCATTAAATGCCAGTTCTTCTGTTTGTTCCCTGTTCCTTGCTTTGGCAACTGATCCAGGAATGTAACCAATATTTTATAGCTAATATTTTCCTGATATGAAAAATAAAGAGATTCTGACTTTTTACAAAAGGATTTGCATTTTCTATGTAATCAAGAATTACTGTCAATTGCAATTTCTGGGAAGATACTTGGGGCTTCAGAGCAAACGTGACCTGCTTACTAGATTGGAATACCTTCTGGACTGCTTGGTTGATGTGAAACATCAGCAGTTCCTTGAAAACAATCTATCTGCTGCAGATGTATACAACAGCAAGGCTATGCTGTGATTGCCTTTGTTTATAAAGTGTAATTATTGATTCAGTTCTGAGAAGATTTAAAGTATGTAGCATTGAATAAGACAGCTCTGTTGATGGCTATACATAATAAAAGGAAAGGATCAATATTTGTTTTGGATGCATTGAAGTGTCTATATAATCTTATTTTTATTTTCTAGATTACCTCTTATCCTGCTGTATATGAGGCAGATGTGAGCCACAGGTGAATTATTTTGCCTCCAGTGATCTTTCTCAATTTGAAATGCACTGGTTAGCTCTAAATTATGTTTATCAATGGCTTAAATAGCTACTTAAGTGAGATTGTCACTTAAAATGATCCAATCTTCCTTTTTCCCAAGAATTAAAGGACTAAAACTACATCCCTGACATTACCTATAATATACAAAATCACTCATATATACCTATATATGTAGTAAACATACTCAAAATAAATGATGTTTGTAACTTCATAAATATTTGAGATTTTTATTTTTTATTTTACCAATCATTTTTCTTAAACATCACACATAGAATCATAGAATTGGCTGGGTTGGAAGGGACCTCAGAGATCACCAAGTCCAACCCTTGACCCACTACCACTGAGGTTACCAGACCATGGCACTGAGTGCCACATCCAGTCTCTTTTTAAATATCTCCAGGGATGGTGAATCCACTACTTCCCTGGGCAGTCCATTGCAGCTAGATTCTCCCATTACTACCAGTAGTGTAAGAGCTGATATTTTGATGTTTAGATCACTTTTGTTTTGAATGCTATACCTAAAGAACATTTAGAAATTATTTTCTCATGTTCATTCATTGATATGAGTGAAGCCAACAACCAAATCTCCGCTTCCATAAGGGACAAAGTGTTGGGAGACCTAATGTACATTTGAGATTGGGTAACCCTGCCAGCCATTACAGGCCCAGATCAAACCAGACAGAGGGCATTTTTTTCTCTGGCCTGAAAAATCAGATATATGGTGGCTCTTCTAGATTCATGTCTCACATTCATTACTCCAAGACTACCACATTCTGGAGTTTATTTTCCCTGCAGTTTCCTGTGCTGATCAGGAACATTAGAACTGATATCCAAAAACTGGAATTTGTATTGACATTTTTGATACTCAAAATTTTATACCAGTCTGATGTCTGTTTCTGGACTCCTGGCTGTCAAGGACATCCCCAAGATGGAAGCACTTCCTAGCTGTGACTGGTTCATTTGTAAAGAAAACAAGTGCACTCCATGCTTAAAGTGAAAGTTGCATCTTGGGTATGCCTGTGGGTATGCATCTATGGTCACTGCCCGTCCCTTCACCTTTTTTTTTTCTTTTGCTGCAGTAAAAATTAAAGTTAACTAAAACAGCTAGGGTCCTTCCTTTTGGGACATTTAAGATACTCAGAAGAGACATAGGGGCAGATGGGATTTGTATAGGTTTGCAGCGCAGAGAGAATGTAACTGCTTACAAGACATTGCGTGCCAGGTACAGAATCCTGGAGGGTTGGTTTTTTATCTCAGACCACTTTAATAAGTAGACTGCAAATGTATCCATACAAATCCTGTGGCAAAACATAATATTTTCAACACTGCTTCAGAAACATTTTCCTGATCAAATTATGTGTGCCAGACAAGAAACCGACTACCATGATGTGTCTACTACTATCTATTAATCTCACGAAGAGATTCACACTGGCAATATTTCCATTATTTTACATGTTTCAGGTCTTGCTTTTCTCCCCAGATGGCATACAGCAAAATCTGTGTGACTGTGACATGAATCCACTGTGTTTATTAAAATTATTTCTATACATTTTTCAGAAAGGTACAGAAAAAGTGGTGATACAGTGTAAAAAAGACAACTGTGTGGAGTTAATGTCTGGAGTAAAAGGACCTTGCAGGGATTCCCTCACAGGGATTATTAATATACAGGGATATTTATACTTCACAGCTCACAATATTTGCTTATAACAGACATGAGTTCAAGTTAAAGTCTTGTGCACTACTGCAAACTTGCATTTTGGAGACTCATGTTGGTATGTTTTTGCTAGCTAACAGCATTTGACTATGTCAATTTTGTTATATTCTTGGTTTCTGAAAGTGAATAGTTTTGACCAGGCTGCCAGTTGTGAAAATCCCTGCGCTGGGCTAACTTTCAAATTGTGCATAAAAATTCTGGGAATTTCTGGACATGCTAACAATTTGAGAATGTAGATTTCCACTGCCTGGAGTATTGCCCTAGTGTTTTTTTCTTGTACTAGCACAGTCATTATCTTTGAGTGTCCCTGACTGGCTTTTTTGCTCCTGCTTCATCTCTTAGAAAGGCTATACCAGCTGTAAGCTGTATGTGTCACAGTTTGCCAAAAGGGATCAACTTTATGGGCTCTCATTAAGCTCCTCTAGTGCACAGCAGGATTACCACATTTTCACTGCTATAATGTCTTACCATAACGAGTATATTTTGGGCCTTGACTGCAAATTATGTATTTCTTATATTCATATTTAAGACAAGTTATCATAGAATCATGGAATGGTTTGAGTTGGAAAGATCATCTAGTTCCAACCCCTCTGCTTGGGGAGGGATACCTTCCAGTAGACCAGGTTGCTCAAAGCCCCATCCAACCTGGCCTTGAACACTTCCAGGGAGGGGACATCCACAGTTTACATAGGCAACCTGCGCCAGTGTCTCACCACCCTGACAGTAAAGAATCTCTTCCTAACATTTCATCTAAATCTCCTTTCTTTCATTTTGAAACTCTTCCCCCTTGTCCTATCACTACATGCCCCATCCTTCTTGTAGGCTCCTTTCAGGTGCTGCTCCAAGGTCTCCCCGGAGCCTTCTCTTCTACAGGCTAAACCACCACAACTCTCAGCCTGTCTTCATTGGAGAGGTGCTCCAGCTCTCTGATCATCTTTGTGGCCCTCCTTTAGACTCATTCCAACAATTCCATGTCCTTTTTGTGCTGGGGCCCCCAGAGCTGCTCTCTGTTTGCTGGTTTTCAAAGAAAACAGAATGGCATTTGAAGGGTGAGATGTGGCAATTGTGCATTCTTTCATTTTGCCAGTAATTTTATTCAGTTATCTTCTGATTTGTGATAGAATAACTTGAAAAACCTAATAAACTGAATGGAATCTTCTTCAGTTTGGAAGAATACTGAACTGAATTTATGATAATGTTATATTAACATTTTTCAAAGTATTACACAGATATTTATAGAAAATATTTTAGATAAATTTCTTGCTTGAAGTTGAGTATAATTTATGTGGGAGAAAGGTAGTGTAATCCTTTTGTAACTTCTTTGTACCTTTTACTAGACCCAGTGATAAAGCTGGGAAACTATATCAAACATTTTTCTGCAAGATTTTCTTCATGGTTTTTCAGAGAATTTTTAGTATCTCCCTCTTCCAGACTGTTCATAACTTGACTGGAAAAAGCTTTGACCAATGTGATATAACTTTGATATGAGCATCTCTGAGCAAGGGCTAGATGAGTTTCAGAGTTCCCTTTCAATCTAAACAATATAATTATTCCATGATAAAAGAGGATTAAAGTTTTTCAGTTACTTAGATGTCTCCTTTTTTACCTAGTGGGGATGGAGGTTACCAGTGCATAATTCATAGACACATATTTTTTCAACAGTTGGCCAGCCAAATTTCCCAACCTTCTGTGTTTACCCTTCAAAGCAGCAAGAAGATTGCAGTTAGAAGCAGTGGGACTGATGTGACTCTAAATATATTTTGAAGTTCTGGATATACCGAGGGAGTTGTTGACTTGCTGAGAGACCAGACAAAGTCATGCCACACCTGTGTCAGGTGGAGCTCAGATATCTCATGTACATTTGAAACAACATCCTTTTGGTACTTACAGATAGGTAAGGTCATCTCTGGATTTTCCTGATAGTGACCTTTTGTGTTTTACATGAGTAAATGAGCTATATGAGCAGCCTGGACCCAGACCTTTCTAAAAGACTTACTGATTGGGCTAAATTTCACCTGCCCTCTGTTTACTTCCTTCCTTAATTCCTTACCATTTACTCATTTTCAGCAGAAGATGTTCTACTCATAATATAGGTGGCTACTCTATAATATAGATGGCTAAGTCCCACGTCTGGAGAAGGCAAGTATCCAAGCCTGCTACTTCCTCAGAAAATTTTATTGACTGGTAGGTTCCTGTACAGAAGGTGGATGGTAATGCTAAAGACACTGTGCCTTGGAGAAGCCTGGCCATCAGCTGTCATATGAATGTATTGTAGGTTTATGGTTAAACAGAATACTGATGTTTCCCTCCTCCTGTTGGGGAACAGATAGTAGTAGGAAATGTAAAATCTGATTTGTTTTCTGAAACTCAGATACTCTACAAGCTTTAAAGTTGGGAATTTGTGTAGCAGAAGTATCCATCTTTTCTGTATTCATTCCCAGCTCTGCCATTATCTTCTGCATAACTGTGACTAGTCAGATCTCCCATACGCATTTTGTCTGCTTAGGGCAAAGGATCTGTAAATGGTTGTAAAAGCAGTGTCTAGAACAGTAATACTAATTAGGCAGCATGGTGATTCACATATGTAAAAATGGACCTCAAAAGATTGATTATCTATTCATAAGGCTACTCCAAAGAACAAGTACTGCACATTATATCCAAGGTTTAAATTATGTGGTTCTTTTATTTGTTAAAATATATACTAGCCACAAGGAATAGATCTTTACATTATTGTGAAATAAATCTTTCAATGAAATAAACAAACAAACTGATCTGGACAACAGCATTTGTTGTGGTGTGCATTTATTAATGAACTGTTATGTATGAGTCTTAATTTTCTCTTGGATAAGGGGTTTTTAAATTCATATTTCTTACTAAAGCAGTTGTATCATGAATATTAAAGCAAATAAATGTCCGCGAGTGACTTCAGAACTGTGTTCTTTTCAGTTTGTAGGTATTTGCCATGCTTCTAATAGATATACAATAGCTTCATGATGATAAGGGAATACTAATGCATATTGCACAGGTATAGAAGACTGATACGCTTTTTTTACACCTTTGGAGACTTTCAAGGAATGATTAAGAAAACCAAAACCAAAACACCAGAACAGAAACAAAAGCTAGTCCTAAATTCCTCCAAAGGTGATCACAGTCATCTTCTAGAATCATGAGGTTACAAAAGACTCCCTTGCATCCCTCTGAGAAAAGCTGGAAATGGGACTCAGATCTTTATTATTAGACATCTGCTCCATTTAGCAGACTTTTGTTCACGCACTTGACCTCAGAAAAATATTTCATTGCCTCTGCCTTAGGGCGTCTGCCACACTGCCACTCCAGTCAAGCATTTGCTCAACAGTGAACATATGCAGTCATGAACCAAAAGACAAAGTAACACATTGTATCTGTGAGAAAGATTTCAAGAAACATCATTAAGTCATTAAAAGGTGTTTACTTTGAATATATAAATAAATAATGGATCCACAGTGGAAGGTGTTTAAAAATAAAATACAATAACTCAATTGGGATGAAGTGTTGTTCATTTTTTCTAGACAAAACTTTGTAGGTAATATTTCTAGGAAAAGGTATTTCTGAATAGATTTCAACATTTTTCACTTTATTGCAAAGAACAAATAAATATGTCCCTTTCTAATACTTGAGGAGGTCATACATTCTGAATTTGATGATGTCATACATTTTGATGGTTCTGATGTATATTTAACATTTTGTACACAAATTATATTTTCATGCATGTATAGTGAAACCTCCCAAGTATTAATATTTATGGACTTTTCACATATCAAGATAATTATGCATACAAAGTTATCATTTGACCCCATGGCTATCCAGGTTGAAACTGTGATAGATGAAAGTTACAAAGAAGCTTCTGATAGATCCTTTTATGTTATGTATCACTTACCAAATACTGAAACAAATGGGTGATGAGGTACAGTTCAGACAGCGAATACATGATCAAAGAAACTTGAGAAAGTTCCTCTTGAGTGCACATACTCTTAACTCCTTAGTATCAGAAGAGTTATAAACTCTGCATATATGTTATCAATAAATAAAACTATAAAGTTCAAAGGGGATGGAAAAATGTATAAATATTAAGATAAAAAGACTAACACCTGACACTCCTTTAGTTTTCCATGCTCTACGGTGGAGAAGGGAGCAGGAAAAAGGAAATGCCACTCTATACAAAAAACTCTTGATGAGGATCTTCTATGATTCCTTTCCAAGCATAACTTCTTTTCTGTGCTGATTGCAGTACAGAATTGAAAAGTTTTGACTTACCTTTAAATATCTATTCCTCTTTGTAGTCTAGTAATCTACAGGATACAGCAATTTTTAATGAGTGAGATGATTCAGATGGAGTAGGATACAGAAAGAATTAACAGGAATGAAAGACAAAGTTAACTTTTCAAGAATAATTTGGTTTGATCCTCCCTCATACATTTATCAATCAGGAGGCTGCTGCTGTCTGCTTATAAAGACTAGGACGTGGCAATAGCTGTTGCAATTGGGTTCATTCTTGTTTCCTCTGTGATCTATAGATTATTTTAATTTTCTCTGTTTTGTTGCAGTAGGGATGGAGCATTTTATACAGAACATACTTACTTTAGCACTAGCCAATCCTTGTGTTCTCCAAAAAAAATGTACAAAATTATATGCAAGCATCCCAAAGGCTGAATCAAGGCAAGGGGTATGAGCAGGAACATAATGCTTTTCTTAATAGCCTGAGTTTAATATAACTAAATATTCTGACTCTGTGAGTCAGGTAGCATCTAAAAATATCTAAAAATAAGGTAACATCTAAAAAGCATTTTGAAGACAAGGATCATTACATACATGATTCAGTAGAAAATTTGGACAAAATATAACAGAGCTTACTAAAGACAGCTCATAGTAGACTAATGTGTTATCCCTGTTTTGTAAGCATGGCATAAGTTATAAAAAAATACCTGGATTTCTAAAAAGATTTTCTACACAGGTATAAGGAGATAATTAGTCACTCTTAAGGATACTGTGTTTTCTCCATATATGTCTGTTTTGTTGCTTACTGAGAAGCACCCTGTATCACGTACTCAGGGTGTGGTGATCAATGGAGCAGTGTTGAACTGAAGGTCTGTAACCAGCAGTGTTCCCCAGGGGTCAATACTTGGTCCTATCTTATGTTCATCAATGAACTGCATGAGGGGACAGATTGTATCCTTAGCAAGTTCACTGATGATACAAAACTGCGAGTTGTGTCTGACACTGGAAGGCTGTGCCATCCAGCACGACCTGGATGGATTGGAGAGCTGGACAGAGAAAACCCTGATGAAATTTAATCAGAATAAGTGTAGAGTCCTTTACCTGGGGAGGAAGAACTTCAATAACTCCACTACAAGTTAGGGGTGGACCATTTGGAAAGCAGTTCAGAGGAGAAGGATCTGGGGTCCTGATAGATAGCAAATTATCCATGAGCCAGCAGTGCCATTATTGCCAAGAAGGCCAATGGAATCCTGGGCTGCATAAGGAAGAGTGTGGCCAGTAGTTCAGGGAAGGTCATTCTCCCCCTCTACTCTATCCTGATCAGGCCACATCTGGAATACTGCATCCAGTTCTGGGCTCCCCAGTTCAAGAGAGACAGGGAACTACTGAAGAGAGTCCAATGGAGGGCAACAAAGATAACTGGGGGATTGGAGCACCTCTTATGAGGAGAGGCTGAGAAAACTCGGACACTTTAACCTGGAGAAGAGAAGGCTGAGGGGAGACCTTGTTAATGTCTACAGGTATCTAAAGGGTGGGTGCAAGGAATATGGAGCTGGACTCTTCTCAGTACTTCCCAGTGACAGGACGAGGGGCACTGGGCACAAGCTGGAACATAGGAAGTTCCATTTAAACATAGGAAATTTTTTACTGTAAGGGAGACAAGGCACTGGTTGTTAAGTCCCCTTATATCTGGAGATATTAAAAAGTCTCCTGTATGCAGTCCTGTGAGTTTTGAGACAACTTTTTGCTAACTTTTGGAAATGTATAAACTCAGAATCATGAAATTGTTTTGGTTGGAAAAGACCTAGAAGATCATCAAGTCCTACCATTAACCTAGCACCGCCAAGTTCACCACTAAACCATGTCCCTAAACACCACATCTATAGAGCTTTCAAATGCCTCCAGGGAGAGTGACTCAACCACTTCCCTGGGCAGCCTATTCCAGTGCCTGACAACCCTTTCAGTAAAGAATTTTTTCTTAATACCCAGTCTAAATGTCCCCTGGTGCAACTTGAGACTATTTCCTCTTGTTCTGCTTGTTACTTGGGAGTAGAGGAAAACACCCACCTTGCTACTACCTCCTTTCAAGTTGTTGTAGAGAGGAATAAGGTCTCCCCTAAGCCTCCTTTTCTCCAGACTAAACAATCCGCATTCCCACAGCGGCTCTTCATAACTCAACTACTTTTAAAAATAATTTGTTTATAAAAGGGATTGCTTGGCCTGTTTATTATTCTAGGTTCACAAATCTAGGGGTTGCATTGCATACAATTAAAAAAAAATTCCTTTCACAATTTAGACTGCATTATATATATATATATATTATGTGAAAGTAATGTGTTCTCTATTTTTTCAGTAATTTTGCTTTTAATACAATTATATACATGCTTGCTTTGTTTCTTTGAAGGTACAGAAAATGTTCCAGTAGACTTTCATCTTTCATATGCAGTTATTACCTGAATAATGAATAAGTATTTTTTTTTGTGTGTGATATCTGGACAAAAATTAGTTTGTTCAACTGTATAAACAATACAGTGTTGGAAGTCAGTAATTTCCTGAGAGCCTTTTATTGTTATCAGAGGAAAAAGAACTGGATAATCAGTACCCTAAGGGAAATATGATAGCACTATAATTCAGTTCCTAAGTCACCTGACAATTAATAACTGTAGAGGCAACCAGGTAAACACAATCAGGTGTTGCCAGGTATGAGGAGGAAGGTGTGAGCTCCTGTTAAGCCCACCTGTGCCCAATTAGGGCTGGCCCCAACTGCGCATGAGCAGAATTGGGGACCAATAAAAGGTGGGCTTACAGAGGTGAGCTGGGTTCACTCCTGACCAGCCTGAGGAAGAGGACAGTCAACTCTGGAGTATTAGCACTGAGATAGACTAACTGAATCCGAGATGACTATCGGGGTACTGTTCTTACACTTTGGCAAGAACACCTACTGGACCTCAAAACACTGTGGTTCAGGAAAGGATTGTCTGCAACAAATAACCAATAATGAGGAGGGATAGAGAGCAAGAGGATAAGATATGTTGTAAATTATTTCAGGAACGAGACTGTGAGAAAAGGAACAATTCTTACGGGGTTCTATAGGCCAACAGAGAATTCTTTAAAACTCTTACACTGTAGGTGAACTCGCCTATGTGAATGAAAATAAGAACGATATTCTTCCTCCTTCAGTGTTGATTAAATAAAAAATGCTAAATATTTTCTTGCAGGGGTAGCCTGTAAAACTTGACTGGTTGGACCTGATCTTAGAGCTCTTTTGCAACCTTAATGATTCTATGATTGGTGGTTTGAGCAAAGTAGGGTTCTCTAATTCAATAGGTAATAAGGGAAGAAGACAAGAAAAAAGCTCTATGAAAGTTTAAATAGAGTAGTATAGTGTAATAGTACAAGGCTAAGAAGGGATAAGTTCAGCTAATACTGGCAAAACAAATGTTCCTGCTCACCTGTGCTTACCGTTATCCCTGGATTTTATTTTTTTCCCCTACTGGTTTCTAAGCTAAATCTTAAATGTGTAATTATAAGATATAAGATGGTCTCACTACTGGGCTCAGCCTGACAGTGAGATATTCAAATAAAGCTGTAGCTAAAAATGGATGATGATACAGATGGAAAATGTGTGGAAATGCCATGTCATGAATGCCTTAAAACGTCCTAGAATATATTTCAGTGACCTTTGTTTTTGTGTGCACATATACAGTTGAAAATGCATTAAGGTAGAGGAAAAGGTTTTGGTTAAAATTTTTCACTGAGATACCTCTCATTTCTTTTCTAATTTTAAATGTTCGTAAAACACCAACATGATCATCCTGCTTATCCATGTGAAAACAGACAGCATAAATACAGAAAAGTATTTTCAAAAGCACAAACATCTATATACAAAATAGACAGGTCTGAGATGTAAAGCGAATATTGTCTCAAAAATATAGAAATATTTACTTTTAGTACAGCAAGAATTATTTTACTTTCCCATAAGAATGTATAATAAAATAAACCTCAAAAAAAAAAAAAAAAAAAAAAAAAAAAAAAAAAAAAAAAAAAAAAAAAAAAAGAGAGAGAGAGAGAGGGAGGGAGAGAACAAAAGAAAACTTCCTTTTTTTCCCCCCTTTTCTCCCTCTAGTCAGGTGTTTATTCTCTGTTTATTTCTTGCAAAGGGAAAGAAAGCTGAGAAGGACCTGGTAGGCATAAATCTGAACATGAATCAGAAATGTGCTGTTGAAGCAAAGAAGACCAAGCACATTTCAGGGTGCATTAGCAACTGAAAAACATGAATATGCATGTGGAAGTTAGGGAGTCAGACTGCTGTACTGGGAGCATTTAGAAGACTGAAAATAAAATCAAGTCAGTTTTAACACCAAATCCAGACTTTACACGTGAACTTTACAGGATTAATTTATTAACAACACATTTTCTGCAGATGATTAATTCTTATACATTATTATTCTATATTACTAAATTTACAAAACTGTGGATCTTTACTAGTTTTATCCTACTGTGAGGATACAGTACCATGAAGCTGATGCCATCCTTTTAACATTGAAGGCTGCAGTCAAGGTGATATTTACTAATGAAAAAGTACACTATTTCTGCATGAGAAAACGAGAAAAAAATTACTGTGAAGGTAGTCAAATATTGTAACCAGTTTCCCAGAAAAGTGGTAGAATTGCCATCCTTGAAGATTTTTGAAAATTTTTGATCGCCTTGAAGGCGACCTTTTCTAGATGAGCCTACTTTAAACAGGAAATTTGAACTATGGAGGTCCCTTGCAACCAAAATAACTCTCTGATTCCAAAAGCAAGTGAGTATATATATTTTTATATGACAAAATTATAATATGTTTATTCATCTCCCCGCAATATCACCATTTTAACAGTAACCCCATGGATTAGGAAATTAATTTTATCTTTCCATACAAGATAACACCAGAAAAACATGTTAGAAGTCATAAGGTTAATCCTCCCAGATTAGGAAATGGAGTTTCAATATGAACACAATCTGGGGTTATAAATAAAGACGACCATTTTCCCATTATGATCTGGAGTATTAAGAATTGAACATTGATTTTTTCTTGTTTAATATTCTCATTCTAAATACTACCTTACTGTAGTAGTGCCACTTTCATCCTGTGGCTGATAGGCAATCATATCCCTGTTTGAGCACTTGATTCTCCCTTATTTTAATTTTGCTGCACAGCAGGCTACCTGTAGATTCTCCATTTTCTCCTGTCTTTGCCAGCATCCTTCATTACCCCAAGTTAAAAAAAAAAAAGTTTTATTGAACACTAGAACAGCCCAGCCATCAAAGTTCTGAAGTCTCCATTCACAAAGATTTTCAAAACCTAACAGGGAATGGTCCTGAGCCACCTGCTCGAGCTGACTCTGCATCCAGCAGGGGTAATGGACATTTGCTTTCTGGCCCCATATTTTTTGTGATTCTGTAAATCTCCTTTATCTGCCTCAAACATTTTGCATGCTTACATTAAGAGCATCATCTGTTATGGCAGGTTCAGAGATTCTTCAGGAAGGAACAGTGGGAAAGAGACAAGAAAAGAAACTTATTTTTTCTTCATCCCATTTTTCATGTCTCTGTAGTCACCAATTTATGCAAAAAATTATATTGCCAAGACAGTAAAGGTAGCCTGTGACTAAGTGGTTCAAAATTATTACATTCTGAAGAAAGAATCAGGCAGCTAACCATAATTACAAAAACCCTTTTGCAGTAACTGGATGTCCTGGTTTGGGCCAGGATAAAGGTGATTTTCTGTCTTGTACTTTTGCTTTCAGCTAAGACTCTTGTAAGTAGCTGCACTTGCTGAAATTAACAGCAAGTTTCTCAGACAGTGTCTGCTTCTAGGACTGGTAATACTTGATGTTTATAGTTACAGCCAGAGACTGGTGTGCAGAACCAAGGACACTGCTCAGCTCTGGGGAATATTTTACCTTCCAGAAGGAGGTCCCACCTGAAACCCTCCTTTGGGGAGGACCAGACTAGGTAGATGCCAGAATTGACCAAACAGAGTATTCCATCCCATACACATCATACTCAGTATAAATTTGAGGGATAACAAGGGTCAAGCCCCTTCCTCCTTCCCCTTCTTCATCTGTTCCCTGTTTTGCTTTGGCATCCTGGGAGGATTCTGTCCATTCCTCTGCCTGTGGTCCTGATCCGTGCCAGCCTGAATCTGTGTGTTCCTGCCTCCAGCTCCGGACTGCTCCTGACCCCAGGAGTCCAGCCTGGACTTTCCCAGGGCTGCCCTGCAGCCTCGGTGGTGACATGAGAGTTACTGGGGGAGAGGGGGGAGGAACGTGGTTTCAATTTTCCTGTATATTTCCATATTTGTATATATTTAGTAATTTTTCCTATTTATCATAGCTGTTTCACTAAAGTTGTGTAGTTTAGTTTCCAGCCCATCAGTTTCTCTCTCCCTTATTCTCTCTCCTTTCTTTATCAGAGAGGAGATGGGGATTAATAGAGAGCATCTGTTATTTGGTTTAATTGCCAGGCCAGTGTTAAACCGTGACACTAGATGAGAAGGAGGCATTCAATGTGTCATCTCTTTAAGTCAGGACTTAAATTTCCTGTTTAATAAAAAATAATTACTTTATTTTTTTATGTAAATCTCTTTTCTAGGAGATGATATAGCAGGAGAAAAAATTCCATTCACAGAATAAAGAAAAAAATCAAACTCAAAAAAATCAAAAGGGATCAGATGGAATTAGTTTGAGAAGTCTGGACAAAGGGAGCAATGAATAAGTTATTCAGATCATAAACATAATTCATACTCTTGACACACAGGTTGTTGTGGTTTTTTTTTATTGCTGATAAAGCTGGATGTGGTGTTGTGAAAACAAAATATGTACTGTTGAATGCTTTTTCTCTGTGATTACACCTTTTTTAAGTTTATTGACAAACCACAATGCAAACAAATGCTTCTGGTTAGCTAGTTCTGGCAGTTTAAATCAGCAGAAAATTGGTGTCTGTAGTTTCTTCATCTGTAGCTGTTCTTTCTGCTTATATACCTTTGTCCAGTCAAGTGAGAATTTTCAGAGCTTTCGGATCTATACAAAATGAATAGAGAATAACCTCAATGTCTTCTTCATTTGTGCTCTCAATATAAAAACAGGCTGCAGTTCTACATCTGTGTGTGAACAATTGTTGTAGCATAATAGCATCTCTGTTGCCTACAGGGCTCAGCACTCTAGCAACATTTAATTCATTATTTTGTAAAATATATTATAACACACAGAATCTGAAAAGCTGCATGAACAATTTAATTTCATCATTGTCAATGTAAAAGAAGAATAGACAATTTCCGACATATTAGCTTTCTTCTATATTTTTGCAATTGCAGAAATGTAGTGGTACCTGATTAAAGTAGCAGGACAGAAATCAAATGCTAATTGAGAGTAGCCATAAGTTTTCTGAAGAGTAAAATTAATGATGACAGAACTCAAAACTTGCATATGCTCAAAACACTGTCCGCTTTGAAAGAGTTCCAAGTACTGTTTTGAGGTCCAGTTGCTTGGCTTTCCATATTGATTTTCCTTAGCCTTTCTCCTCTGGTGTCTTGAGAACTTGCCAAGTAGTTCTTCAAGGGGAGAAATCTCAGACACATCTGGGCCCTTACAGATTTCTTCAGGTATTCCTATACTACAGCTGGGTGATTACCACATCTGAAAGACATATTTTTCATGTCACACGTGGAGAAATCTCATACTCTTTACAGTACTCTTTACTCTTTGCATTTACAGTTTTATCATTACATCAAACTGTTATCAGTAATCAACAAGTAGTTCACTGACTGGATGTTCTGGCAAAGGTCTAAAAAAAGAATAGAGTAGTACTTAGATAAAAAATAGAACAATGATGCTGTGAGGTGTTTCAGGAAGTACTTATCAAGAAGGGCATCACAGCTTGTGATGTTTTCATCCCTACTCAGAAGGGAGTCAGATGGATTTATCAGGTAAATTACTGAGAAACAGTATTCTGGACTCTACTGTCAAGGACATTTCTGGAAAGAGAATTAATATCTGTCAAATCCTATAGATGACTCTTCTTGGTACAAACACATGAACAGTTAGTTCAGTGGTGAACTATGCCAAGAAGCAGTTTTGGCATAGTTACTCCTCTGCCTGTTCACTGCTGGCACATCATGTTGTATCATCAACATGCATTGCACCTGACACAATTCAAATCATCTGACAGACTTTTTCATGGTTGACTAAGCAGTCAGGACTCATTTAGTCTAGACTGGATAGTAGCCACAAGCAGCACCACAACTGGATAACTGCTGTGACTTTTTCCATCCAGGTGAGACAGAGAATTAGCCAGCCTGTGCTGAGTCTCACAGAGAGCCTTGACCTTGATCATCTGAAAAAAAGGAGCAGATTTCTGGGTTTTTCTGCGTCACTCACTGTTAGGAGAGTAAGAAGAAGAAATGGGATTCAGATGAAGAATACTGAAAGACAGCTATGGAAAACAGCACTAATCACCCCCCAGAAATGGAGGTACTAAGAAGGGATTGGGTCCAGAAAAAAGCTTCATGCTGACATTCTCTCTTTTACTTTGGGAATTTGACTGAAAGTTTAAGCACATTGCTGTAACACAGCTTCCAGCACAAGCACCACCTACTTAACTTCAGACCAGAGGCAAGCTGAATTTTCCTCAAAACTGTGTGTGAGAGTGCACATCACACAACTGTAGTTATAAATACGCTATGTGAGCATCTGCCACAAGGAGTGTTAACTTTTATCATATGTCTTTCCGCAGACTTGCTGTACCAGAGATTCATGAGGAACTCACTGTTATAAGAGTATCAGTCAACAGCGGATGGGGCCTATTGGACCACACAGTGATGACTTTGATTTGTTTGTGTTTTGTATTTCATATTTGACCTTAAACAGTGTAGTTTGAAGACCTTAGAAAGATTGTGGCAAATAGACAGTTTTTAATGACCATTTGGACTCATGGACCAAAGTTGAGCCTGAAGACCTGGAGTTCTACATCCCATCTTTTGGGTTTTTGCTGCATATCACAGCTACAGCAGCATTTGTGTTTTTCAGTGGACTCGAAGAGCTAGGTCAGAATATGTCTTTTGTTTTCTCTCGCTTTTCCTGATTAGTGTCAATACCGTAACACAAGGTAACTTTTGAATCTATTTAAACTCTAAGACTTCAAAGACTTCAGTGTCAGTAAACAGGAATATCTCCTTTCCTAACATTTTGGAACAGGTTTGCATAACTCTAACAGCATATGCCAAAAAGAAATTGTAGGTGTTCTGAGATACACAGTGAATAAGAATTGTGCGACTAGCACCGCAGATACGCTGGTGTCCTTCAAGAGCTTAAGGGATTTGCTTTTCCAGTCTCAAACTCTTCATTTATGGCCTCCTTTTCTCCTCAGTTCAGTTCTGCAAATGACAGGGTTTTTCCAACATGCTGCTGTGGAGTTTCTTGGTGTCAGTGTTTGGGGGTTTTATTTTCTGTTTGAACACAAGAGGAAAATTTTTCACTACAAGGGCAGTCAAGATTGGAATGGTGTCCCAGGGGAGGTGTTGGATTCCTCCACTTTGGAAAGTTTTAAATTTCAGCTCGACAGAGTGCTGAGACATATCCTATATTAGAATTATTAGTAATATTAGGATTAATTAGTATTAATTCTAATATTAGTAATATTAGAAGGGTTGGACCAGTTGCTTGAAGTCCCTTCCAACCTGACATTCTATGATTGTATGATTGTATGGTTCAGTCAGGTGGAAGAGCTTCTGGCATGGACATCACTTCAGAGTGCACTCATGATATGCAGTCTGGCTCAATAATTCCTCTAAACCATTATAGTCTTGGGCAGCAACCGTACAAAGCAGTGTAACCTTAACTATCTTTTCTAGTTCCTAACATGCATATATCTATAAAACGAGCTTAAGTTATAAATGCACAAATGCTGACCAGAAAGTCTTGTTTCGTCTCTCATAAGGCCACATTTGGGAACACACTTTCAGAACTAAGTGAACTTGACTACTTCCTGGGTGGCAAGAGAGGAATTGAGGAGGTGGTGCTGTTCATATTGCTGTAAAGATGCATATGGGGCAGGCACTGAGAAAAATGCCTAGCTTTTGCCCAGATCTTGTGAGATCAATACACAGGATATGCTGGTAATAAAGGTAAAGATGGAAAAGGACAGTCAAAGGCTGTAGAATCTGTTATAGCAGAACATCAGCATTTCTATGGTTGTGACCTATCACTGTCATTGGATTATACAAACATTTTGCAATAAGTAAACTGGGTACTGAATACAAGAAACCACAATAATTGCAAATACCTAGTAGTAATAGACTAAATGTTAGTTATTCTGAAAAACATGAAACAAAACAAACACTAAAATCTCAGAACAATTCTTGCTGCAAGGTTCAGCACTTCTCTCTCCCAACATGGAAATGTGATATATGTGCTAATAATTGCTCTGCAGCTTCTAATCACATCACTCAATTGTTAGCTAGCCACTGGGACTGCACTTGGATTAAAAAAAACCTGAAACCCCATGCACTGAATGAGTATAATAGACTGCTCTGTGAGCAAATTATATTTATTTGGCAACAGCCAACAACACAAAACACTTAATCTAAAAAACTAATAATCACAAAAAAGAAATTCATCACAATAACTCATTTCTGTGATACATGTTACAAATTAAAATGTAAACACTAGAGGAAACTATGTATAAAGAACCCCAGAAGCTTTTAAACTATTCCAAATGGATCATAATTTAACAGCTGAACAACTGTAATATTACCTTATTGATGGATTTTGCTCACAATTTGTGACTGCAGATAAATTATACTTTAAGAAAAAAAAATCAGAAGCAAATGAAGGGGATCTTTTTAATGGTGCTATTTAAATTCAGTTGGTAAGAGTCATAATTTTGTTTTTGCTTGTATCAGAAAAAGTGTCACACCACAATTAAACTAGTCATCTTTAACTGATGCAGGAGTTCATGCTGCTTTCACTAAAATTAGAAATAAAATTTTATATACTTAATGGCAAAAGTGTTTTTTTCATTGTATGGAAACATGATGCATTTAAAAGAAGATATATATTTCAGAATATGAATACACTAGCTTTTAGTGTCACTTCAATGGTGAAAAACCCCACATGGGTAGTTCTATAAATATTTAAGAAAAATGAATACTCAGTTTAAAGTGAATTACTAACTGATGTAGACTTTTATGTTGATGAATAAGTTAATTTTTAGTTTCTGAATTAAACTAGCATGGTGTAAGAGTACATGAAAATTGAAGACTTCTTTCCCAGATTCAATTTATTTGTCTTGTGTCCTCCTGCAGCCAAGTTGCAAGGCAGACCATACAGATGGTACACAATTACATTACTGTCTACTTGTAGTCAGTAGAAAATACAGTTTATTAGGTTCCTGATAAAGGAACTTGAAATGTGTATTGATCTGATCAAATTATTTGTAAACTGAAGTACAAAATCTCCCACTCTGATAAATATTGGTGCTTGTATATCTGGTCTAAATATAGGAAGTAATCTCACTTTTCAAATTAAGTTTTGTGTAGGAAATCTGAATTCTTTTTTGAGTTTTTCAGTGTATTCCTTGGCCTTCCAAATCAAGATACCCACAGAGTAGAATGAAATAAAAATAATCTTCTAATCTTCAGAGGTTCTTTGAAGTTTCTTTCTCCTTGGAAAGAAGTGAGGAGAAAAATATTTTTCCACTAAGGTTTCTTTAAAAAAAAAAAAAAAAAAAAATTGAATAAATGTTAATGTGGGACAGAGTAACACAAAAAGGACAAGGATAGTTATAAGTTTAATAGTTTTACTTGTTAGTGTGAGCTAGGTGCAATTCTGCAAATACTGCTAACCTTCACGTTACACAGGGGAATATCCATGTTGACTTTGATCTCAGAAATCAGGAATGATAAAGTGCTTAAATAATCACAGTCTGCAGTTCTTTTGTTATGGAGCCTCTAAACTCAAAGCAGGAACTTCTGGAGGGTGATAGGCAGAAGAATACCAGGGCAGAGACAAAAGAATATCCAGTTTAATATAATGTACAGGTGACTGGGGAGAGTCACAGTTGAGGATCCATCATGAATTTATAAGAATTAAAGTTCTGTGGTGCCTGAGCCTACTATACCTGACACATTCTGAATTAGATGTGAAAAAGTCTTACCTTCGGATGCATTATTAACATTTACCAGACAATTAAAACATCCATACATGTTTATCATCTATCAAACATATAAGTGAAATATAAACTTAGATTTTTTCACATCATAGAAGGTAATATAATACCAAATGATCAGGCACTCAAAACATTTATGCCATCAATGACTAATACATCAGACTTCAGAAAAAACTCTCTCAGTTTCCAGTTGCCATGATAGTAATATCTTAAAAATTATCGTATCTATAATGGATGGGAATGAAGCTTCATTTTTCTCTCAGTTCTACTCACACTTTTTACATTAGGCAGTTATTTCATATAAAGCCCGAAATTAATCCAAGGAAGGAATATCTTACTTTTGATGTTTCTCCCTAGAATTCTTCCTCAGTCAAATAATTTTAAAAAATCAAGTTTTTACCTTTCTTTAAAACTGATAAAATTTAATCAATTTTTTTCCAGTGAATCTTACTCACATTTTTCCTACGCTTTTTTTCTGCTTCCACCAATTGAACAGAAAAGCTGGAGATTTTTTTATGGTGATAAGAAAAGGATGATTCTACGTCTTGATGGGGAGAGAATAGTGACCACTTTCATTTTTTTGTTTATTAAAATAAAAATATGAAAACAGAGACAAGGAAATGGACTTTTTCCTCAACTTCAAAGATGGCAAGCATATCACAGTGAAAAGCAGAGAGAAGGCTGCTGCAGAAACAAGAAGGATCTTGGAAGTTCTTATGTGCATGGGTTCATATTGGCTAGGTAGTCATTAGGATTGTTTCATAGTCAGGCAGCATCTGCATTTTTTGTTGATCTCATAAGGCTGTTGTTAACTTTTATTCACATTTTTTTGGTGAATGACACTGCTAGATAATGCCAGTGTAGACTGTAGACTTATTTACATCTCTCCTTCTTCAGTACCTTTGCCACCCGTTCTTTTTCAGCCCACATGTCACTATTTCTATACGAGACCTCACCAAACATCCAGCATCTCCCCCAAAACCCCTCTCTGTTAGGACAACAAATGCTCCTGACTGAAGTCAGTTCATCAATAAGGCACCTGATGTTACCAAATCCAAACCAGTAAATGGTAGCTAACCAACCTCTTTTCTATCCTCCAGTTTAAACCATAAATGGATCCAAGTGAAATTGATTTTTTTTTTCTTTTCCATTTTGCACTGTGCATTTTCTTTTTAATGGAGACTTGTATGGTTCATTGTTCACTGTAGAAGTTTAATCATATTTTTTTAGCCCTTCAGAGAAAGGTACTACCAATGACACAAATACTAGGACTGGAAAAACAAGCTCCAGATCTGACAAGATCTCAGTGAAACCAAGGAAAAAAAGATAGAGACATTTTTTAATCACTTGCATCTGGTATCTATGAAATTTCCCAGTGCAGGCAAATTGTTCTCAAATATTCACAGAAATATTCAGCCAGATCATCCCTCATGATTTTGCACTTCTGGTTCACACAGGTGAGTGTATTAGCCTCAGCTGGCAGAGGCAGTAGCCATGGTTTCACTTGGACTTCTGCTCTCTTTCTTTTTTATGTGTCCCGTTTGTTTTGACAAATACCAAACAAGAATTTAAGTTCAATGCACAAAAGTGTTATTTAAGTTGATTCCTCCATGAAAAACTTATTCCCCAGCCCTGTGGCATTTCCTTAGGTGGTAAAAAATGGTGTTCTGGTGATAGATGAAGTTGCATTTGTGAACTTTATGAGCCATGGTAGCCAGAATATAAGTGCTCTGGCAAGTTAAATGGCATGATGCCTCTATTAATCTTGTCTAGGCCAGCACTGCCCCACGTTAAGATCTATTTGCCTGTCATACTCTGGAAAGTAGGTGTGACCTGGGCCTGTATGTATTTTGTTGGGCCATCTTGCAGTGGTGGTAGCGCTTCACAGAGATAAAAAATATCCTATAAAATGATGGAGAACCCAGCCCAGTTGCTGAAGTATGCCTGTTAGGGAATCTAGATGTGTAGATGTGTGCATCATCAGTATTGTCAGCACCTCTGGGAGGTTCACTTGGACAAAACCTGCTATGACATCACATACTACAACTGAAAGGTTATGTGGACCAGGAACAGGAACTGCTACTTTCCAAAACATTTTTCAGTCCTTGCGCTGACTATTACCAGAGCAATGAAAGTTAAGGATTGCAATCTTCCAAATGCAACATCTAAGTCTTCTTGATAGTGATTCTTATACTGGTCATTTTCCATTTTCTCATACTTTTTCTTATCCTGAATTTCTTCTGCTCCTGACTGTATTTTGTCATATCCCCTTACTTTGTGTAGTGGCCCTGGTCCTTGAGGCAACATTGTTTTAATGACCCAGCCACTGGAGAAAAAGAGACCTTCTTTTTCTGTTCTTTTTAACCAGTACAGGCCAGTCAGTTTGGGCTATTGTAAATTAACCTTCATCTGTGTCCCTGGCTCTGAACAGGTAAGTTCAAGCATAGTGCAAAGATTCTTCTTGCAGCAGTGCCACTTGTAGATGTCTCTTGTTGCTACTGGTTGCCCAAGGCAGAAGATAAAAACACTGCATTGCCATTACTGTGTGGCAGTGCAGATGTGGCTTATTCTCGCTTTGGAGTAGAGCACTCATTTCATAGGGGCTGATCAGAGAATTAGAGCAGTCACAGGACACTCAAAATATTGATATAAAATGTCTGTCATACCAGAGCCCACAGGACAAGCAAGAACAGCTGAATACAAGGTAGTGTGAGATGCAAAGCATGTCTGTGGTGCATGTGAGAAAACTGAACTTAATTTCTTGCTATTCCTCTGGTTCATACTTGTAATACTGTTATGTGCTCATCCTGTTTACAGTCTCATTTTTCCACAAACTGGTGATCTCTAGTGCATACATACAGCAGCAGTTATCATAAAACCAAAGATTTTTTCTCTAACACTTCTTTTGAAGATTTCTCTAGCACTGAACACAATTCCTTCCACCATTCTATTGTTTCCTTTTATGTAATTTCATGGTTTGCTTTTTGTTTCACTTTCAGTTCTCTAATGTCTCATCTTTTTAATAATTATGCAGTATATTTATGGCTTAATTTTTATAGTAAAACAGAACCTCCTTAAATTAAGTTAAACTTTCATTTTTTTGAATCTAAGCAAGTCTGTTTTCTAATTTTTTTTTTCTCATTAAGATTTAATAGTATTCAAAATCCTGTTTCAAAAAGTTAAAATAATCATAGTTTCTATACACAAGTTTTTAAGGTCTCAATATGATAAATAAAAAAATTAATAGTCCTGAAATCTTTAAAGGTAATTTTTAAACTTAATTGGTCATTAACAAAATTATCCTCCTTTGCTCCTAGTACTCTTAGGAGAAGTGACTCTTCTGAAGTGTTCGAGTGGGTCAGATATCCCCAGGCAACTAATTCCCCAGTGAATAAAACTTCTTTCTTCTAGATTTTTATATTAGTCACATTTCTTGTAATGTCAAGGGACATTATTATATTAGATAATCATTCTAAATATCAAACTGAGAAATGTGTTTGAATAGTGCTAATATAAAGATAAAAGGTGAAGTACACAATTGAAGCCAGAGAGTTGTAGTCAATGGGATGGAGTCTAGCTGGGAGTCTGTTTCTAGTGGAGTCCCTTAAGGGTCAGTACTGGACAGTGCTATTCAATATATTTATTGATGACCTGGATGAGGGAGTAATTCAAGGAAGTTTGCTAATGACAAGACTAGATGGAGTGCCTGACACCCCAGAAGGTTGTGCTGCCATTCAGAGGCACCTGGATAGACTGGAGAGTTGGGTAGGGAGAAATTTAATATCTTACAACAAGGGCAAGTGTGAAGTCTTTCATCTGGGAAAGAAAAACCCCAAGAACCAGTATAGGTTGGGGACTGAGCTGTTGGAGAGCGAAAGGGACCTGGGGGTGCTGGTGGATGGAAGGATGACCATGAGCCAACATTGTGCCCTTGTGGCCAAGAAGGCCAATGGCATCCTGGGGTGCATTAGCAGGGGTTTGGTTAGTAAGACAAGAGAAGTTCTCCTTCCCCTTTACTCTGCCCTGGTGAGGCCACATCTAGAATATTGTGTCCTGTTCTGGGCCTCTCTGTTCCAGAAGGACAGGGAACTTCTTGAAAGAGTCCAGTGCAGAGTGATCAAGATGATTAAGGGAGAGGAAAATCTCCCTTATGAGGAAAAGCTGAGGGAGCTGGGTCTCTTCTTCTTGGACCAGAGGAGAATGAGGGGTGAGTGACCTCATCAATGTTTATAAATATGTAAGGGGCAAGTGCCAGGAGGACAGAGTCAAGCTCTTCTCAGGAGTGACTAACAATAGGACAAGGGGCAATGGTTATAAACTGGAGAACAGGCTATTCCATATAAATATTATGAAGATTTTTTTTCACTGAGAGGGTGATAGGGCACTGGAACAGACTACTCAGGAAGGTTGTGGAGTCTCCTTCCCTGGAGACATTCAAATCCCACCTGAATGCATTCCTGTGTGACCTGCTATAGGTGACCCTGCTTTGGCAGGGGGCGTTGGACTAGGTGATCTTTCGAGGTCTCTTCCAACCCCTAACTTTCTATGATTCCATGAATAGTTGTAAGAATATAAAAAAAATATTTAAGAAACAATCTTGTGAATTTTCAAAAATTGAAAATTTTTCATCTTTTTCATCTGAAATGCTCAGAAGGCTTACAAAAGAGATTGATAAAGTTTCTAGTTAAACACTTAAAAATTGAAGCTGAACTTCAGCTTGGGTATGATGACACTTCTATCTACATGCATTTTTCACTAATGTGAGCTAAGTATCTTAATTCCGATTTGAGTGCTTTCAAAAAGAGATCCAGTGAAAGAAGTTTATGTAGACTTAAGAGTATTTCAGCTAACCATAAAATAGAATCCTGAAGTGGAGTTTATTCCTTAACTGTAAATACTTTGTGTAGTATGAGATGCTGTGCAGCACATGAAACATTGAAAGGGACTGTCACATATTACATGGGGATGAGAAGTGTGACGTGGGATCTATAGGAGACCAATGCCTGTTGAGAGAGGCAGGTGGAAGTTAGGAGAGATATGCTAATGCATCATATGTGATACTAAATGTCTTACCTCAGTCACATAATTCACCAGAACATTTCATTTCCTAAACTAAGCAACCCAAACCATACTATGTTCTCCAAGCAGCAGGGAATGTAAGAGGATGGAGGTATTGAAGCAGGATGTTCTGCCTCAGTGTGCCTGGCTTAGCTTCCCTTTGTGATACAATTGCTCTTTGTGTCTCAGATTCACTGCCTGGACTGGAGAGTTTCCAAAGGAAAAAAGGGCATAGTGAACTCTCAACTGCTAAAAATCTTGACAGTACAAATAGAAAGCCAAGTTGATATCTGTGGTACCAGCTGCTTTCCTGTGTTGAAGAACATGGAGCTCAGCTTAACTCAATCTAGGCCATACAGAGACAAAACAAGAATGGGCAGATAAAGAAAAGAATTTGCATATTGAGGAAAAAGGCCTTGTTTGTTTTTTTTTAATTCGTTTCCCTTTTGTTCTCTAGTTGAGGATTTTGGAGGTATGGCTCAGCAGTAAAGGGACAGCAGCCAATCAGTTTAGTCTGTAAAAGTCTGGGCCCTTCTTTGTTCAGAGAGACTCCTGCACACTTTCCTTAGAAGGTGTTCTCAACCAGCGAGGACACCTGCTCGAGTGGTTATTCCTCAAGAGATTAAGAGAAAGGGACAGTCTGTCACACTCATTCACATATAAGTCCCTACATATGAATTCTTATTAGCTAATTTATATATTAAATTTTTTTTGTTTTTTTTGAAAATATGACAGAAGACTGTAGTAATTGTCTTACCACAATGCCTTAAGGTATTATTTTAATCATTTTTCTAGATCTACTATAAGACCCATTAATAAGTAATTTGTGAATACTCAAACAATTAGCCTTGATATATTAGTTATTAGTTATTCAATTATTTGTGTATTTTGATGTTGTGGCCTTATTGTTTTGTTATACTATTATCCCAACACCTAGATAGTTCTATTTATGCCTTTAATATGTCTAATTTTAAGATCCTTTGCTATTTACAATAAATTTTAAATGTGTGCATATATATGTCATCTGCTGTCTTGCCCCATATGGGATAGGCATGAAATTGGGGAAATTGTGGTCTGTATGATGAAGACTATGGTAGTTATGCTAGGCTGTCATATTGATGGGTTACAGCCCCTCTTAGAATGGGTGTCATGGATATATGGTGTATGGATGGTAGTAAACTTCAGTCTGTAAATGATGCAGTTGTATCAACTCAGTGCCTGACCTGAAGATGACAGTCATCTGGACAGGTTACTCATACCTAGTAGCATTTATCCACAGACCAGCAAAAGGATGTGCAAAACCTCCTCCAGTATTCTTCATAATTCCTAGAGGATCCAGCAGGATGACTGTATGTACGTCCAATGTCTTTGAGAGTGGTGCTGAGCTGATAATTGTTGTATTTATATTTTCCCTAAATAGCAAATTCTGACATTAGGGCCTATTATTAAATCTGAGGAAATTTAAATAAGGATATTAAAAGTTTAGAATAAGTGAGCTATGAGACCCTCAGGACTTCTACAGTGTGCTTTCAGAAAACTAATCCTATACAGCATTAAATTGCTCTGCTGTCCTTGAGGACTTGAATGCTTTTTATTGGAAGTGAGCTAATTCACCTCTGTTGTCAAAATACATAGACTGGCTACAGCACTGTGATTTAACAACTCTGTCTCATCAACAAAAATGGGAACAGGTTTTCCTTCATTATCCATAAAAAAGCATCAGTATCAGTGTTAAAATATTAAAATGGATTTTATTATTTTTTAAAATCTAAAAAAAACTGAGACACATAAACAACTGCCTATTTTGAATTATTTTCTATAATACTGCATACTCACAAGTTTCCTTTGCTAGATATAATATTTTGAAGGATTGTTCTGTTTTAAAAAGAAATTAATAGATCTGGATCTGAGAACAGCCCTTGAAAAATTACTTCATTTATTTTTTTGCTTTCTTCATGAATCAAACTGAAAAAAACCCAGCATTATTTTAAAAATATTTCTGTATTAATAAGTGAATATTAATATAATGACAACTATTGTTTTGAGACCTTCAACCGATAAACATGGAAATTATGCTAATGATAGCTTCTCTAGTACAAAAATGTGAACATGTAAATCTCAACTACTCTTTCTTGGCTTATCAGGAAAGTCCCATCCTAAAAATCCCTGTACGTGTAATTACTTATCACATTTTTGGTGAGAATTTTGTCATTAAAGAAAAAGAAAGTTGTTTAAAGTTCTTTACAAGTATTTGTGTATCTTATCTTAAAAAATATTATTTTTAACAAAATTTCCCCCAGATTTGATCAGATTTCATCAACATTTTTACTGAATTCATCAATTTTTTACTGAAATTTTTATTTTCTTTAAAATAAGCATATCTGTTTTCAAGGTACAAATAGTTTGATGGAAATTTTCAGTAATGTTTGAACTGAACAAGTGCTGTAACATGTCATCATGGAACTACTTTTGACAGGAGGTATGGTACTGAGGTTCAAACTGGGATACAGGTAACATACAGTACCATTGTCTTTTAGGTAGGAGTTTTACTCTGTTTTCTTTGTATCTGACGTTCTTAACAAGATAAGCCCCCTCTTTAATTTCAATAAATAAGAGTATTCCTTGCTTATGTGTAGTGACACTAGTGCTCTATCAGTCAGCAACTGCATTTCACCCAGAAGAGAGCTGAAACTCAGTCATGTCTGTGTGTCTCTGTATATGCTTCGTGTTCATTAGATGTCCTAGAAATGTAAGCAATCACAGACTTCAGGAAGAAAAAATGTTTTTTGACTATTTCCTTTCCCATAAATCTCTAAGTCATGCATCACATGTCTTTTGGATATTCACCAGGGCACATTCAGAACACACATATTTAATCCTTTTCTGATGTTCTAAAAATATATTTATTTTTGTAGTAATGAAGAAGTCTATTTGCTTTAGAGTAATGCTAGGAACACAAGTATGACATTTTCATTTGAATCACTTTAGACAGACCACTGTATATGAGGCCTTTTTTTTGATTAGCTAGGAAAGGTTCTGGATTTTATTACACTGTCTCTGCTGTTACAGGGAATTGATTGTGTAAGTCTGACATCTTGTTTGAGTGCAGAAAAACATGCTGGAAGCCCTTTTCCCTTGAACTTAGAAAGCCTACTGTTTGTTGTTTGGTTTTTTTTCTTCTTGCCCTGAAATTTAAAATTTTGCCTTTTCACTATGTATGTTGAGTGTGAAGATCAAGGTCACGTTCTTCAAAATATTGAGATACTGTTTCAGCTATTTCTTCATATTTTAATATATAGAATTCTTTTCCCAGATACATGACCTCAGGTTTCTCAAATGTTGTGTGAATAACTAAGAATGAAATTACCAGGTGATTACAAAGACGTAGTGAAGCCATAAAGCAAATATTCCCAGAGCTGGGACGCTGAGAAAAAACTCTGTCCTTTAGAATTAGGACTCAAATATCCCATTTGCACCAATAAAGTAGCATAATTAGAAGACACAGCTGTTATTTTTGGGGTTTTTTATAGTATACCTATTCCAGTATATTATTATAATTTACATCACATAGAGGTTATTTGCATGGAACAAGCTCTTTAGTGCTATCAGTAGTAAAAGCTGAATTAAGCATAGAGAGCGTGTTACTTTCCAGGTCATAACAAACTTCTGCTTATTTTAACATCTTCCTCTCAGGATCAAGATGAAACCTCTTTTCTATTTTCTACTCCTTTTTTTTTTTTTTTTTTTTTTTTTTTTTTTTTTTTTTTTTTTTTTTTCTTTTTTTCTTTTTTTTTTCTTTTTTTTTCCCCTTTTTTTTTTATTTTTTTTTTTTCCCTCTGCCCTTGTCAAAAAATTACTGCCAATATCCCAATGCATTCATTTCCATCCATTGCATAAATGAGACAATGAGACAATGGAAAACAAAAGATGCCTCAAAAAAGGAGTGTAAGTTGCAATGTCAGCTTGTGACCTCCCTGTTTTCAGGACTTTCATTAGCATAAACATAGATTTTTTTTTTACAAATAGGCCTCGCATCTAGAAATTCCCACTATGTGAATTTTCAATGTGGTTTATTACAGTGAACCATTTAACACTTGTTAATTCATTCAGTTTGTATTTGTAAACACAGGACACAAACTATGCAGAGAAAAATCAAGAAAGGAGAAAAACCCAGCTGGATTGCTAAGATAAAACAGAGAACTAAAATGATGAGCTCCAGTTCATGTAAATGTGATGGTCTTTAACTCTTTATGTATTGCAATGTCATTTATGAACAACAGGAAGAGCAGAAAGACTTGTGCTTATTATTTTGGCTGCATTTTTGTCAGATTTGTCAAGGTGTCATGCTGGACAACTGGGATCTTGGAACAGGAGCTGGAAGCCATGGGTGATCCCTAGAGCAGAGGGAAAGGCCTTGCAGGCAGGCCATGTCCCAGTACCTCAGCAGAGAGCAGGAAATAAAGACTATTGCCTTTTATCTTCTGGCCACATTCTTGCTAACATAGCAAGTGATTTGGTTAATTGTCTTTGCTAGAAGTGTGAGTTACTGCCTCATGGTCAACCTGTTAACTCATAAAACTTTCAGGTCCTGTTCTGCAGAGCTGTTTTCTGTCCAGCTGGCTCCCAACTTCTGTGTGAAGTCATCCTATCTCAGGTGCAATTCTTTTTTTCCTGCCTTTACTGAACTTTGTAAAGTTCCCATTAACCCATTTCTCCATTCTGTACAGGTACTACAGCTGTACTTTCCAGTACTCCTTCACCAAATTACTACAATCTATGAAAAGGCTAATTGTGCACTTGGTTTCATTATCCAGGATTTTATTAAAGTATTGAACCTTCTCAGTTCCAGTGTCAAAGCCTGAGGAACACCTTTACTATGCAGCTAAAAATCACAAGTTAGATTTGTATCAGCAATCACAACAGTTTGAACCCTGAGGTCCAATTTTCCAGCTAACTGATGGTCTACCTACCCACCTAATGACAGATTTTGCTACTAAGCAAAATACATCTGCAATAGGATAACTGGTCTGTAGGTACAAAATAACCATGATCTGCTTGGAAGTTCTAGACATTCTTATCTAGAATTTCCCAATAACATAAATTGATGGAAACAAGCAAAAGAAAGAAGTACTCCATCCTCACTCATGTCCTTTTCTATTTGAATATATTATGATTCATTATAGAATATTGAGGCTGATGGAATATTTGTCTAGCTTTTTAAGGGCATTGTGAATTTTTTGTTTGTTTGTTTACTTCTCATGGGATCTTCCCTTCTCCTCTACATTTCCTCAAGGCTGGATGGAAGATGGTAGCTTTTGTCACTCTCTGTTGTGCTGGTTTTAGCTGGGCTAAAGTTAATTTTTCTTCATAGTAGCAGGTATGGTGCTGTTTTGGGTTTCTGTTGAAGACAGCATTGATCCTGCAAAGATGTTTTATCTACTGCTGAGCAGTGCTTCCAGAGAATCAAGGCTTTTTCTGCTTCCCACCCCATCAGTGAGTAGACTGGGGGACAAACAAGAAATTGAGAGGGGATTCAGTCAGGACAGCTGACTTCAGCTGACCAAAGACTATATGATGTCATGCTCAGCATATAAAACTGGGGAAAGAGAATCAAGAACAGACATTCAGTGATGGGTTTTGTCTTCCTAAGTCAGTGTTGCAGCTGATGGAGCCCTGCTTTCCTGGCAGTGGCTGAACACCTGACCACTGATCAGAAGTAGGGAATCAATTAATGGTGTTGCTTTGCTTGCACATGCAGCTTTAGCTTTTCTTATTAATTTTCTAATTTATTATTTCTATTTATTCTTTCTAATTTCTTATTATTTTTCTAATTTATCTCTAATATTGAGTCAGTAATATTTAATGCTGGTTTTATTCTCCATCCAACCACCTTTTTTTTTTGGTTTTTGTTATCATGAATTTTCAGGTTCTTTAAACGTGCAAAGAAATTAAGAGATTTCATAAACAAAGGAAACTGTTAAATAGTTTGAAATCTTCTTTTATGTAGTAAATATATATCATTCAAATTATTCCTAATTTGCAACATGTAGCTTCTTTCACACTATCACATTCTGCAGAAAGGTATCAAGCACTGATGTAAAGATTTCAAGGGAACAAGGTTTAGGTGTTTCATTAGGCTTTATTTTCCAAATATGTGCCCTTTGTCTAATGTTGGTTGCTTTTACATTCCCATTATTGATGACCTAGTAAAAATAAATAATACTGCTATGTAACATTTATTCAGAACAACACAGGATTTGTAGAATGACATGCTTTCTATGCAGAAGTGCCACCTAAAGCAATACAGCCAGGAAAGTAAAGCTAAAAATTCTATTTTATCTTTTACTGTTGAAAGACAAGCCAGGGATGGAAGCAGCTCCGGTATCAGTGTGTGTGAAGGAATAATCCTTACAGTCTCACCCTTATGTGTTGTTTGCAGATATCATTCTTTCTGAATCCCATACCTGGCAAGGACAACATAACCTGACACTCAGGATTCATACCATGGGGACCTATACTACAATGTCTGATTTCTGCAACAGAGCCCATGTCTCTAGAAGACAAAAATAGCAGAAGCTGCCATGGGAAGAAGTTCGCAATGCTTTCCCCTGCTGTTAGCTGTCTTTGTTACAAGCAACCCTGGTGCTGTTCTCACAGTACATGCATTTTGGTGTCTTCCCCAGACTGAGAAAATCTTCATCGGGAATACAATTGATGCTAGTCCTGCACCCATAACTGTGTGGGACAGTCTTTTCATTCCTCAGCTATGTCATTCTAATTCTCACTATAACAGATTGTATGGCTAGAAACCATTTGTGAGCTCATCTGAAATACTTCCACTGCCTGCGCCAACATGTGAATATTTGACATTGTATTTGGGGCAGAAAAAATCCTAGGTTTTTTCCCTGTGAGTTCTTGCTGTGTCGTATCTATTATGGAATAGTCTGGTCCAAATTAGCTAAAATAAATCACAAAAATCCTCTTATAAAGTCATCCTCTGATTTTGGTTCAAACTAAAGAGTTCACAAAATTGTGACTTGGGCAACCACTGAGGACTTCAAGCATTACATCAGATAATCTTTATCCCTTACTAGTGCTAAGTACTGTAGCATCATAAGGTGACCATTAACCAACAGTTTCAAAATCCATCTAGACTTGGTCCTAGACAACCTGCTCTTGCTGATCCTCCTTCAAGCAGAAGTTTTTTTACTGACTACTTGTTTCTTGATGACCTTCCTCGATTCTTAGTGTCTTCCTTCTGATGTCTGAAGCTAGTCTCTGTCAGAAAATTAAAACCTTGGAGAATTCTGCACTTTCTTTCTTGAGGATCACAGAATCATCCAAGTTTGATGGATGGATCTCTAGACATCATCTAATCCAATTCTCTTGATAAAGCAGGACTGCCTAGAGCACATATCTCCAGAGAAGAAGACTCCACAACCTCTCTGGACAGTCTATTCCAGTATTTTTTCACCCTCACTGTAAATTTTTTCCTCATGTTTAGATGGAACTTCATGCATTCTGGCTTCTGCTTATTGTCCCTTCAGCCAGTGGGCTCTACTGAAGAGTCTGGTTCTATTCTCTTTATTCCCATCCTTTAGTTATTTATTGACATTGATAAAGTCTCCTCTCAATCTTCTCTTTTCCAGTCCAGACAGTCTTAAACAGCCACAGCTCTCTCAAATTTTCCTCATAAGAAAGATGCTCCAATCCCCCAATCATTTTCCTTTCTTTCTTGAACTGGGAGCCCAGAACTGGGCACAGTATTCCATATGTGGCCTCACTAGGGCATACTAGAGGGGTAACCAGGGCAGAACAGAGGAGATTGTGTATGTTATTTATATGTGGCTCAGATCTGTCCATATCTGTTTCTTCAGACTAGTTCTTCATCTTTTTCTTCAAGTCTCTCATCTGCATCACCCTGTCATGCTTGGCTCTCTGTTGAGAATTCACAATACTTCATCATACATGGTCACAGACTGTCCACAGTCCACTAGAGTCTATGTTATGTAAATATTATATAAAATGTGAATACTTGCATGGTACACTGGTTCCATGCTTCAGTTTCTTTTTCAAAATTATTTAGCTTTTAAAATAAAAAATATCATATTCTTATGACAGCCTGATTTATTCTGATTATTCTGATTCAACTTAAGCATATATTACCTCAAAATGTGATTGAAAAAATAAGTAGCAAGATTACAAACCTACTGTCAGATCAGACATAAACAGAGATTTTTTGTCTTGATGTTATTCACATGTGGTACACAGATTAGTAATTCCCTTCACTGCAGGAAGTACTTGTTGAAAAGTTAAATCCAAATTTCTGCCAGAATTCAAGCAGGCTACACAGATATAGTGGTTATTTCTGATCTTAAAATCCATGACTCTATGGGGACTTTCAATGAAGCCAGTTCAAACAGCGAAAAAGAACTGCTGAAATGTCAAACTTTATTTGAATCAACAGACCTGATTTTTCTGAAATTGCTACAGTGAATTCCTGAAGTTCGTTTATATAGCTTTATCATCACTTTCTGTGGTAGAATACTTGATTCATAACCCTGCTGAAAGTCACAAATATTTAGAAGTCACAGCATATGTCACCAAGTTTTGAGCTTCTTAAACAACATACTTATAGCTTGATAAATTTTCCATAGAAGGAAGGAGTTTTCAGATTTTGTTATAGAAGTCACAAGAAGACTGCCTGGCCAGATACTTAGAGAAGCCTACTTCTTTGCAATGATGCTAAAGATATATAGAATAACCTGAGTAGATGTTTGAAATATTTAGTTAGGTATTAATGTGCAGACTTATTAATGAACTTTGATGAATGCACAATAGAATTACCAAAACACATGCACATTTCACATTTGTTTTTCCATAGGATTAGAAAAAATATTTTTTACGTTTAGCTTAGAACATTGAGAAAGCTTAAGCTTATTCAAAATTACAATTAGAGCAGCATTAACAAACCCCTCAAATATTCCATCAAGTCATAAAAGCAGGAGAAGTGCTTATGGTGTATTATTAATGGGGTTCTCCAGGTTAAACTAATCATATTCATATACTGTATTACAGTATCCAAGTTCTCAAATTACCCACAAGTAATTTAATATCCTTAAATCATATGTCTACAAGCACTGCCAAAATCCATTTGCTAAATTTGCATTTTCCTCATTGAATATGAGGTTATACAGGGACATATTATAGCAACATACTTTAAAATAAAATCTTCCTTTGGAATGTCAAGTAGATACAGCCCAGAGATATCATATTGCCTCTGTGCTTTAGATGATGAATTAAAAAATATGGTTCTGCAATAGGACAAAATTATTCAGATCACTGATGAAAGAGTTTATGTCAAAAGGCTTGTTCAAACCTTATTGGCACTGATCCACAGCAACAGCAGTTATCATCAGCTCTTGGTGTGTACTGAAGAATGGAATAGAAGGGATTATTCCTTCAAGTAGAACTTTTTTCCCTTTTTACAGAATAGGAGGTGTACACAGTTGTCCTCAGCACTCAAGCACACAGTGAGTGTGTTTGGTAGTAGTTCATTATAAAGTAGACATCTAATTAGGTAAAAACTTCCTGTTAAAAATTTTCCTTTATTTTAAAAGTATGTTAATAACTATACTATGTGCATATATGTATTTATACATGTATGTTTATTTATATATTTATTTTAAATCTATAGTGCCTACCAAGAAAAAATGGAGAAGACAAAAGCATAGAAACAGAGAATTGTTTAGGTTGGAAGCAACTTCTTGACACCATCTTGTTGAACCCCACAACTCAAGACATGTACTAATGTAACAACCACAGTAATCTTTCTGAGTCTCTGCTTTTGCACAACTCCAACTGTCTCACCATTTAGTTCATTTTTATTATTATGACTGTCTACTCCACCAATATTCTTAGCTCATAATCCATTATTACCCTGTAGCTATCTTTTTAGTGTAACGTCATCTCTTACATACTGAATACAATCCTTATGTTAGCCTTTAATCTCTACTTGTCTCTCTTAATTTAAACCCTTCTCAGGGTCTCTTTATTACTCTAATGCCTACCAGAAAATTATACAGCAAGTTTTAGAAAGCTGAATGCATGTCTGAGGTACTCTTTGTTCTTACCCTGATTTTAGAAGTCAAGGGTGAAAAAAGTAGCTACAATGAACTGCAAAGAAAACCAAGGTACTGTTGTCTTTTTTTCACCTATATACATTTTGTGGAGGTTCTCTTGAATATCTGCTTTGTTAAGGAGCATGAACTCCTTAACAAATGTGCAATGAAAATTAATGTCCTCTGACAGCTGACCACAAGATGTAAAAATCCACAAAAGTTCCTGTGTAAATATTGCTAAAGAATAAGTACAGTGCAATCCATCCAGAAAAACCTGATCAACAACTTATTGTGCTAAGATGGGATGTTATGTTGCACCTATCCTGCAAAAGCTGCACTAGATATAGTTCTTCTTACACTTGATTTGACACCCAGTTAGCATATGAATGGCTTATAAAGAAAGAATGATATTTTACTTGAGTTTTGAATGCTTTTATTAGAGGGTGATCAGGAAGCTCCAGGACTTCCTTGTAGGAGTTGCTCCAGGACATTGAATCTGCCTCAGAACATGATATCTAATGATATCTAATCCTCTGTTTAAAACATTCTTTTTCTCTGAAGAAAATTTCTGTTCTTTATCCACTAATAGAAGATCTAAGTGGCACAGTTGAACCCTAGTAATTTTTATTATCTGTAGTTATACTTTATCCTGAAGTGGGACTCATTCTTGAGGAAAATACATAAAATCAGTCCACTTTGAATGGAATTCATCTGACAAAAATGTAAATGTCTACATTTTAGATAGCTATCTGTGGTTCTCATTACAATCCAAGGAAAGAAATAGGCACTTTCTACAATTGATCTCATCCTAATAGAGATGTCTAAAATGGATAAGGGAAACTGCACTGTAAGTGTGACTCTATCTTTGTATTTTTACTAAAGATAACTAGGTCAGATACAGGCCACAAATTATCTAAGTTAGATAAGATGAATCTATTCTATTCTCCTGGTCAGAATTAGCTGCAAATTCAGGATAATTTTTATTGTCTCATAATGTTTCTTTATTCACTTTAAAGCTCATGAAACAACATAACCTTTGAAACAACATTATCTTTGAATTCAACTCATGAATTTTCATCCTGGAATTTGACTTGTCTGCTAGTGAAATGAAACAAACACTTAGGCTATGCTTATCCCACTAAAAATAAAGCACAGCTTGAGCATTGGCTTACAGCTGTCCATATGTCTGAATTTTTAACATGTTTTTTGTCAGTGTTTTAACCTATGACAACACTTTGCCCAAGTGAAACCACACATGGTTCAGGGGACAACTCCAATCAGAAGTTGCTCCTAATAGGTAGTATGAATACGTCAGCATTTGGTATAGTAAAGAAGGACGTTTAGGCTCTTAGCATGAGCAGAATTATGTCAGGTAGATACAGAGCCAAGGAACAGTCCCTACTCTGCTTCATTTCCTTGTGCAAATGTAGCCCTCTGCAGTGGTGAGGCTAAAGGCTGGTTCCCTAAATTAATAACAGTTTTACTACTGCCTTATCAAAGTCAGGATTTTCCTTTTATCTTTTTGGCACAAATATATATGCAAATATCAGTTTCCTGAGAACTGCACAGTGAAGACCAAAGGAGTCTTCTATTATTTGGAAAAAGGAGAGCTTCCCTTACACACTTAGCTGGTCAAAAAGAGTTCATGCAATATCTGTATCATGCAAATAAAACAATTTCACAGAAGCCATATCTTCATGACTAATGAGGCCACAGGTCTTTCAAAAAGAGGTCAATGAAGAATGAAACATCTTGTAGTAAGTAAAAATTTAGACCAGATAATCTAAGAATACCATGCTGTCTCAAAAACCTATAAATATTTTGCAAATTTTCACACTGATATGTACAATTTTTAATAAGGAAACTTTTTTTTTGCATGTATACCTTTAGCTTTTTTCCTCTGCAGCCATTTGATTACTGCATAGTACATCTCAAGCAAAGCTTCTCACAGAGATTTTTAAGTACAATTGAAAGATTCTGCCTGATTACTGTACAGATACTGTAAAAGCAGCCTCTACAAATTAAATTGCTCTAATTTGAACGGAAAGGTATGAACAACAAAACTTGTGGACTTTATCCCAGAGCAAGACATCAGCCAAGCTATGTGGAACAGTAATTGCTTTTTCTTACTAAGATGTCAGACCTCTTAAAACAGCAACTGTTCATGGGAGGTCTATTCACTTTTTCTATACAGAGAACATTAGCACAGGTATTTTCTGTTACTACCAGAAAAATAAGCATGTACACCTTCCACAAGCTGTATTTATGGGATAATAAGGATCTTGGTTGGTTTTTACATCCAATGATAGGTTTTTCCTTTCACAATTTCTTTTGTTGGTGCATCATGGGGGAGGGTGGGAGACTAATTTGCATGTAGTTATTAAGCATGGCAGTGCTCTTCATCTCATTTTAATTGGTCTTGTTGGGGAATAAGCACAGACCTTAGACTTGTTGCTACTTGAAATACATACACAACCCTTGCATTTAAAAAGAGGAATACATTTCCCATTCCATTGTACTTTTTAAATAATGCACTAAAATTGGCTGACTTTTTTTTCATTTTGTTCTGTCTGGAGATAGAAGAGATCCATCAGTGGTGTCCTGCTACTCCTACCCCAGAACAAACTCACTGCCCCACTAAGGTTTTCTGATTTTGATTGAACTGTTGCAGTGTTAGGCAAGAGACTAGACTACTCCATTGCTACTAATCACTGAGGCATTTTACATTACTACTCTGAACAGGATTAGTAGTATCTGCCTGTCGACTAGCAACTAACCATTTACCTTATTTTGAGGTATACTGGTACTGACCTATGTTCGTTTCTATCTAGTGTGCCTTCACTCTGTATTTTGGGAGGTGAAATTGATGTCTAGCACTAATGACCTCATATTTTGCCCTTTCTAAGATTTTAGATCTCTATCTTCCCATGAAAGCTGTGAGAATTAGCACAATACAAAAAAGATTTTGTTCTTTAATACAGAAGTTGATAACCACATAACAGACACAGTGTTAAAAGGTAGAAGAATCTTTGCTCTATTTTGTTTTTCTGATAATCTGAGTCCTTCAAAAGAGAGGGTTAGAAAATGTAGGGATCAAAGAAGATAGTAGTTCAAGTGGAAATAGCTTCTACTGTTGACTGCAAAGCAATGCATGACTACTATAGTGCCATGTAAGCTGTAAAGCAGTTGGTGAGATTTAAATGCTGAAAGACACTGAATAACACAGAATTTCCAATGAAGAATCAAAATTCACGAATCACACATATTTTTTTGTTGCAGCATATCAGCATCCATTGTGTACAGATATGATGCCAAAGTCTAAATTGACCTATAAGGACTTTCCTGATACCATGGTATGAATCTGAAGAATGAAAGTCAATGTGAATTCATTACTGATAAGCTCAGCTGATCCTTTTTAAAATTTTCTTCATATATTTTGAGTCTTCTAGAAAGAAGTTCATAGGGTTAATCGGCATAGCTTTCACAAATATAAGGTAGGGTAGGACAGGATGGAGTGGAATGGAATGGAAAATATAACTGGAGGGTTACTTTTTCCCCATATTTCAGTGCTTCACAGAATTTTAAAGCCACTTGGTCATTAGTAATGAATAAAAATTACAGTAGCTATGTAAATATCTAAATGTATAGAATGACTGTTATTTAATAAACATGTACTTTTTGTTAGAGAAGCAACACATTTTTTTAGGCTAAATGTCATCACCAGTTCTGGTTTTATGTCCTTTTAAATTTGAATGTCTTGTTAAAATAAAAATGTGCTGTCCTGAACAAAGCTCAGCTAACAGCCTCTTCTATCTTAATATTTTGACATTTTTACCATAATATTACATATTTGTATATGTGTAAGCTATCATAGTTTAAAGAAATGTAAATTCCTTCTCAAACAAAGCAGGTACCATTGGGCTGTGATAGTAATGGCGGGGTCAAATAAATTAAAATTAGTACGATCAAATGAACATATAACAGTCTTTTTTTTTCCCACAGGGTCCTGTAAAGTTGATAATAATTTATATACCCTGCTGTCCTTTCTTTCAACATATATACATCTTCTTTCTTTGAATGGGGTAATTGATACCTAAAAGAGCAAATGGAAAGAATATTAAGTCTTGATATGTCAAACTTTTATTAAAGATATATGCACATTCACAATCTACCTTTTTCTATTTTGTTATAAGTATTATGCTCTTTATACTGACACTTCAAACATTTCATCTTGCTCATCTTATGTTTCAGCCAAGATATGTGCACTCTACTGTATTTTCACTTAATCCGATCCTGGTCTTGAGACTTACTAAAATGTATTCTTGACTTACACTGTTTAGTTTTAAGGGTAATTAAATGAGACACAGTTCCAGAATGTTGACTGTTAATTAATATTTTATATCAATAAATTTATATTTCAGAAGAATGGAGACACATTAAATATTGACTAAAGTAGTCATTAATAATCAATGTTTTTTTCTACTGAGACAAATGTTTTATAGTAAAGAATGTAATATACAAATGACACATGATGCTCAGTAAGAGCATCCTTACTCTGCTCCTTCTGAGCAACTGTAGTGTCCAAGTAGTGTAAGTCTCAGAAAATGAGAGATGGAGCTTAAAAGACATAATTTTTTTTCTCTCTTTTTACTGTATATTTGTCTCTAAGATACCATGAGCAAGACTTGAAGGAAATAAAATGCCCCTTTGTACTCTACAGAAAACAATAAGCCTGGCATTCCTGCTCACTGGATAACAAAGGACACCTTTTGTTGTCATGGGCATGTATTATCTCCATTTTCCATGGCTTGGCCATTGCTCAGTTTCCTTTTCTACTTGATATTCTTTGTCTTTTGGTCCTGTTCGTAAGTGCAGCAGACTGTGTATAAATAAAGAAAACGGGGCACAGGAGGAATAATATTTCTTTTTACTTTGACTCATTGTTTTAAAACATGTACTTGCTCTATGCCATTATCATCAAACATTAATTCTGATATTATTTCTAGGCCAACATGGGTATCAGGAAGGAGTTCACCATTAGAAAAGGTAAGAGGAAATTTTTCCCAAAGCTGATCCAATATATAGTGGTATAGCAAAGGGAAATTCTGCCTGATCAGCAGCCACACTCCATTGCAGGGAGTACCAACTTCTAAGAGTCTTTTGATCGTATGAATGCTTGTTATTTCCTCCCAGATGAATACCCTTCACCATTGCTGTGTTTCATAATCAAAACAGCTAAGTGATCAAAGGGACCCATTTTAATTTCTGACATACAGAATTTTTACTTATTAATGTAGGAAGAAGCAGATATTGTTGCACATTTTTTCCTTCTGAAAGAGTACTTTTAACAGAAAGGAAGGGGTTATTTTTTGTCTAACAAATTTTTTAAGGAACAATACCAGCATGTCTACCAGTTTCTCCTAGGGACAGACAGAAAGCATGCAGTCTGCATAAACATTCTAAGAATGGTGTTTCCTGTTAATGTTACCTGGCTTTACACCTTCAGTGTCAGATGGAAAAACTGCAAGATATCTTGATCTCACAGGTTGTTTCTTTCTGACAAACATGGGGCTCTCAACTCTTCAATTTTCCACCTTAATTTTCCATTTGTGTTTTCTTGATGGTGAATCTAAGATGGCAACCATTCTAAAGAGTGTTTTCTGGCTTGACATCCACTTTAACTGTTTAATGAAAACTTTTAATACTCTCATAACAATACATCAAAGTTAAGACCTTAATTGAAACAGATCACTCATGATGTATGAAATAAATTGTTGGAAGAAAGGTTTGATTAAAGGTAAGATGATATGATAAAGCAAAATAAATGGTGGACCGCACATCAGGAAATTTATACTGAAACTAGAGTATAAAGCTAGGATTTACTCTCAAGTAAAATCTTTCAAGAATCATTGCATGACTAAATTAAAGGAAATTATTCAAAGACTGCAGGGAACAATTTTGCAAATTAATTTTTATCTTTAATTTCCAGGGCTAAGAATATCCATGAGACCAGCAAATCCTGTGGTGAAAGTGGCAATTCCACTAAGTTCTTCTAATGAACTGTCATTTGTATCATTCTCTGGAGGGCACTTAACAAAGAAAGGAATTCTGTTCTGAAACCAGCAAAGGACATTTTTACTGCCTAAGATATCTGTCCACAAGGGACCCAAAATAGAGCCAGAAACTCTACAAGATAGAACTGTAATTTTCTTCAGCCCTGACCAGTCCAGATCAGTGGGCAGATATCAGTTTGCTATGGGATGTCATAGAAATAAAAAGAAACCTGTTTTTCATCTTCAGACACTAAGATAGACAGCAGACAAACTCTTTTGCTCTTCTGTGTTGTGCTACTGCAACCCTAGGAGGTTTGGCTTTTTTTTCCTGGAGGATGTTGCTTCTAACCCATCATTGTTTGGGCATCTCCCAGTACTAGAAAGTTATTTTTCAAGACTGGAAATTCCAAAGATTAAAGGTGAGTAGGAAACCCTGAAATCTTTGTGTTTGGTACAGCACAGACTATTCCAAGAAATTCTATTAACTCCCAACCCATGCTTATTCCAGCCATCTTCACAAACGCAGAAATACATAAACTCTCACAAACCATGTTTTGTAGAATCCTGGGAAGAATAAAGGACTATTTAAAGCACAAACAGCCCATTACACAAACAAAAAGGATGACTTAAACTCACAGGGAAAATGAACTGACTTGTGGTAATGCTTTTTAAAATATTTAAATAAAGGAATTATATTCCAAATTTATGTACAAATAATTCAACATATTTTGGTAGTTATAGTAGTGAAAAATAATAGTTTTCACTAATTTGTTGTGTCTATTTTTAGCCTTAACGTTCCATGGTATTTATATGGAAAAGAAATTAAAAGAAAAGCAAATCATGTTGAACAAGATGTAAAATTCATAGGGCCAGAATTTCCTACCTACACTTGTATAACTACAACAATACTTTGTAATGATCATAACCACAAGTTAAGTTGTATTTACATTAGATGTAGTGTTTTCTGTTGGTATTTTGCCAACAGCCATATTGCCTCTGGAGTAATTCAAAATAGATGAAACATACATTGCACTCTCTAATATATCATTGTAAAACTATACATTCGCGATCCTGGGGGGCAACGGGGAATGAGAGCATTAAAGTCCAGGGTGTTTGAATCAAGAGTGGTATTAAAAGTAAGTTAAAGCAAAATAATGTTTCTGGGTTTGTATAATTTAGGACATGAAGTTCACTATTAACTTTTTACTTCCAGGCTTATAATGCAAAGATACAAACTGAGTGGATTTAAAGAGAATAATAGAACATTAATAAATCCGTGATCTTGCACTTGTTATCTTAGAATGCATGCCTATTTCCAAAGAATTATTGGTAAAGTGAGAAACTACAGAATTTTATAACCACAGTCCTACTGATTTTACAGCTTTAATTTCCTTGATATTTTCAGACAGAAGTTAAGAAATTTTTGTTCAAGTCTGCATAATCTCAGAAGTCACTATTCTTGGTAATAGAGAAGAGGAAACAAAAGGGGTAAATTATCTTGTTCCTTGATCTTCTTGCCATGTAAAAGCAAATCTGCTCTTGCCTGTGGTCCTTTGAAAATGTTTAAATTTATGCTTCTAAAAACCACTTAACTTGTGCTCAGAAATAGAAATTGTCAAAAAATTTAAATTTATCTTCTCAAAAATGAAGAATGATTTTCTTATTCAAATACTGAATTCTTAGATACAAAGACAATTTGATTATAACTGATCATAATCTTTGCTATTCAACAATATGTCATTGATCCAATCCAGCCTCAAGATCTTTTTCTGTGAAGTTCACAGAACTCAGCTGACCGAAAATTGCTCTGTTGTACAAGTGAGCTGAGTTGTCCTAATCACATGCTTGAATGGTGGGTAAGGTAGATACATGAAAAATTCATGTGTTTTTCTCTCTTTCAGCTTATGAACGCTTTATGACAAGCAGTTTATTGTGGTTGTGGCAGCATCTATTACATGATAAATGCTGCAGCCTGTGTAGTGAATACAGAATTTGAACAAATAGCTTTTTCCTTCCTGACCATCTTCCAAAAAGCTTCCAATGTTACGCATTTTCAACAGTAATAAATGAAACCTTGTGAGCTGCAAAGGTATTATAACATCAGGCAGAGAAAAATTAAAGGATTGCCTTGAGTCACACAGTAAGCTTTCAATTCTGTAACCTGCTTTTTACGATTTAAGCAAAGCCAATTGAACCCGCTGGAATAACTCTAGAGGTACTCTGACCCTGAGTATTTGTGAGACTGGGATCCCAAGTTTATCATATGCTATAAAGAAACTCTTCACTTTATTTGACACTAAGCAGAATTTACTGTTTAATTCTATAGCAAGTTTCACTTTGTAATGCGTGCAAAATTATAGAATCATAGAACAGTTTGGGCTAGAAGAAACCTTAAAGGAACTAGTTCCAACCCCTCTGCATTGACAGGGACACTTTTCATTAAAGCACATTGCTCAAAGCCCCATCCAACCTGGGCTTGAACACTTCTAGGGCAGGGACTGGAATAATTGCAGTAATTATCAGAAATTATACCTGTAATTTTTAAGTAAAGGTACAGCATTTGGGGGTCATGGAATGTGGCTAGTGTACCATGACTACCATAGATGTGGCACTATCAGGGGTACTCAGCGTGCTAACTCCAAGAGAAACTTCATGGAGGGAGGAGTGGAGTGGAGTGGAGTGGAGATGAGTGGAGATGCTGCAGCCGTGCTCTGTGACAACAATGTCCACTAATTGCATTTTTGATACTCTGGGCCAACAACTTGCCACCCTTTGACAAATACTGCTCTTGAATTGTACTTTTGCTTATTATAAGCTCATTTTAATATAAAAAACCCCACCTTAATCCCTGAAGTTACCCACCTCCAAGGTGCGACCAACCCCCCCCCGAGCCTGCGCTCTGAATTTTACGTACCCAATACCTTTAAGTGCAAAGTGAGAGAACTTTGCACCTATCATGATAAAGATATTCTTGACTAGACTCGCTCAAGATCCACATGTCAGGTAAATAGTATAAAAATAGCCAATGGGGGGAAGGATGTCAGGTAAGATACCACTGCAAAAAAAGATACCACTGCCGGGACACCCCTGACCCCTGGGACTTAGCCTCTCTTCTCTTCCATTGGGACACCTTTGAGTAAGCTTCAAAACTCGAGTGCTCCTCTCCCTTTCTCTTCCCTTTAATTTTGTATAGTCTCTTTAATAGTATAAATCTCTACACCCATGGTTTTTGTCCAGGTTGCTCCCCAGGAAATCTCTACAGAGTACTCATAGCCTAGGTATTTTCCACATACTTCTTTTACAGACAGCAAATTTATCACCAGCAATCCAAAAGAACTTGTACACTGTTGCTTTAATAAATCACTCTATTCATTATCTGGTGATTAAAAACCTCATTTAGCGTAACTGAATTCTAGCACTTGTCCATGGTAATTTCTTTACAAGTGTGGTGTTAGTGCATCCGGACCTTTTTTTCCCAGCCTACTGAAGGTGAATTGGTTATCAGCCAGAACCTAAGCCCAGCCCAGCCCAGCACAGATCCTCTAATATCTGAGGTGTCAGATGGATTGCAAGGGGGCTTATTTTTTGCCAAATTTCTTTACTCTCCTTTAATGCACCAGGGGCTGACACAACCTCACTGGGCAACCTGCTCCAGTGTCTCACCACCCGGCACTAACGAATTTCTTCCTAATGTCTAACCTAAATCTACTCTCTTCTTCTTTAAAAGCATTGCTTCTTGTCCTATCACTACATGCCTTTGTAAACAATCCCTCCCCAGCTTATCTGTAGGCCCCCTTCAGGTACCAGAACACCATTATAGGGTCTCCTCAGAGTCTTCTCTTCTCCAAGACCTCCGTTGACCTCCTGGTCCTGCTTCTTTTGATACAGCCCAGGACACAGTTAGCTTTCTGGGCTTCAAGTGCACATTGTTGTCTCTTCTCTAGCTTTTCAGCAACCAACAACTCTAAGTCTTTCTCCTCAGGTCTGTTCTCAATCCATTCTCCACCCAGTCTATATTTGTGCTTGGGATTTCCCTGTCCCATATGCAGTGTCTTGTTCTTGGCCTTATTGAACTTCAGGAGATTGGCATGGGCCCACCTCTCATGCATGTCAAGATTGCTCTGGATAATCTCCCTTCCCTCCAGCTTGCTGTCATCAGCAAACTTGCACTCAGTCCCACTGTCCATGTAGCCAGTAAATATGTTAAACAGCACCAGTCCCTAAGAAAAAAAGGAAATTCAAATTTTCTGCTTTCCTAAATGTCATATAACCACTTCATTCTAACAGTGAATAATAGCAGCTTCCTCTGAGATGTTAGTTGCCTCCATACACATAACAACTGCATCTAGAACTTCATTTTCAGAGACTACCCAGTGTATATGTGCATGTATTCATGGCTAATGAAATTAAAGATGTGAAAGGCACAAGTAGAAATTGTAGGTTCCTTCTTGGCCAAAACACAAATGAGAATTTCAAACACTGTTTTATCCCATGGGATACTAGTCCTAGTTTAGTAGATCTCAAGGAATTTGTATGAATAAAGAAAGCTTTTCTGTGCAAAGTTTGCTGCTTAAAGTGTATTTATTTGAATCTCAACAATAATGCAAGCATTTCAAAATATCCAATTCAAACATAATTGACTGTTTTGTTAGAATTTACTGGATAAATACTTCATCAGCATTATAAAGGGCAGTCAGCAATACGCACTGGTTTAAAAGAAAAATGTCAAGTTCACTTTAGAGTGCTATTTATTTTCAAATTTCTGTAAGGCTTTATTAGAAGCTTGAAGGTAGAATTACCTACAATAAAACTCCAGCAAACAATGGAAATTTCTAGTGCAAAGATTAGTTCTGTGCTGCTCTCTGAATCACTCCTATCTCCTTTTACACCTGCTAGTTAGTCTGACCACACCTCTGTTAAGAGCGTGGGTGCCTTGAGCACATTGTAAAATTTACAAAAGGAATACATCAGCTCCTCAGAAAAGACAAGATCTCAGGTGACTATGTGATCATTTAGAAGTTTTTGTCTCCATAATCTCTGCTCTTGACTTAGCTTTTGACTAATTGTCTAAATTTAGGAGAATCCAGGCTAGATTTTTTTGAAGTTCCTCCAGACATGTCATTTTTCCCCTCACATTTTTCACACGACACATGCAAAGTATATTTTTCCAGTTAAGATGTTGTTAAAACCTATTTTTCAGAGTCTATTCAGTGAAGAGATTCATGGAATCTATACTGAAATTCATGTAGTGACTGAACCAATAAGTCTACTCTTTTTTCCTCTGAGTGAATAGCTTTTTCTTACTGTGCATCAAGTTAGTTCTATTCCTTGTATTTTAACCTTATTTTCTACTATTGCTCTGAGACTTTAATAAAAAAAATACCTAATACATTACAAACAAGATCCTTCTTCTCCAATTTTATAAAGGTGCCTCAAGAAACTGAGCAGGCCCCAAATCAGTTTGATCTATTTCAGTACACAATATTTGGCCTCTGGTGTGAATGACTTAAGTGTCCAAAGAAGGGCAACAGAGCTGGTGAAGGGTCTAGACAACAAGTCTTATGAGGAGCAGTTGAGGCAACTGGGGCTGTTTAGTCAGGAGAAAAGAAATTCAGGGGAGATTTTATCAAACTCTACCATTACCTGAAAGGAGGTTGATGTGAGGTGGGTGTTGGTCTCTTTTCCCAAGAAACAAGTGATGAAATAAGTGGAAATGGCCTCAAGTTGTGCCAGGGGAGGTTTACATTGCATATTGGGAAAAACTCTTTACTGAAAAGGTTGCCAGGCTGCCCAGAGAATTGGTCAAGTCACCATCCCTGTAGATATTGAAAAGAAATGTAGATAGGGTGCTTAGGGACATAGTTTAGAGGTGGACTTGGCAGTGTGCTAGGTTAACTGTTGAAGCTGATAATCTTAAGGGTCATTTCCAACCGAAATGTTCCTATAATTCCATAAATTGTTATAAGTTTGATACTGACAGCAGTAATGTCCCAAAACAGTCAGCAATCTAATTGAGGAAAAAAATCTCAAAATAATTTATTAATGGCCTCTAAAGTAAAACCCCATCTTAGACTGACCATTGGTGACAATTAAAACCAGCAAAGGACAAGAAACATAACTTTTAAGTACAACTGATGAGCTACCCTCTTATAAAAAGCTTTAACAAAATTGATCTAAATAGCATTCCAATTTTCTTGATGTGATGAGATTATATTACCTTGCAAGGAGAGTAAAATAGGGAAAAATATACACTGAAATAGTATGAGTGTGCTTAGTTAGATTATGCGAGATTATTTTGGTGCCTTTTTTCTTATTTTTCATACTCACTGATTGCCTGTGCATCACCTTTATGATGATGATGCAGTAATATGAATACTGAAATGATTTTACAACACTTTATTTTATTTTCTCTGGTTTCATTATAAGAAAAGGCTGGAAATCTTGCCTCTGTTAGGTAGTCTTATGTTACTGAGGAAAGCTGGCAATGTGACAGAAAATATTTTTTTCATGAAATAATACTTAGCACATACTGAAACACCTGAAAACTTATTATGACAAATCACAATTGAACACAGATGATATCCCTGTTTAGAGCAAATTTCACAGACTTTTGGGAATGCTAATAAAAAAGTTACATTAAATAGTTGCTGTATTATTATGAAAAATCTGCATATTAGCTCACTATTTCAGCTGATGCAAATGCAAGTATGATTAATGGAATTAAATCCAAATAAACTGCATAATATGCAGGGCTTTTGCATTCCTTATCTGAACTTTAGTATTTTTTCAAAAATAAGCATTTATATTGGGATTTCTTTTTGAAATGTTTGCCAAATCTTTTGTTTGTTTTTAATAGAAATGAAATTTCCTGGAGACAGGAAAAATACAAAACTTGCAGAAGAGTGAGATGTGAGAGCAAAATTATTACTTATTTGGCTGGAATTTTTTGCAGCTGTATTCTTCATCCTATTTGAAACTAACTTTTCTTATAAGGTAAACCAGAAAGAAATGGTTCTCACTTTTTTTGCCTATGAACCAGGAAAGGGCTTATAAATATGCAGTGGTTGATGAAAGACTTCAGGAGAGTACGGGAGAAATCTGGTCAAGTTCCTTTCTGTGAAGCACAGACCATGAAGGTGCCACTCTCAAAAGACACTGGATATTAGAAGTAATTTTACTTTAATTTTTACTTTAATGCTGAACAATCTTCAGGTAAACCATCTTCATATTATTTCAGATTTAAGATCAGAGTCACTTAGAAACTGAAACATGAATATCTGCTCTTTTCAAATTTCTTAGATTATCTCAGTAACCAAGCATTTATCATACTGTATTATACAGTCTGAGGTTCTACATTTTTGTCTGTTTTTCTGCCTTCTCTATTGATTTATTTTGCCAGCACCTTTACTATAAATGTGAACATGTTAGATCAGTTCTGAGTTCACACCAGGAACAATGACCCCAGCAGTAAAGTTGCATCTGAACTGAAGTAAATGGGGACAATACTCATGCTGAATTTCCACCTTTACTGTGCAAATCATTCCTGTTTATGCTGGGTAGATAATTAATTCTCATATCCCTTCAGTTCCACATAATTTTTTGCAGTTATTTTGTACAAAAATACACATTTTAAAATAAATAAATAAATATTTTTTTTATGCATTCTGACCACATTCTCAAATTTTCTTTTTCTCCATTTTCTGTTTACATCAGCCTTTAGAAAAAAATGCAATTAGCAAAAAAAAAAAAAAAAAAACAAACCACAAAACAAACCAAATACAAAACAACTGTAAAGAGCTTAGTTCTCATGTCTGTAGCTGGACGAACTTCTTGAAGAGCGCAGAGCTCTGAGATAAGTAGATGTACAGCAGTGGTTGATCTCGGTCAGTACTAGTGTTCTGAACCAGACCAGCCTCTCCTGCTGCTAGCTCAGGAATGAGCTGAGCATGTGCCTTAAGCACCACCTTTTATTGGCCCTCTAATGCTGCTCATTTGCAGCTGGGGCCAGCCCTGACTGGGCACAGGTGGGCTGAGCACAAGCTCGTGCTCACTGCCTGGCAATTGGTGGATTGCTGGCACCTTGGCACCTGTTTGCTACACATGTCCACATAGTTAAATTGTCTGATTTCAACATAGTATAGTATAATGCACTATCCAGTGGTAAAAAATGATATTGCATCAAGAAAATAACAGGTAGATGGGGTGCTTAGGGACATGGTTTAGTGGTGGACTCGGCAGTGCTAGGTTACTGGTTGGACTGGATGATCTTAACATTTGTTTCCAAACAAAATCATTTTATGATCCTATGATCAAGACTAATTTATTGTTTCTTTTTTTTTTTTTTTCATGATAGATTATTTAGGCAAGTTTTTCGTACAGTTGCAAAGATGTTCCATTTCCATTCTTAACCATTTTAATTCTTAACCATTTCTTTCATTCTTAACCATTCTAAATCATAAATCTAGCACGTATAAATATTTACGACATTCTGCTCTTCAGGACAATATATGCTTTTGTAGATAAATCAATGGAATTAATTTAAATAACTGTGGCCTTTTATTTATAGAAAATGAATCAGAGATTGTGCACAGGGGGTCGTGCCTTATATGAGGTGCCATATTTCAAAAATATTCCAGAGAAAATTTACATGGGTATGCCTGTGTTTATGTGCATGTGTGTTTATATATGCTCACACACACACATGCATACATGTATGCATATATATGTATATAAAATTATTGTAAAACCATGAAATAACTCACTGAACTTGTTCATCAATGTGATGCAGATTAACAAAGCTCCTCTGTTAAAAGCTTTTGAGAACTGAACCACTGTTATAGCTCTGGGATGTCAGGGTGTATGTGTAAGCTCTGATATCCTTGCCTGAGATCTAATTTCTGTTGCAATGACTTAGTAGACGATGAGAATGCCATCCTCCCTGAAAGTGTGTGTGCATTCATTTAAACATATTCATTCAGGTTGCCTCCCTCTTACCATTTCATTCCTTCCAGGAATGAAACATCAGGAAAGACAAGAATAGAGATTGGGTAAAGGAATATATTAATCACAATGAACTTAAAAGTAAGGTTAAGCAGTTTGGAGTACTAATATCTTTTCTAAGAGAAAGCAATCAATTGAAATGCACTACTTCTCTCCCTAATCATCTTAGCTTATCTATTTTTGCAGAGCAGGACATTATTTCAGAAGATGCTTACTTGTGTCTTAGAGATCTAGTTATTTACTAGAAGGTTCACTGTTTTCTAGACAGATGTTTTGGAGATCTGCTAAGGTAACTGTGCTTCTGGATGAGTGTAAAGTTAGGTGAAAAAATGTTTAAGAAAAAAAACTCTTATAAATCTAGAAGCATTTCATGTCAAGATTTCATGCAAGAAATTTAATTCATGAACATTAAATATCAGAGAAAGTAATTAAAAACAAATCCTAGCATTTTTTTGTTGAGGTTTTTTTTCATTAGTGCCACTGCAACCTGCAGCTATATGAGGTGATGGGAACTTAAACTTTTTAGAAAATTGATACTTACGATTTAAAAATTACTTTAATTGAGAGTTAGAATTTTGGAAGGGATGTGGTAGGAGGTTTTCCAGACACCAGAACAGATATTCCCTTACAGCCCGTGGTGAATACCATGGTGAGGAAGGCTGTCACCCTGCAGTCCATGGAGTTCCATGGTGGAGCTATTATCCACCTGCAGCCTGTGATGGACCCCATGTTAGAGAGACCAAAGGAGGCTGTACTGCCACAGCAGGGTCCTGGCAGGACATATGGGCCCATGGAGAGAGAGGGCCATGCTGGAGTAGGTTTGCTGACAGGGATTGTGACCCCATGGGGAACTGAAGCTGAAGCACTCTGTCCCTGAAGGACTGCACCCAGGGAACAGGGCAAGAGTGTGAGCAGTCCCTACCCTGAGGGGGAAGGAGAAGCAGGGACACTGCTGCGGGGGGAGGAGGTAGAGAAAACAGGAGTGAAGTTAATCCCAGGAAGAAGGGACAGGTGAGTGGAAGGTGGTTTAATTTTGTTTGTTTGCTTCTTGTTATCTTACTGTGATTTGATTGGTTACAAATTAAACCCAAGTTGAGCCTCTTTTGGCCATGATGGTAATTGCTGAATGATTCTGCTCCACAAACCCTTTTGTTACATTTTCTCTCCCCTGTTGAGTTGAGGAGCTGAGTGTGAGAGTGGCTTTGGTGGGCACCTGGTGTCCAGACCGTGTCAACCCACCAAAGACTCCTAAAATAAGACAAGGAAAAATTTTTCAGTAAAACATAAATTGCCTATACTACTTCAAAGGCCAAAGACCTGTCTATAGGCTAGGGAATAAATCTGGAAGATGTCTGTGTGGGTCTTTCACACTAGTATGCGGTTTTCAAGTTTTAGGGCACTACATCAGAGGGACTTCTAAAAATTTTGTTGTTACTGAAATCCTTTCCCACTGGTCAATCATTTCTGGTTGTGAGCATTGTATTTCATATACAGCTGAAAGGTAAATGATCACATTGAAGATAAGTGTGAAGTCTTATATATCATGTGGTACAAATCTGACCTATATAAATTATTTTTCTCTCCAATGTACAATTAGTGCTCTGACATCACATTTTCAAATTTTAGTGTCACGGGACATGTCAAAAGGCAACATTTTCCTGATAACATTGCCCTTTGGCTATGTTTTCAGTAAATGGGGATTCTAAAAAGAAAGCTATTCCTCATTTATAAGAAAGGGCATTGACTATATACTTTTTAAAATTTATTGTAATAATGGGATCAGCAACAGCTATAGCCATATTCAGATTGGAAAATTCATTTTCATGGGCCATTGGGGTCATTTTGCTCTTAATATTTCACAAAAACATGATAAAAAAGAATATGAACTTTTAAGACTTAATGATACAAAATTACAGGAAGAGAGGAACAGGAAATAATTACTTCCAGCATATTAAGAATATATAACATACATATGAGTTAGATAGAGAAAGACAGAAATCTAAATTAATTATTTTAGGTTAAATCCATACCAAATCAGTTAGGACAATGTCTGTGATAAAATTTATGCCATATTTACATACAACCATAAAGAAAGGAACTTTTCAGTTAATCATATCTTTCCCAGTGTTTAATTATATATTGATTATAAAACTGAAGTCTGAATACCATCAGAAAATTTCAGTAGTTTTGCTCTTTATCTGCAAAGTGCAGTAGGGAAAACATAATTCTGGGTTTTAAAAAGGATTTAGTCGCATTTCATCTGATAACCATCCTGAAGTCTGGCTGAAATATTCTAAAGACTTATTTTCCTTTTACGTGAAAAACTGGACACCATTGGCCATACAATGAACCACTGAGAGTTCACAGCTCTCATTTGTTCTCCAGAGGGCTGAATCAGTGAAGTTCTTCATAGATACTGATCCTGAAATCACAAGATTTTTCTTCTGAGTGTGGCTCTGGGATATGATGCACTGGAATGGAAAGTGAATTGCAACTGACTGAAAAAACTTTCCAACCTCACTGCAGGACCTGACAAATAGGGTAGCGTGGTGTTGAATTGAGGGACCCACAAGTAACCCTTGCTATGACAAACTTTATTCATCTGAGGGTCCTATTTATACTCTCAGCCACTTCCCATGATCTACCCATAAGACCTTCCTAGGTTCCTCCCACCAAGGTCCTGGTGTTTTTCTATTTTTTCCAGTACTTTTCCACCATGCCTCTGGTAAACAAGGTAACAAGGTAGCACATTCCTTTCTAATCACCCACATTAAGTTTGACACCTCCCACAGAGTAGGGACCTGAGCAAATATGACAAAAAGATTTGATAGGCTGGAGGAGATTCAACTACAGTCCGAGGAATATGGGTGAGGAGAAACTGAGGACAGATGTTAAATGGTTAAAAAGTGTACAAAACTAGTAAGCAGGAGGTGATCATTGAAACCTGACTGGGAGGGTAGGTTCAGTAAACTGTTGTGTGGTTATTGCTCCTGAGGAGCCAACCAGTATTGAAAGTACTAGGAATAAGGTCATACAGGAAAAATCCTTATAGATAAGAAAACCAGTCTGATGATAATAAGTCCTCTAAGCCATGTAACCTACTATAATCTTGAAATGATTCTGAGAGTCTTATCTAGCTACAGGTCTTAATGTCTGGCTTTGAAAGTGACCTGTGTAATATTTTATCCCCCTTACATGCTGGTTCAGATAGAGGATAATAATTTCCTTTTGCAGTGAAGGGTAGATGTCATTATGACAGAACTCTAATTTTCCAATTTCCCTTTTAAAATAGTAAAAAAAAAAAAAATCATTATTTCACTGAGTCAGGCAATATTCCCACTAAAAACCTGTGATGAGACAACTACATGCTGTATCATAATGTGTAAATAATAAGATTGAATTAAGAGCAACCATAAAAAAATAATTCTAGTGATTTCTAAATTTTAATTACTTACATTTTTATTGTGGTTTTCTATTTGATAAACATGGTAGATAAACTTGGTTTACATAGATAGACAAAGAGAGAAAGAGGTCAAAAAGGATTCAATGTGTAATAACACTATTATTTCAATTTGTCTGGAAAATGATTGTGTGAGCACTACCAAAATCTTATATAGCCTTATGCAGCAGCTTAAAAGAAACTGAGTATTTTATATTATTTGTGCAATTCATAGGTTTAGAAAAAAATATACTGCAGCCTGGGTAACTCAGACATCCTATAATCTAGGTTGCCGCTAGCAGCAGGTTGAACTCTTAGAAGTTATGGCTTTGTCACAAGGTATGAAAATATCTAAATAAATAAAATCCATTCCCAATTGTACCCTCAGCTCAAAAACAGATTTTCTTTCCTCATAAGCCTATCAATATAAGTTATTTGGTGGAAGAATTTATCTGAACTAAGAACAGACTGACCTGCCAGTTGAAAACAGCATTTCTTTCCTAATCTACTAACCCAAAATTAAACTCTCAGTATGATAACTGTACACTGATGTATACTTGCAGTTTTAAATAAATATGTCTTCGCTCAGTATATACTCCTGGGATTTGAAGCAGCACTTCTGTTTAGTTTTCAGTTGATTAATTTCAGATTTTCCAAGATCTTTACATTCTTAGTCTTAGTTATACTTTCTTAGCTAGGAGCTTTCAACAATATGGTTTAATGTCTTAATTATGCTTAGTGCAACTTGGTCTCTATATGGCTGTATACACATTTCTGTACAGGGGGGAACTACAGCAACAAACAACAAAAAACCCCAAGTAATAATTACATGTGTTGCACAGCATGAGCACACTTACTGAGCCACCACCTGCACCGATTCTCTATTTCTAGCTAGATCAAAACTAGTTTTGCAGCAGAGTTCTCTGCAGTCAAGTTGAAGGATTTGCTTATCCTTATAGAAGTGTGGAGAAGGTAACAAGCCCATGACACTATACAATGGAAAATTTCATCTGCCAAGAAAATGAGTTAATTTAGATACCTGAAAGATTATAAAAGATGCAGTGAAATTCCTTGTATATGATGTTCTGCTTAGGTACCCTCTACTTTGAATTCTCCAACCATGTATGTAGCCACCTTGATGTCTGCTATGAGGTCAGTTTGTCAAGCAACCATTCCTTCCATGTCTTTTGATCACATTTGGAAGTCAGTTTTATCATGTGGTGTCAGCATGGGGAATTAACTCCAGATGAAGAAGAATTTCTTTAGCTTTCTAGACAATGCTTTACTGTAAAGACCTTTGCTTTACCCAAAGGCTGCCAAAGTGAATGAAAATCTTTTAATGCATTTCATTGGACTTGTGCTGTCCCTTCTTTTTGAGTTCTTGACACTGGCTACTCAAACTTTCAGGCTGTTCCATCTTTCTGCCTCATGTTGACAGACTTCCTACAATGCATGCCTCCTCCTTGGACCTCCCCTGCTCTTTATATCACAGAAATCACAGAAATATATGTCAGACCATACTGTCTCTGTCCCATTAAGTTTTACCACACAATTACACTGCTCTGAAGGTGATAAAAAAATTCCTAGAATTGTAACTCTCTTATTCAGTATTTTAGCTGGTGGCATAGGACTATCAACTGTTTGTCTCATACCCCTAGGTAAAGCAGTTTTTGCAGATATATTACTTTTTTTTTCTTTTTTCTTTTTTTTCCCAGTGGGATTATTTAATGCAAAATATTAGCAAAGTCCTCCAAAATGTTAGACTTATTCTTGATGTAAAAAACAAAAACAAACAAACAAACAAACCCCACAAACCAAAACAACAGATAAAAGCAGTATCTTCAGACTAAATTCTTGATTCCTAGAATAACTGAGCTGTTGTGCAAGCATGAGAGGTGCAGTAGCATGCCCAAGGCTTGCAGGACAATGTAGCACTATTAAGTCTCTTTGAACTGCAATATTTTCCATCCCATGGGTCACTCAGTGAGATCCAAGGGACTGGTTCAACAGAGAAGAAACCTACTAAGTCATTTGAAATAATATGGAAACTGTTTTTTTCTGAAATGAAAAAAAGGCTTTTTTTTCTAACCAGGCGATTTTTTTTCCTCATGTTGTTTTTGAGTTGGCTTTTCCTGTGGAATTCATTCACATAAATACTGCAATAATAACAGCAAAATACATCCAACTCTATCCCACTGTCTTCTTGTGTTAGTAAATAATTTGCTTTATGCAATTTGTTTTGGAAAAGCATAGTTTAGGCTTTGCAGATGCATTGTGCTCTGAGCAATGGAACTGAATGTTGTTACATGTGAATTTTAACACTGAACTGGGTCTCTAAATTTTCTTCCATTACTGTGAAAGAGCTGAATACTGACTACTGCAGAACATTTTACCTTTCATCTATTTCTAGATCTTGTTTTAATGGAGTTGTGAGGTATATCATGGGAAGATCTTTAAAAGTCTGCTGTCATTGTCTTGCTATGCTTGAACATAATTATAAGCCCTCGGTTTTCACAATTAGAAGATAATGAAAAGCTATGGCAGTCATCTCACTGTTAGCAGTTCAGCCTCTTCAAGGTGTGGAAATCAATCAGCCTGACAGGAAAATTCCTGAACAAGGAAGGTCACATAAGTTGTTATGCAGAAAGTGAGTACAGGCTCTCTAACTGGAAAAAATAGGAAGCAGACCCACACTTGAACCCCAGGAGAAAACATTTAGGTAGCTTTTGCTCCCATAGGAAGCTAAATTGGAAAATAAAACTGGGAAAACCTCCAGGTGTGACCCTCTGCAGACTGACTGCTGTGAACTGCAGATTTCATGTGTGTTGCTGTAATGCTTGAACAGGTAAACTACCTTTGAAATTGACACAGAGGTAGAAGTAAAACTGAAATGCTGTTTTGCTTTCTATGCTTTCTATCTGCACCTTTTCTATTTAGTCTTTTTCCTTAGAGTAAAACAAAAGCACTCATACATGCTCCCTAGGCGTTTAAACTTCATTTCTTCATCCATTCTTAGGATAACAAAATGGTAGAAAATATGAACTGTCGTCCCACTCTCAATTTTCAGTAAGACCTTTGCTGCACATGGTGGTATGTCTATTATTCTTCTTCGGTTGCTCATTGCCAAAATAACTTACTGCTTGTAAAATTCAACAAATGTTGGCCAAGATTTCCTATTCCATTAAGGCCACTTTGCTCTTGGCACAGATTTGGAAGCAGCATGAAATTGGTAGAAATATTTTTTCTAGGCAGGACAGCTTTACAGAAATCTGGCAGCAGAGCTTTTCTCTGTCTAGACCAGCTGGAATCTACAGACTAGAGTACAACACACGTGTTCCCATATTTTTCTTGATGCTAAATCTTGTTCTACAGGATAGTGAAGATAACTTATGCTGCCATAAATACATTTTCTCCTTCTTCTGTGATCACTCATGGAATTTCTTTCTCTCATGTCTTGTTTTAGATGAAAATAAATTTATTCTGAATACAATTATTTTCCTCACTTTATAAATAGAAAGAAAATAACTAAGATATAGAGATTTATAATATATATAAGTTGATAAATAACATAGTTTTCATGTATAATGTATATAATTTTAAAATAAAGCATATTGTTTTATAAAGTAATGTATACAAAATTAAAATATTACACAAGTTCTTTCAGCAATTTGATGTCCCTTAAGAAAAGCAAGATGTAAACATGTAACTGTATGTATTGTAGCTAATGCATTTCATAAATTCTAAACAGAACAGAACAAAATCATCTGTTGTGAGCTATTTGCCAAAAAAGAAGCATAGATGCAATAAACTATCCTTTCTTTTTTTTCTTTCTATCTTTCTGTCAAACTTACTTTACTCCCACTTTAAAGTCATGGGAAACTCAGTACTGGATCTACAAAAATGCCAATAGATTTGCTTGCCTGCCCTAGCAAAATAGTTTAGTAGCAAAAATTTAAATTGAAAAAATTATCTTTCTAATTCATGCTCTCAATCTATCTGATCTAGAAGATCAACAGAAAAATTAAAGGAGTTGTTCTGCTGATTCTCTTTTATTTTAGGATATCTCAGAACAAATAGTACATGGATTGATTAAAGAATACAAAAATATATCTGTATTTTTGCTAGTTGAATTGTTAATTTAATTATTTACTTTCCTTCCTGGAAACATCAGAATCCTTCTAATGGATGAACTTTGAGTTTACCTGAAGGAAACAATATTTTAAGGAAACATTAGTTTCAGGGCTGCTGCTTTGTGTTCTGAGGCATTGCCTGCCAGCAGTTCCCAAAGGCAGATGCTTTGATGGAGACTAGGGCAGAGGACAACTCTAAAGGGGTAAACTGAAATCATACGAGAATTTGGCTTTCCTAAAGCAGGAGATATATTAATATTGATGCCTTAATTTGCACTGAATTTGTAATCTTTGCATGCTCTCTAGTCTTTGTTACTAAATATCTGGGGAGGAAAAAAAAAAATAAAAGGCAAAACAAACCAAACAAAAAACATAACTGTATGTACTTTCCTATAATGAAGAATACTTGTTACAAACATTATTAGGCTGACCATTAAAGTAATATCTTTATATTGAAAAAATATATATTCTGGATTTTCCTTAGCTGAATGTAAATGTAAAGGTTTTAAATTAAGAAAAGTATCTGTGTAGTCTCTGCTGTTACAGTTTAATTCTGCCTGCCTCTTAAAATAGAATTTTTTAAACCTCTGTTTCAGCTGTACACTGAACTGCAACTCTGCTCCATACAGTGTTTCTGATTCCTAAAATGAAAGTCCTATCAAGAGGTTAGCTTTCACTGTACATATCACAAGCCTTGTGGTCCTTTCAGTAACCCTCTGTCAGCATTCTGGACCATCCAGATGGCTCATGATCCCCTCTTGTGCACCGGCACCCTGGGGTCCTGTACTGCAAAGATTTCTTAATGTCTTCTATGCAGCCAGTATATTCTCAGAATTGAATATTTATGATGCTTCAGCATATATTTGCTGATTATATGTCACTTGTTTTCTTTGCAATACTTTGTAATGTGTAATATAAATGCATAATTTCTGTCATTAGGAAAAATACCATCAACAGTTTTAAAGACAAGTAAGGATTTGCTTATCTGTATGAATGAGAATTTTTCAAAGACATTTATCAAAGGAAATTAATATCTGTATTCTCCAAATCAAATGTTTATGAGCTACTGCAATTTCCATAGTTACCAAAACATCTTGAAATATTATCTGCATCTTTCTGAAGAAGTGGGTGATAACACAGCCACATATAGTACAAATGTGCATGTATGAACATTCAGACTTTCTGTTTAAATAAAAAAGATATATACCTACACATGCTGAGAAAAGACATGAAAAAATATAGGTGGAAGTGTAATTGAAGTAGAAGTAAACCTATAGTGCAAATTAATATTTATTTATCTGTTTATGCATCTATCTACCTATCACTAGTTTAGGAGGACATTACTTCTGATTCTGACTTTAGTCTCAGGTCTCTAGTATAAATCCCCTTGCAGTCTAAACTGACCTGTGTATTCTTCTTCCTTAATATTGATAGGACCAGAAAATGGCCTTGGGTTGCAACAGAGGAGGCTCAGATTGAATATTAGAAGAAACTTCTTTACTGAAAAGAGTGTCAAGCACTGGAACAGGCTGCCCAGGAAGGTGGCTGAATCACCATTCTTGGAAGTGATTAAAAGATGTGTAGTTGTGGTACTTAGGGATATGATTTAGCACTAAACTCCATAGTTAGGTTAATGGTGGGGCTCAATGATCTTAAATGTCTTTTCCAACTGGAACAGTTCTGTGATTCTTTGAAAACAGTTTTTAACAGAAAATGAGAAAAAAAGAATTATCAGATTTTCAGCATTTTTGGTTTAGACATTTAGAACAGAAGTTAATACTATAAATGTGTTTTATTGTAATTTTATAATTCCTAGTATTTAACTGCATGTTAACATACCATTAACAGCTATCAATTTCACAAACAAGAGGGAGCACTTATGACTCTTCATAATTATTTTTTTTAACAATTTGTCATAGTCTGTTACAATTCAGAAAGAAGGATTTCTCTTGCTAAGCTTGATGTCAACAGAAAAATATTTTTCAGAAACAGTAATTGTAAATGAAAAGATATTCTGAAGGAAGCTATTATTTTTGGACTTCTTTTCCCAAATGGAATAAAAATTTGAAGAAAAACAGGTTGGTGTTTTTCTCCTCTGGTTTAGATATTTAAGTCTAGAGAAGTATGATAGCCTAAACTATTATTATTTTTCTAATGAGATGCTATCATTGTCAGGAAAATTACAGTCTGTATTTCCACTTTTTCTCCACCATGTAGAACACTGATAGGAATATTAAACTCATATTTCCAAAGAGCAGTGCTTTTTTTTTCCCCAAATGGTGACTGAAATTACTCTGAATGCCAGCTTTCTCAGTTTGCTCTTCTAGGCTATCAATAAGATCCTCTTCTAGATCTTTTACATGACAATTAAGTAAATTGCTATGATCTGTTGCTTTTCATTTGCCAGAAATACACAAGTCCCTAAAATTTCTCTCTGATTTCTTCAGAGAAGAATTTGTTTATTTAAATTTAAAATTAAATTGTTTTAAATTTAAATTAAATTTCAATTTAAATTGTTTAAAATTAAATAAACTATTTAAATTAAACTGGCTTATTTTAAAGATTCATAATATATAATTTTTTTCATTGCACTACATTTTGACTGAAATTTGTTAGGAAGTACTCCCGTGGGTTACCCAGTCAGCTTCTCTGGAAACAGCAGTAATTATCATCAGATAAAGACATTTCAAATACAAATAAACTCTGTATTCTAGTCTTCCAGGATACCTCCACAGTGTCTTTGTTGTGTCCATGAATCAGTTCATGAACCTCAGCAAAGTGAATGTTCATGCTGTTCTTCTTTAAGGCCCATCACAGGTAACAACTTGAATCTCCCACCAGAGAAGGACTGTATTTAGTGTTCCTTGAACTTCTGCATCATCTCTAGAGTCTTCTTCATTTGTTTCATGCAATCCTGCATTCATTTTTTTTTTATTATTATTGATTTTTTGATTTTCTTCAGCAGCTTGTATGGTGCTATATTTTGAATTTGCAAGCAAAAGTGTTCATATCACATAAAGGTTNTGTATAAGAGACAGCCTAAAAATGTGTAAAATAAAGACTTAGGGTATAAGGACTGAAACTTTCATTAAATCTCTGCAGAAATGCTACTGTTGAGCATATAAAAACTCAGTCTCAAAATGTGCTCATTAGAAACTGTTCATTGCTCTAAGAAAAATAAAATAAAAATAGTACCTATGTATCTCCAATGTGACTTACAGAGTTGAAGTATTTTTAGTATCCTTTGTATAAACTTATGACTGAAAATTGTTCACAGACTGATCTGGAAATCCAAGCGAAGCTTTGATGTTGGTCTTTGTGGGAACCACAGGTAGCACAAACTCTAAGTAAGAGAATAATTTAGTCCAGATTTCTGTCTTTGTAGAGATGGCAGAAAGGTCTATGAAATAGACTGGGTAATGAGGGAGCTGGCAGAAGAGCTCGCCAAGCCATTCTCCTGTCCTGGCTCACTGGGGAGGTCCCAGATTATTGAAAGTTGGTGAATGTCATACCAATCCACAAAAAGGGACAAAAGNCAGTGAAAGCTAACCTCTTGATAGGACTTTCATTTTAGGAATCAGAAACACTGTATGGAGCAGAGTTGCAGTTCAGTGTACAGCTGAAACAGAGGTTTAAAAAATTCTATTTTAAGAGGCAGGCAGAATTAAACTGGCTTATTTTAAAGATTCATAATATATAATTTTTTTCATTGCACTACATTTTGACTGAAATTTGTTAGGAAGTACTCCCGTGGGTTACCCAGTCAGCTTCTCTGGAAACAGCAGTAATTATCATCAGATAAAGACATTTCAAATACAAATAAACTCTGTATTCTAGTCTTCCAGGATACCTCCACAGTGTCTTTGTTGTGTCCATGAATCAGTTCATGAACCTCAGCAAAGTGAATGTTCATGCTGTTCTTCTTTAAGGCCCATCACAGGTAACAACTTGAATCTCCCACCAGAGAAGGACTGTATTTAGTGTTCCTTGAACTTCTGCATCATCTCTAGAGTCTTCTTCATTTGTTTCATGCAATCCTGCATTCATTTTTTTTTTATTATTATTGATTTTTTGATTTTCTTCAGCAGCTTGTATGGTGCTATATTTTGAATTTGCAAGCAAAAGTGTTCATATCACATAAAGGTTTTAACTATTCCTCACACTGTCCCACCAGTGAGTAGGCTGACGTAGAAACCAATAGAAAGATGGCAGAGAGCATGCTCCTTCCTCCTCTTGTTTTTTCCTGTCAAACCAGGGAAGACCATCTGTGCATTTTAGGAGAAGACATGAAGTTATTAAATCATATAGTTTCTCTTTCTTCATTCTCATTAGAATTTGATGTTATAGGTTCCTTGGTTTTCTTTTGTGTGCCTTTTTCTCATGTTAGCTATTTTATTTACCACTGTATAATCTAGGCCTTTTCATAAAAGAGGCATAAAGCAGTCAAGCTACTGTTCCTATGTTAGTGCTTTTCCTTAACATGGGAGCAAAAGAGGTGAAGAATGTTTACAATTTTTTAAAATCTTTAATTATTTCTTTTGGTATATTGAATATAAATTACCTTCAACTTCATAAAAACAATGAAAGTCCTATTTTCAGACACTAACAACATGAATGGACTCCAGAGATACCATAAATAGAATTTACCATGTAAGTTCTTTCCTCTGAAATTTTGCAAGTTAAATAATCTGGAAGTATATTTCAGCATTAGTGAACATTTTTTTTCAGATACTGAGACTTGATCATTCAGCAGTGCTAAGACAACATAAACACTACATTATCTAAAAAATTTACAAAATGTTAAATGTAGCATTTTGACCCCTATGGCCTACTGAGTTCCTCTCTGTTTCTTGAATAACAAACAAAACTTAGCAGACAGAAAGACAAGTAGAAAGATATAGACACCAGCTAAGTCCTCAAGTTGATTATTACACAGCCATCAGCGTGGGATATCTCTAGTAATTTGAATAACCATTATTTTTACAAATTTGATAAAATTATTCAGCCTTGCTTAATTCACAAACTAAACACCTTTGTCAGGGAGAAATAAAATATTGCCATCCATCCACTGAGGTTTCATAAAGCAATATAAAAATACCTCTTCCCTGTTACTAACTTTCAATGCAGAATACACTGGCTATGTTGGATATGTGTATTTTATATTAAAAAGTTTGAAAAACATACATATGTTATAAAGCCATCACCACAAAACATCTCTGGTCCTCCTGCCTTTTCTGTAATGAATCTTTCTATTTTAGAAAAGACTTAGTTAAACAGAAATCACTGGGGCAATGCCTACCTGTAACAGTTTATCTCCATCCTTGGAAGTTTGGAAATCTTGACTGTAGTAAACATAGACTGACTTTGCCCAGTGCTAGCAATAATTTCAAGTGAGAGGCAGGACTGGAAAACCTCCAGGGTTCTCATCTGACTAATGTTTCTGTGCCTCTCTGACAGAACTGCCTAACAAAGGCATTCTCATCTGGACATGGCTGTTCTACACTGACAGTGAGAACATCAACCTAAGTGTTCTATGTATTATTTAGTGGAACTGAAGACATCAGTTCCCAGAAGTGTCAGTTAGGAACCTCTGAATAACTTAATTTTAACTGTGACAGCTAAATCTGAAAAAACTGTGAAAATCCCCTTTCAGAAAGGTTTTTAAGTAAGTTTGTATAACAAAGATAGAACTACTGAGACCCTTTCCATATCCAACCTAATCACAGAGCATCTTGTAAGACTGAGCAAGCAGTTTTTTAGAGAAAAGAATACTGACTGCTCCAGACATGTGGAGGAGTCATACATGTGGTAAAAGTTGAAAATTTTCAATTTTCAACTAATGTGGGTGTAATTAAGGCTATTCTGGTATATTTGATACTAAAATACTTTCTGTGAGTCCTTTTTGTGAAATACCATCAGAATTAACATTTTCAAAAATGAAAACATTTAAAATAGGTGTTTGAGTTGAAATGCTGATGCAGCAGTGGGTTCAGTGTTCTCTTGTCTTGTGGAGCTTTATTATCATGTCAGGATAGTGTCATCTATCTGTTCATCAGAGTCAGCCTGACCAGCCAGCTTCTTCAGAGGCCTCCTGCAGCTTTCACTGAGAAGCTCCAGAAGATCTAGAACAGCAGTTGTCTCAGCATCTTGATACCATAAGATAAAAAAAAACCACGTCTACTGGTGTGCTACCTTGCCAAGCAGCCAGATCATCAGGGCAACGATTGCGACAATCTTAGCAATTTTTCGTTACAGTTCTAGAAATATATTTTTTTTTAACCTGCTGTGAAAGCATAGTAAGAGTCTATATGAAATGTGGCTTGATACTTCTTTCCTTCTTCTTCCCGTCCCTCAAGAAGTTAAAAGAGATAAAAAATGAGCACATTTAAAAAAAAAAAAAAACACCTCATATTTTATCCCTAATTATTACCCTTGAAAATACTGCAAATTTTCAAGCATCAAGCAGTTCTTATGTCAGTAAAAGAAACTGCTCCTTCCATGCTCTTTTATTTCTTTATTCTGTCATACATTCCCCTTTTCATAATTCAAAGCTCACTTGCAGGGTTGTGCCCCCCTGCATGCCTGTCACCACAGCAATTTCTATGCTGCTTTGCTCACAACCGTTTCTGATGCATTGTCACTTGTGGTTTTCCTCCTCTTCACCTTGTCTGTGGGGTCTCCGACCCTGATTGTATGTTTAGAATCAATCATAGCACAGTTTTGATTAAATTAATATTTTAAAATAATTTAAAAATCTGTTTGAAATGCATCAGGAAACAGTTTTCTCCAAATGTGACTAGAGTAGCAGTTGCAAACAACAGAAGAATAATATGTAGTTTCCTGCTGTAGGCAAATGTATGTTTGTACAAAATGAATTGTCACTTTGATCCAAAAAGAATTGTGAATGGGCCTTCATAGACACTCATTTTTTAAGTGATAGGCTAAGTCTCTCCCTTCAGCTTTTCACCAGTCTTAACTTTAGCTCACACATGCATCTTAAAGACACTGCCCATCAAATTACAGTTAGATTATACAGAGCTCACTTTATAATTTCTCATTGATTTTACTCAGTTCAGTTTTGACTGATAATGTGAAAATTCTATTAGTAAGTCCCAGTTTCAATTCAACAGAATCTAAGAATTAGTTATAGAATTGAAATTATTTATTGCTTTAAAAAATAAAACATTAAACAACAGGGACTTTCAGAGAAATAGTTTGTAAACAGATTGTCCTATAAAATGAAAACAATCTGGTTTGCACAGCCATAATTACATAATTTCTATTTTTGCAATGCAAAAAGAGGCACAATGATACTGAAAATATTTTACTAAAATAGTATTGTTACAATATTTATATAAATATTTTTTAAATTATTTTTGACTTTTGTATCTTCTTCATTGCCCAATATCTGAAGTCCTCTAGCAGATTCTAAAGAAAAGCAAATAAATACACTACAAGGTGTTATGTTCTTCTACACAAAAAAATTAAAAAAAAGATTCTGTAACAAAGCAAAGTAAATTTACTTATATTAAGTAAAGGTAAATAGTGTTTGGGACTTGAAAACTAAATACCCCACTGTTTTTTTTCAAGGGAAACTGTAGTCACAATATTAAGGTCTAAGGACCTTATGTGGTACGACTGGAACCATTTATGTATTTATAATATTAGTCTCTATAGAAATAGTTGTTATTCCATCATATTTAGTGTGAATTGCCTGAACTACTTTGACTCAGGCATGAGTATATTCACAGGGCATTTAAATATAAATTATAACGTTTTCAAATTAGTTTAGATCATATCCCACATTTTTTCCAATGTGATAGCTTTTTTCCCCCAGTGACCAAGTGCATATAATTTAGCAATGTGCATAAATTCCATCATGCTTTACAGGTGGCCTGCCTTATTGAAAAGATTTGCTTCTTCTTCTGTGGCACAACTGGAAGTGCCACTGAGCTGGATGTGATTTCATAGATGGAAGAACATTGATTTCACAACATGGACAGGATCATTGAATTACTCTAAAAATTCAGCTAACTGTATGAAGAAAATGGTTCTTAATAGACATACCTTCAAATTGGTCGTTTAATACAATAGCATTTAGTAACAGTTGTACATAAAGATGTAGAAGCATCCCAGATTGATTCTGACACTGTATTATTGATAGTACTGGCATATCTTTGAAGTGTTATCCAGATAGAAATACGAAGAGACTTAGAACTTCACCTGAGGTTCACAGAAATCAATGCAAAAACTCCTAGAAACTTTAAATAATTTCTGTGCACAGGGACACAAAGCCAAGTGGGAGCTGAAATTAAAGATTCAAAGGAAAGAATGTCCTGTCTGGGCCTTGCCTAGGCAGTCCCAGGACAGTTATCATCACCATTCTTGCATGAAACCCACCAAGAGGAGTCAATGAGACAACACCTTTTGCTCTGAGGGGGGTTGCTGCCTAGACATACAGGTGACAGTATGAGATGCAAGACAAGAACATTTTGGGTTTCCACAAGATATATGGTATGCTGACAGCTGGAAACTAAGGCAGGAAAACAGGGATATTGGTAACTTGAAGAGAAACAAATGTCAAAAAACCAGAGATGAAGTGTACTGTTGTTCAGTCATGCAGTCTGGCCATGCAGTCTGGCCTATTGTCTTACTAAATTTCTTTCTAATTCTTTTTCCTGGATGAGAGGCTATTCTGTGTGCAGGGAGGGGTGGGTGGGACATGGAGGAGATCTGGATGCAGCTGCTGGAGTGAGACTAGAGATCAGAGGTCACACCAGAGCAAAAAAGCCATTGGTGTTCTTGTAACTTTTCATTAAACCCAACCTGAGGGTGAGGAATGAACCGTCAAAGTAAAAACTGTAATAAATGTCAGCTCTGTCAGTTTCTCTTCTCATTATCCCCTCTGTAGACAATTGCTGTATTCCTTCCAGTATGTCCATGTCTCTCTTGTACTGAGGAGCCCAGACCTGGACTCCACACTCTGGATATGGTCTTAACAGTGATGAGTACAAGAGAAGGCTCACTCCCCTTGATCTGCTGGTAATGCTTTCCCATGGGCCTGTATATGGTCATCTTATTTAAACATTCCCTATCCTCATCCCCTTCCAACAAGGGTACATCTTACACCAGACCTTCTCACTACTATCAAGAGCTTGCCAGCAAATTTTAGCAGAAAAAGTGAGGATTTTCCTAGCCTTCATTTTGTTGCTGATATACACCCATGGTTACCCTTTATATCTATCAGATTAAACTCATGATGGATTTTGTCTTTCATATCGTCATACCTGTATGACCAGATACTGTCCTTGATTGCTACGGGCCTCCTGGTGCTTTGGCTTTGTTTTCTGTTTTTCAGAATCCTTGAGCTTGGAGATTATCCTTTAAAAGAGCTTTCCTGGACTCATCCCCAGGACTGTATCTCACGTGCCCTTTCCAAGCAGATCCTTGAACAGGTCTAAGTCTGATCACCTGGAAATCAGAGGGTTGATCCATCTATTTGCAACTTCGACTGTTCTCAGGATCCTCAAAATCACATCTCATGATTTAAGGAGCTGGCCGAAATTCAGGTAGGTTCTCTAAAGTGTCAACTTACTGCTTCTGCCTTACAGGTTAACATTTGAAATGCTCTTAGAAGTAAAATCCCATGAATTTTCCAATCCAAACTAATCCAGATTTCTGGTTACTTCTGGGATTTTTATGAGGATTTATAGTCCCATATTGAAGAGTGGTAGATGACATGAAAACTTGGAATGGGTATGTTCGCAGTCTAGGTACTGTGCCTAGTACCTAACAAAAATATTACCTGGAAAGCATCTTAAGGTCCATTCTAGCAGAAGATTACTTGAGGAGTTCCACTTCTATATAATAATTTCATTTTTTCCTCTGTCCATTATCTTCTACTGTTCCACAATCCCTTTTAAAATTTTTTTTTCACTATTTCAGCTCAATATTTCCTGGTGTAGTCTTTTGTGTGTGATACTATAGTCTGTGTTATAGAGAATGGAAAACAAAATTATTATGAGAGTGTTTTTTGGCCTAACTTCTTTGAATGTCTATTTTTAATCAAAATTTGAATATTTTGTTTTGCCAGAACATAGTAAAGTTTACCCAAAGCTCATTAAAATCACTGCAAAGATCACAACTGCCTTCAGGCCCCTACTGAATGATGAAATATTTTAGACTATAAAGCTCCTAAAAATGTGTAAAATAAAGACTTAGGGTATAAGGACTGAAACTTTCATTAAATCTCTGCAGAAATGCTACTGTTGAGCATATAAAAACTCAGTCTCAAAATGTGCTCATTAGAAACTGTTCATTGCTCTAAGAAAAATAAAATAAAAATAGTACCTATGTATCTCCAATGTGACTTACAGAGTTGAAGTATTTTTAGTATCCTTTGTATAAACTTATGACTGAAAATTATTCACAGACTGATCTGGAAATCCAAGCGAAGCTTTGATGTTGGTCTTTGTGGGAACCACAGGTAGCACAAACTCTAAGGAAGAGAATAATTTAGTCCAGATTTCTGTCTTTGTAGAGATGGCAGAAAGGTCTATGAAATAGACTGGGTAATGAGGGAGCTGGCAGAAGAGCTCGCCAAGCCATTCTCCTGTCCTGGCTCACTGGGGAGGTCCCAGATTATTGAAAGTTGGTGAATGTCATACCAATCCACAAAAAGGGACAAAAGGAAGACCCAGGAAACTCCGGGCCTGTCAGCCTGACCTTAGTGCCTGGGGAGGTTATGGAGCAGATCATCCTGGGGGCAATCACACAGCACCTACAGGATGGACAAGTGGATCAGACCCAGCCAGCATGGGCTTAGGAAGGGCAGGTCCTGTCTGACCAACCTGATCTCCTTTTATGATCAGGTGACCCGCCTGGTGGATGAGGGGAAAGCTCTGGATGTGGTCTACCTGGACTTCAGCAAGGCCTTTGACACCGTCTCACACAGCATTCTCCTGAAAAAGCTGTCAGCCCACAGCTTGGACAGGAGCACCCGGTGCTGGGTTAGGAACTGGCTGGAGGGCCGGGCCCAGAGAGTGGTGCTGAACGGTGTTGATCCAGTTGACAGCCGGTCACTAGTGGTGTCCCTCAGGCATCAGTGTTGGGCCCTGTTTAATATCTGTATTGATGATTTAGATGAGGGGATTGAGTCCATCATCAGCAAATTTGCAGATGACACTAAGCTGGGGGGGAGTGTGGATCAGCTGGAAGGCAGGAGGGTTCTGCTGAGGGACCTGGACAGACTGGAGAGTTGGGCTGATTCCAATGGGATGAGGTTCAACACGGCCAAGTGCCGGGTCCTGCACTTTGGCCACAACAACCCCATGGGGAGCTCCAGGCTGGGCACAGAGTGGCTGGAGAGCAGCCAGGCAGAGAGGGACCTGGGAGTCTGGATTGACAAGAAGCTGAACATGAGCCAGCAGTGTGCCCAGGTGGCCAAGAAGGCCAATGGCATCCTGGCCTGTATCAGTGTGGCCAACGTCTCCAGGGAAGTGATTCTTCCCCTGTACTCATCCATGGTGAGGCCACACCTTGAGTACTGTGTCCAGTTCTGGGCCCCTCAGTTCAGGAAGGAGATTGAGGTGCTGGAGCAGGTCCAGAGAAGAGGAACGAGGCTGTGAAGGGACTCCAGCACAAGTCCTATGAGGAAGGGCTGAGGGAGCTGGGAGTGTTCAGTCTGAAGAGGAGGCTCAGGGGAAACCACGTCACTCTCTACAACTCCCTGAAAGGAGGTTGGAGCCAGGGGGTGGTCGGTCTCTTCTCCCAAGTAGCTACCAGTAAGACAAGAGGGCATGGACTTAAGCTCTGTCAGGAGGTTTAGGCTGAATATTAGGAAGAAATTTTTTACAGAGAGGGTGATCAGGCATTGGAATGGGCTGCCCAGGGAGGTGGTGAATTCTCCCTCCCTGGAGGATTTTAAGATGAGACTGATGTGGCACTCAGTGCCAAGATCTGGTAGCCACAGTGGTAGTGGATCAAGGGTAGGACTTGATGATCGCAGAGGTCCTTTCCAACCCAGCTGATTCTGTGATTCTATGAAATTTCCATTTTCTTTCTTCATTTTATTAAGCACGGACTTCCAGTAACCTTTGTATGGACATGAGGTAAATGGCCTACACAAGAAGTAATCTAATTCTGAAAGAGCCCATTCACCATTCCTCATGGTCCATCTGCAATGCTGGAGGTGGATTATCCCTTTTTCTCTCATTTTTATATTTACAGATCCCTAATTTTGCAGACAGTTTCTACATATTTTCCTAAGATCCGTTGAACAGACTGAGGAAAACATTTATAAGTTATTTAGCTGCTCCAGTGTGGGTCCCTTCCATGGGGTGCAGTCCTTCAAGAACAGACTGCTCTGGTGTGGATCTCCCATGCGATCACAAGCCCTTTCAGCAAACCTGCCCCAGTGTGGGCTCCTCTCTCCATGGATCCAGGGGTCCGGCCAGACACCTTCTCTATCAGAGGCTCTCTGTGGGGTCATAGACTTCTTTGGGCATACAACTCCTTTGGCAAAGGGTCCTCCAAGGGCTCTAGGTGAATAAATGCTCCACCATAGAACTCCATGGGCTGCAGGGGGACAGCTTTTTTCACCATGGTCTTCACCACTGGCTGCAGGGGAACGTCAGCTCCAGCACCTGGAACAACTTCTCCCCTTCTGTCTTCACTGGCTTTGGTGTCTGCAGGGCTGTTTCTCGCACATATTCTTAGTCTTCTCTTCCAGCTGCTGTTGTGCAACACTTTTTCCCTGTTCTTAAATATATTATCCCAGAGGCACTGTCACCATCACTGATGGGCTTGGCCTTAGCCAGTGGTGGCCAGTGCCAGCTGTCTTGGAGCTGGCTGGCATTGGGTCTGTGGACTTAAGGGCAGCTTCTAGAAACTTCTCATAGAAGCCACCCTTATACACCCTGCCACCATCAAAATCCTTGTTATGCAAAGCAAATAGTTAAACCAATTTAAATTGATTGATGCTGCAACTCTGTCCTTTTTTCCTCTGGAGCTTTCCATTGTCAAAAAATTTTATGGTTATGAATTTAAAGTAGCCTAAAACACCTTTCTTTTGAATTGTAAAACCTGAACACCTTTGGAAGCAAACTAAGTCTTTTGGCTGCTGTTTCTTTTCTAGAAATGATACCTTCCTTGTGCATGCAAGCATTGATTTTGCAAAATCATTTAAACAGAATCTTGCTCTCTAAGATGTTAAAAGGCAATGAATTCCACTCATGATTGTGCTGTTATACATCTATTTACTTAATAGGTCATAAAAATTACTGGAGATCATTGTGATTTTACCGTAATAATTAAGACAATAAATGTTTCATATTAAACAAAAAAATTAGTTTCATTTATTTTCTATTTTCTAATTTCCAAAATTTTTTATATCAAGATTGTGGAGTTTTAAGATTATCTGCATTTAAAAATTGCTTTATTCGATACAATTATCAACCTTTCTATATCAGGAAGTCCTTGTCTGTGTGGAAAGCCCATAACTATTTTCCATTTTAATATATACAGTAAAAAAGGTAGTATGACTTTGGATCTTTGGTGCCTTCTTATCTTTTGCAAACATCATGAAAGTCAAGTCATACATGACAAGTTTTGGCAAGGGGATAACATATGTGCAGAATAAAATTTTATATACCTATAATTCTAAAATATTTATTTATTGTTTCATGTGCCCAGTTTAGATAGCTTCTGAGGAGATGAGGTGTCAGGCTTACACACTGGCTTTCTATGACTTTCAAACCAAGAGAAAGTTTCAAATGTTCATTTTATAAGCTGATTTTCAAACTTTGAACGAAGAGCTACTGAGTTATCTAAGTTTAATAAAAATGATATGTAACATAAAGATTGTGGATGACGTTATCTTTCCAGCATTGTATTGATTTAAGCTTATCTCTATAAGTTACAATGTTATTTATTAAAGATTTAATAAACCGCTACCTATCAATGAGACTGTGAATATACAGAAGGAAAAAAAAGTTCCTGCTGAGCCAGAAAATAACTTATTTTTTTGAAGAAAATCCTTTCTAAATTATGCACTGAAATATACTTTCAGAATTTTTTGAATTTCATCCTGAGAATGATGGTCATGCAATGTATTCCATTCTTAGAATGACATATTAGAAACGTACTAGGTATTGATGGTTGTTGATATTTTATGATGCTGCTGAGAACTAAGGGCCAGATTTAAAAAAAAAGTTTTTCTGAGTTTTTCCATGGGTTTAAGAGACAGATACTGACACTTTTACCTATGACACTTTTACCCATTTACTCCTTGTCCATAATTACTCCCTCTGACAATAAAGCATTGTTGAGTATGATAATTTAGGATGTAAGGCCTTACTCTCTATCATTAGATCTATCATTATGCAGTGCAATAAAAATGTTCAAACATATTAAAAGAGAAAACCTCCAGCACTATTAGTCTTGTATCTAAACATTCATCATTAAAGAAAAGGTAGTCTATTTCAAATTATTTGCTTTTTTAGCTAAATGATTAAGGTCTTTCTCAACTAGTTCAACACACCAATGTATAGCATTGTACTAGATTTTTAATCTTATGGCAAAGAAACACACTTACGTAGCCAACATCACATCTGGGCTTTTCAAGTCAGTCCTCAGTATGACTGACCACTTACAGCAAGATTATCCAAGAGTTCCCTTCAGAATGCATCCCAGAACTAGTTCCCATTTATTCCTTGGTCCATAATGAAAGTTCTGAATAACTGTATATTTTATTTACAAATCTTAAAAATGTAAAACCTCATCAATTTTTACTGCATTTGATAGAATTTTCAGATACAAATATTTGGGTTTCTTTTTTATTTTCCCAGGAAAAGCATTTAAGGAATTTAAAAGCATCTGTTATTAGGCAAATTATATTTGCAGATGACCGTGTTTGTGAAAATAGAGGTTGTATGGTTATTCAGTAATATTATGCATATGTTATCATATTCTGCAGATGGAAGTATCAAAAGTTTTCTGAATCATGACCTCAACAGAGAAAATTCAATTGATTGATAGTAAATTGAATGCTAAAATAAAATTCAAATCCTCTTAATCTACCTCATAGGGCATTTTTTTTTAACAGTCTTTGAATTTCAGAGGAAATGTTGGTCACTTTGATGGGGAAGTTTGATGGGGTCATTTTGATGGGGAAATAACTACGTGTGCCAGGTTTTTGTTTTGTGCTTTATTGTGTAGCAGTTGGTGCAAACAGTGAGGAAGCTTACCTGAGAAACCTTAATAATTTGAGGGTTTTTTGTGGTTTTGAAGGCATGATTTTGGTAAACTGCTACTAAAATCACCATTAAGATAGCAGTGAGAATATACTTAAGGAAATTTGTGTGTGTGTGTGAATGTCCTGGTTTGGGCCAGGATAAAGGTAATTTTCTGTCTTTTACTTTTGCTTTGAGCTATCCCTTGTAAGTAGCTGCACTTGCTGAAATTAACACCAAGTTTCTCAGACAGTGTCTGCTTCTAGGACTGATAACACTGGATGTTTATAGTTACAGCCAGAGACTGGTGTGCAGAGACAAGGACACTGCTCAGCTCTGAGTAACATTTTGCTCTCCGGAAGGAGAAAAGGAGTAAGAAGGTCCCACCTGAAGCCCTCCATTGGGGAGGACTGGACAAGACAGACATAAAATAATAATAAACATAAAATAACTTCTCAAATTAAGCATTATTTTTTGTTATATTATCTCTGTATATACTCCTGAAACATATCTGTTCTTCTTTTTCCAGGCAGAGAAAATGATATAACAGATAATGATATATTTGTAAAGCTTGAAAATGTTGTGAACTTCTAAATGTTACTTTTCGCTTCAAGCAGAAATTGGAACGGTCGTGTGACCTCCTAATTATTCAGTATTATGCATTGTTCATATAGTTTCATTAACCTTTACCTTCTTTGTTAATAGATCAAAAACATATATTCAGACCTCATCAAAATGCCTTTTTTGATCAATATTTGGCTATAAAAGATATTTTTTTATATTTCTACTGGAAAGTCGATCACAGCTTGCAAAGAACCTGATAGTGGTTTATAATGTCAAGATACAGCAGACTGAATAATAAATGAGGATGCTTTCTGTTTTGTGTCCACTGTGACATTTAAAAATTCAAAGCAGGAGTTTGCTGTAGGTATAGTCTCGTTCAAACAGACTTCTGAAATTCAGATCTCTGGAATGGCCTAGCATTTTCCTTTCTTATAGCTTTAAACCAGGGCTCTGCGCTGGTCACACTCATTACTCTTTTAACATAGTAAATTAACTTTGACATAGTTCAAGCCTTTCAGATATTTTTCAGTTATTTGTACTATTTAATTCTAGCTCAGGCTAAATGATTCTTTATTACCAAGCTGTGATCACTTGTGGATGATACGCAACAAGTAAATCAATTACCAGGATTTTGACATAATTTGCTGCTTACATAGATAAGCTGTGATTGTTTTGATTAATGTGCTGGGTGTGTCTGTATTTGATTTATTTCTACAAATGAGTTTTGGATATAAATTTGATAAAAGTACTATTACAAGTATTCTGTGACAGGTCTTCAAATTTTGCCTTTTACTTTTCTTGAAGCTTGTAACATTCCCTTGGCATGTAAAGAGGTAAGTAATGGGATTGACATTGTCACTTGAAAATTAGTAGACAGTTTGTGACAGGTGTCAGGATTCCCCCAGTATTGATACTAGTGCCTCACATCTGCTGTATGCAATTGTACAGCTGTAGGACATTTAGGTTCACAGTAAAATCTTATCAGATTAATTCATTTTACACAATGGAGTGGAAATTTCACACCTCATAGAAAAGAATAATTCTCATGAGATTTTCTCTCACAAGTGAGTTGCCTTTTTAAAAAAAAATTAATGTCATGATTAATTTATGGTGACCCCTTTCTGAAACCTTCACCCCACTGGAAGTTCTTCACATCAAAGCAAAATTTATTTCCACCCTGCCTACAGCCCACATTTCTGCTTCATTCTGAGATGATCTTATAACCAATGTTCAACAAATGAGATGGAAAACTATAAAAGCATTACAGGAATAAAGAAGTAGATATTGTTCATATTCTAGCTGTCAAATGAAAACACAGTATGATAGGTCAGGTAAATTAAAATAAAGGAAGATAGAAAGATAGAAAGATAAGAGAAAGAAAGAGAGAGAGAAAGAAAGAGAGAAAGAGAAGAAAGAGAAGAAAGAAAGAGAAGAAAGGAAGGAAAGGAAAGGAAGGAAACTGAAGCCTTTTAGCATACCTGTGAAGAAACAGTGCAGTATGTAGTACATAGCACACTGATTGTAACACGTAAGAACTTTGGAAGATGAAGGTTGGGAAGAAAATGTGAATCTTAATGTTCTTTTCCCCAGAGTAGCAAATCAAGTGTGAAATGATATTTTCTGCACTGATGATCTAAAGTATAATTTACAAGGAAAGTAGACTACAAGTGCCTGAGCCTCATATGCCTTCCCAATTATATATCAAATTGTTCCCATTATATCTTTGATAATTAAGTAATTAGAGAGCTATTGATGTTTATTGATTTTGATAAGATTTAAGATGACAGATTGATACATGCTCTGGAATATAGTGGGGACTCAAAATATACCCACCATGTTTAGGAAAGTCTGTAATATGAATAAACCATATAACAATATGTAACATTAAGAAAGTACATTGTATTCCATTTCAACAGTTATATAGAAAGGGTATAAAATCAGAACATTTAGCAGATTCAGAGCAGGGCATCAAAATTAGTGCAATGATATATTAGTAGCAAAAATTCAAAGGAGCAATGAACAAGAGCTATAGAAAACTGAAAAAACATTAATAAACTAAAGCCAAGTTAAAGATTGAATCACTAGGTGACTATCAACAAATTTATGCAAATTATTACATTTCACTATATGGATTCTCAAAACACACTAAAAATACATTAAAAACCAAACCAGGAAATGGGGACAGAAAGACAGATATATCCGAAATGTTGCAGAACCTGGTGCTATGCAGGAGACAACAGATGGATTAACATTTTTCAGGATATTAAAGCAAGTCATTATCCCCTTGTCGTGGGTTGACCCTGGTTGGCAGTTAACCCCCAACCAATTGCTTCTCACTCTGCCCCTTCTGGATAGGGGAAAGAATCAGAAAAGCAAAAGCAAGAAAACCTGTGAGTTTAAAACCTTGACATAAAGAGTTTAATAAGTAAAACAAAAATGTGTGCACAAGAAAAACAAAATAAGAAATTTGTTCACTACTTCCTATCAGCAGGAAGATGTCTAGCCGCTTCCTGGAAAGCAGAGCTGTCACAGCTTTTGTTCCTCCCAACTTCTTTCCCAAGCATTGCTCAGCAATAGCTAAAACTCTGGTGTGCTGCTAAAGCAGTTTCAGTCACAAATCCATAACATGGCACCATCTAGGTTGCTATGAAGAAAATTAATTACATCCCCAACACAGCCAAAACCCCTTATTCTGTATCATTATACAGCTCAGCAATAAAAACTGTGAGGATTGGGATTTGGGGGAAGTAGGCATTGCTCAGACACTAGCTGGGCATCATTTTGTTGAAGATGATGATTGATATTGAATAACTTGCTTTATGTTGGTTTTTTTTCCTCTCTTCTTTCCTTCATATTTTGAACTATATTTATCTCGACCAAGGAGTTTCCTCACTTTTGCTCCTCTTATCCTCTTCCCTGTCAACTGTCCACTGGAGGAACTCGACTGAACAAGAGGCTGTACAGTGCTGAGCTTCTGGCCATGGTCAGACCACCACAAGCCCTCATTTATAGGCACAGTTTCAGAGATGATAATTATCCATAAGATTGGATGAACAGTTGAATAGCAGAGTTGGATTTTGCTTTTAACTTTTTCCACAAATATGAAACTTTCATGCTAGATAGTAACTTTCCCAGTATGATTAATGTTTTTGTTATTCAAATACTGAGTTCCTGTAATTACAAATATAATACTCTACTATTTTAGAAGTAGAAGAAAGCACATAGTGCAGTTAGCGTTTTTCTTACAAAATAAAGCATCTCACCAGGAATACAGAATTCTACTGATTCATCATATGTTGAAGTTTATCACCTTTGCATGGCTTTTCATGTACAGATTTGTTGAAGCCTATTGGGAAGTCATTTCTTCAGAAACTATTCCTTAGAATATTGCTAAATTACTCATTTTTTATCCTAAGGAGTACCTCATCTTGACCCATGTGTCATTTATAAAGGAAGAACCATAAGGCATTTCCATATGGGAATGTTGATTTAAAAATAAAATAAAATAAAATTAAAAATCCCTTTAGTTTCAGATTAATGGTTTGCTGAATTTCATTGTACACTGGAACTCTTATGACTTTTGGCTTAGGATCATGCTGGCTGAACGTTGGGCTTGAGGAAATGTCATTTTTTTATAGATGCTCCACATAGAGGAAGAGAAATAAGAGCTGTAAGTTTCCTGTTCACTTCCTACGTCACAGTATGTCTACTTTCTCAATGTACAGACAAAAACAGTAGACTGGTGTTGCTTATAACGATTAATAGAAAATAATAAACCAGGTAACCTTACCATAGCAATTTTGTTCCACATTTCTAGATCCATCTCCTCCTTTCATTCTATATGTTGACAATCCTTGAAGCCATAAATCTGGATTATTATTATTCAGCATCTCTGAAACAGCCAGTTTTCACAGAAAGATCTGGAAAATTGTATCAGTGAAGGAGTTCGGAAGCAGATAAATATCATAACATGAAAATTAGATTTCTAGACAAGCCACTACCACTGGATTATTAGTATTGGGAAGAAAGGCAGTAGACAGTGGCTTGTTTACAGTTCCTAAATTCTGCTGCATTCCCAAGCTAAGAGGGCAATAAAAAGTTATACTTCTGCCAAGGAGTGAAATATGGAGACATATTAGTGCCATCAGCCTGTTGACTGTAGCTGTAGTTTACTTCACAGAGAGGCATCCAGAGGGCATAAAGTAGAACACGTCAATCAACTTTCAATGGGAATGAGAATTTGATTACACTCTATGAATCAAGAGTGCTGAGGGGCTTAAAATAAGAGACATTGTAAACATTCACCTCTGAGGTGTTAGGATGAGAAAAATGTAAGGGTCCACAAAACAGACGCTTAGCTCTTTTGTCCAATATAATTCAAGAAATCTGAAACAGGTTTACCAAAAATACTCCCTAGACACTCATTCTACTCCTCATTCACCATTAAAATGTTACTATATGTTTCAGGATAGCATATGAAGAGAAAATTATGTACTCAGAAATGGCTTTCAAGTATATATAGTTTCTCATTTTCTTGTAGATAAACTGTAACTGCTTTTGTCTTAAAAAAGTTCATTAAGATTGAAATTGGGAGAATTCTTTCCAAGAAAAAATACCTCACATATACTTGTTTAAAGCCTTTCCTTTAACAGAGTATCACAGAATCACATGATCACAGAGTGGTTTGGGTTGGAAGGGACCTTAAAGATTATCTAGTTCCAAACCCTTTGCCATGAGCAGGGGCACGTTCCACTAGATAGTAAATATAACAGCACTTTAAAAAAGATTTAATGGCAATGTGCACTTGACTATTTACTGCTCAGAGGATGGAGTCAGACAAAACCATCAGGGAGACTTTCTGGTTGAGCATGAAAGGACCCCTTGCTTTCTAAATTCCTCAAAGAGGTGTCCAGGTGCATCTAGATTCAGTCCTCATCCCAGACTTAGCCAACAGTTTTTGAATGAAGAATTATATATGTGCAATCTATTCTTGGTATCATTTCATTAAGATTTCAAAGTTTAGCATGCTATTAATCACTAACTGAGAACATCTTGCAGCAAGTAATGTTGCAACCTCAACTAGTAACCTTGAGAGGCATCCCTGTGCAAGGGGAGATCCTGGCATGCAGCCTTCTGCTGTGCATGAGGGGTCCAAGAGCTCTTGGGCTGCTCAGTATTTATGGGGGTAAGTTGTTTTTATTTACATGGTTTTATTGCTTTCACTGGACACCACAGAATAGATATTTATATAAAATATAAGCAACTGTCCAAAAAGCTTCTATAAATTACACTTGTAATTCTTCAGTGTTTTCCTGCCTTTTGCTATTCATATCCTTCAGGATGTGATATTGTAAAAGACAAACCAAATTAATTCAGACATTCAAAGTAATTTTAATTTTGTTATTTCAAAATATTTAAATTATTATTATTAAATTCTGATTCTTGCAAAGATTAATTAAATGCATTACTGATTAGGCAGAAAAAAAATCTGAAATGCATAAGATATGCATAATTGTCACAACCTTATTGAAATTACTGTCTCTTTATGACACTTTTAATTTTATGCTATCCATTTCTCTCATCCTAACATTTCTCTTTATGTGGAGAAAAATATTGTTCAAATAAAAGACATACCTATGGACAAATAATAATGTTAGCTCATCCTAGAAGCAGCGATTAATGAAACAGGATCTGGTGCAGAGGTCTTGTTAGTTTACCAAATGTTTAAGTTATGCCAATACTCATGTTTCTGGTACTTTTCTCCTGGAAGACCTCCGGTTACAGAGCACCAAACAAAGCAATATTCAACATATTCAACAATCAAACAATATGTTTAGGCTGAGAGAAAAAATCTTCTTCTAATGTCTTTCTCAAATGAAACCCAGATGGGGGATGGAGTGATGTGGAGCCATATACTAACAGCTGAAAATCAGTAACAAGCCATATATTTGTAAACTGTGGTCTCTGTCAAGTAGTGATGAAAGCAGTCTTTGTGAGGAAAGGTCAGACAGAGCAAGAAGTCATGGCAAGAGCAGCAGAAGCAGTGACCTCATGGACAGCAACAGCACAGTACTGTAATACCTGAGAATTCTTTCCAGTGCTCATAACTAGGGTCAGACAAGAGTCTAATGATCACCAGCAAGTCCGAATTGACAAGGTAGATCTGAGTGTGCCAGGAAATCAACTCAGGTTGATTTGATCAGGTCAGGGTCATGATCCAGGCTAATAGGATACATGGTCAGGTGCAGAAATAGCTGCAACGCTAGCTTCATAGCCTCAGCTTAAAAGCAACAGCCCAGCAAAAGAAGAGCAATGCTGAAGTTTTTAGCATATTTTTTTAGGGAAAAACCTATGCTCAGCCTTCTTCCATGTTTTTCTCAAGAAGTTTCAAGGCCATCAAGGTTTCCCCTACAACTCTGTCTTACCAGTAACCTGACCTTAGGTGCAAAGAATGAAATCCCTAGACAGGAATACTTTCTACTCTGACAGGCTCCATCATCTGAAAGCTTGAAAGCTTTCAATTGGCAGAAATACGACACTGCTTGATTTCTGTCCCCTGTTAGCCCTAGAAGCAGAAGTGAAAGCAGTGAGGTAAACCATTTTGTCTTCAAAGATTACTGGATAGTGTAATTTCTGAAAAACTTTGTCACAGATTCAACTTCAAGTTGTCAAAAGGACACATTCTGTTCTGGATTTGAGTAAAAGGAACATTGTGCACTGTAAACAGTTGCCAAGTGGAAAGACTTAAAAACTTAAAAAGATAACTTTTAACTAACTTAAAAGATAATCTTAAAATTGAGTTTCACTCTTTCCACATAGTTGCTATGAAAACAGTTAATTGTTCTTATTTTTGTATGTAAATACTACCTGACTCCAGTGATTCCAAGTCAAGAAATTAACAATTGAAGATGAAGAAACATCACCTTGACCATGATAAACATTCTACTACCACTTTCCCAAATTTAATTAACAATAATATAGATCTGAAAGCAGAAGATACTACAGGCCAAATAGAATCAGAAAATTTTACTTATTTTCATTTTTGCATTAATTTACTGATCATTTGTCAGATTGGCATATATAAATTTTTTCCGTTTTAGATGTTAGATTTTGAAAAATTCTGTAGAATTGTATGGCACTCTAGTTCACTGAAGACTGTTAAGCCTGGGATACAGGAACAGGGTCAAAACTATAGTTAAAATGATAGAATCATAGAACCATCATCATTGGAAAGGACCTGCAAGATCATCAAGTCCAACCATCTGTTCTATACCACCATAACCACTAAATCATCTCCTGAAGTGCCACACCTACCTGTTTTTTCAATACCCCCAGGGACAGCTACTCCATCACCTTCTTGGGCAACCTGTTACAATGCTTCACCATTCTTTCAGTGAAGAAATTTTTCCTAATACCCAATCTGAATCTCCCCTGGTGCAACTTGAACCCGTTTCCTCTTGTCTTATCAGTAGCTGCTAGATAAAAGAGGCCAACACCCACCTCACTTCAACCTTCTTTCAGTTAGTTGTAGAGAATAAGGTCTACCTTAAGTCTCCTCTTCTCCAGGCTGATCAGCCCCAGCTCCTTCAGCCTCCCATTGTAATACCTGTTCTCCAGACCCTTAATCAGCCTGTCTGCCCTTCTCTGCATCCTCTCCAGCACCTCAGTGTCTTTCCTATACTGTGGTGCCCAAAACTGCACACAGTACTCGAGGTGCAGCCCCACCAAGGCTGAGTACAAGGTTAAAATTGCCTCCCTGGACCTGCGGGTCACACTGTTCCTGATACAGACCAGGTTGCCTTTTGCCTTCTTGGCCAGTTAGCAGCTTCCTATAAGCATCAGTTCTTCATAATTCAAGATATGCACTGCTGAGGAATGTTCACTTTTCTGCTTGTTTTAGCAATGGAAAGAGTCTCCAAGTGTCTGTTAATGTGAGGATAGCTTATATCCACATATATCCTTATATATTAGTGGGTTTCTCAAAGCTAGAGCTCAAATTATATGGGCACCACACTGAGAGTAAAGCAGCACCCCAGAATCTAGCAAGCTGATTTAAGAGATTCTTGATAGAAAACACACATCAGCCAAACTTGATTGAAATGTCACTGCTGATTTTTTCAGTACATCCAGAATTCCTGTAAGGAGCAGCCAATACCATATTATATTACAATCTTTCTCAGGCATTGAATATTCATCCAGATTCATGTTAAAATTTATTATTTCTTGACAGCAAAGAGAAAGCTAGTAGGAAACAATGTTTGAAAGAGTATTACTAGTACAGTATAAATTAAGTTTTTCTTAAAGATCTGGTAGAAAACATAAACTCACCTAAATATATGTTTGAATAACTTACAGATATATCTTTCTGGTTTAGTCTTAATTGTAACCTTCTTCTGGCAGTAATCCCACTGGAATGATGGAAGCAGAGAAGTATTAATCACATTAAGTGTCGCTTTCAGAAAATGGGTAGGACTTCCCTCTGGAATACCCATCTCCTTAGGTAAACATATGAAGGAATTCCTTAAAATGCAATGTTTTTTTCAGTAGGGAGCAATGATTCATCTGGAGCCATGGCAGGCTTGACTCTCTCCTGCTCTAGTGCCAGATAATTAATTAGTCTTTAATAGTGGTAGTGCACCTCACTAATCACCACTTGGGGACTTTGATAGGTTAATTATTAGTTCACTGCACCATACCCATTCTGGAAGAAGCCACTGTGATCTGCTACATCAGTAAAGATGAAAGGAAAGAAGAAAATATATGCAGATCATCATAGGCCTTAATGTAATGCATTTTTTGCAACAAGTTTCATGGCTTGACAAATATCCCAGAAAATATGTCTTGAGAAATCATTTCAAAGATTTCTTTCAGAATATTTGATTGGTGTTGGTTTGCGAGAAGTAACATTAAAAATTATACTCCTGATAAATACTTAGATTTTCTTAATACAGCTCACGCTTCTTAATATGCTTCATAGAATTCACTGGAGTGTTAGTGTTTTCCTTGGAGTAATTATATTCATGACCAAAAAAAACAAAATTTCTTTTTTATTGTCGCAGAACCTGGAATGAGAATGAATTTATCTTTTTTTGTGTGTTTTAAAATTTTAAATTTTTATAATCCTTTGCAAAAGTATGAAAAACATTCTGCTCTATTCCTGTGAGGCAGCCATATTTATTAGGTGAAACTACTTCACTTTGGTTCACAGAAGGACTACTTATTTGTAAATTTTTTGGTCATGTGTTACATGACTGGCACACTAGAATATGAACAAGCCCATCTCTTCAGACCAGAGATTCCCAACTCATGATATACAGAGGGAGTCCGTAGTAAATGCAATCAGTCTAACTAAGCTGAAATTTAACTTCAGTTCATGTCACATGGTTATCCCATCTGTACTGGACAGGTGTAGATTGGTAGTTCCCGCACTTGGTAGTTTCTCGCTACACTGCTCTCCATGAGCTATGAGCTCAGCTACACAGCTGTAGGTTTTTTTGGTTTTGCTTTTTTGCTTGTTTGTTTCTTTGTTTTTAATACTATTTAAGTACTTTGGAAAATTCTATCAACACCAAACTATCTTGAAATAAAATGCCTCGGGACTCTCATGTACTTTGTACGTTGAAAGAAGTTATTGTCTTCCAGGGTTAATTTAAAAAAAAAACCAAAATAATCCAGAAAACTTACAAGAGTGAAATGAATGTTCATAAATGCATATTACTACATATTGACCCCACGCTGGGTGCCAATGGATCTGTCACGGTTTAACACTGGCCCAGCAATTAAACTGAGTAACAGATGCTCTCTATTAATCCCTCTCTCCTCCCTGATAAGGAATGGAGAGAGAATAAGGGAGAGAGGCTTATGGGCTGGGGACTAAACTAAACAACTTTAATGAAACAGTGATGACAAATAGGAAAAAATTATTAAATATATACAAGTATACAGGAAAAATTGATACCAAGTTCCTCCCCCCTCCCCCCAGTAACTCTCACGTCACCACCGAGGCTGCAGGGCAGCCCTGGGAAAGTCCAAGTCCAGGCTGGACTCCTGGAGTCAGGCAGCAGTTGGGAGCTGGAGGCAGGAACACACAGATTCAGGCTGGCACGGATCAGGACCACAGGCAGATGAACAGACGGAATCCTTCCAGGATGCCGAAGCACACAGGGAACAGGCAAAGGAAGAGCAGGAAGGAGCAGGAAGAAAGGAAGAGCAAGAAGAGATCCTGATCCCTGTGATCCCTCAAATTTATACTGAGTATGACGTGTATGGGATGGAATACTCTGTTTGGTCAGTTCTGGCATCTATCTTGTCTGTTCCTCCCCAAAGGAGGAGTTCAGGTGGGACCTCTTTACTGCTTCTGCAGGGTAAAATGTTCCTCAGAGCTGAGCAGTGTCCTTGGCTCTGTACACCAGTCTCTGGCAATAACTATAAACATCGAGTGTTATCAGTCCTAGAATCAGACATTGTCTGAAAAACTTGCTGTCAATTTCGGAAAGTGCAACCACTCCCAAGAGACCCAGCTGAAAGCAAAAGTACAAACCAGAAAATCACCTTCATCCTGTCCCAAACCAGGACAATAAATTAAATTGAATCAGTTAGTCACTATCCCAGACACTTTTTTCTTTTGTAAACAGACACAAAAAATGTTGAAAACTATGAAACAATGCAAGTAAAATCTTCAGAAAACTGCAAAAAGTCTTTTTATAATTATGATACAGAAATAAACTCAATTATTATTCTATCTCAGCTTATAAAATCTTTTGGGCAGCCTTATACACGTGGGAGACACGTAGTTTGAACATTGGAAATGGGATAACCATTTAATATTCAGTAAAAAACCCTTGAAGGTGAATTTATTGAATATAGCTGTTATTAGCATTTCACTGGTACTTCATACTGGTACGAATTCCTCAACATTAATTTAACTTGTCAAATGTGTAATACTATATTGCATATTTGAATCTGTATTTCTACTGAGCTAAGAGAAACAGATAATAAAAGACTCAGAAATGAGATAAGGAATCAAGGAGAAAATTTTGTAAGGTAGGATATTAATCTCAAAATATGAATCTCATTTCAAAATGCAGTTCTGTCTAACTTGTAATTAGGTAGTCAGGGTTTTTTTATTTGAGAAAAAAATAATTTTTAAAAAAAAAAGGAAAGGAAAAAAATTTAACATTTGTCCTATAAGTTGCACAAACAAAACCCATAACTTCAGAAGAGTTTTTCTGGAACAGACACTCTGAAGACACACATCAAAACCATTGTATAATATGTTTCTTTGCAAAAAATATATAATAGGAAGGGAAGAAGGAAAGCATCATTGGAAAAGATCCAATAGTGTTTCCCATCTTCTCCACAAGAACATAGTGAAGTAGTGAGTACACTGAAATAATAAAAATTTTAATTCTCCTTAGCCCTCTACATGGAGCTCCAGTTAGCCTGGCTCTGCAGACTTTATTTCCTTTTTGGGTAGGTTATCATGAATTTCGGCAGTCCTGGATGGCAGTAAAGGTGTATGAGGTAAATTAACATTTTCTGATGGAAACCTCTTCAATTGGAAATGGCCTTTGAGCAGCTCTTCAATAAGATTGCCTTAATTCCATGCCTGCTCACTGTATAGTAAAATTGATTTTACCTATTCAATAACCTGCCTGCAGTCAAGAGGCAATTAGAGTGTACCATATTCTTCATTGCTTTTCAAATTGTGAATCTTACTATGGATCACTGAGGATATTGGCCAAGAGAGGGGAAAAACTATAATAAAGTGGCTTTTAGGAAGAGTGACTAGCAGAGACTGAACCTAAAATTGCATTTTGATACAACAATTGAAAAGAGAATAAACTTTTTTAATTTTATACAGAAAAAAAAATATTTACCTTTCAGTGATGACTTACACCCTCATTCATACCCCACATTAACCTTTTGTCTTAACCAAGTCTTAAAATATGTGAAAAGTTCAGTATTCCAGTTCAAGTAACAATGTCAGCACCAAATGTGCTGAAGAATTTGTACTTAACTGAATTCTTATGATTGCCAATAAATCTGCTATTATTAGTGTGATCTAGCTTCCAAATTCTGAAAGTACAGAGTTGGAAATGCACTGATCTTCCAGATGTAACACCAAGAAATCTTTTCAAATGCTAAAATCAGGTGTCTCCAGTGAGTTTTACAGACCTCTGAATCTCCAAGAAGAGAAAAGGAAATCAGTGACTGGAGCTCAAAGAATTCCCTTGTTAGAAAGAAGCTTCCTGATAGTACATAAGTATTAGATCAAGAATACATCCTTCTCCATTCCCAAGCAAAGTGCTTTTTGTTGTTGCTACATTAGTAGCACTCTCTGCTGTTAGGTAGTCTTGTCTAGTAAAGGCCTGATCACGCAGCTCAAAATCTTTTGAAGATTTAACCCAATCCATCTGCATGCCAGGATTCTGAGAGACACTTTTATACATTAGGAAGGCAAATCATACCTTTTCATTATGTCTTGAATCTAAGAGAACATTCAAAGACAGGAATCTTACCAAAGAAATTAATCTTGTGTATGATGTCAATATATTATAGTTTATAAGCTTGTAGACACAAATATTGGAAATAACTTATTGCACATCTTCTTGAGTGACATCTGCTGCTGCATGTAAATGGAAAATGACTCATCAGTGCTGAGTACAAGGGCACAATCACCACCCTTCTCCTGCTGGCCACACCATTCCTGATACAAGCCAGGATGCTGTTTGCCTTCTTGGCCACCTGGGCACACTGCTGGCTCAAATTCAACCGTCTGTCAAGCAGGCAGAACGTGGCACTTGACTTTGTTGAACCTCACACAATTGGCCTGTACAAAAATTTGTTTGTATAAACAAACAAATCAGAACTTTGTTGGGTTTTGGCATCAAGTCAAATGAGCTAGAGAAAAATATTCAAAAACATCTTAGAAGAAGCACTTGGAGTTTCAGACCCTCTGTCATTTATACTTTTGCTTAAACTAATAATTTTACTTATTATTGCACTATTATATGCTAAATAGCATGGAAAAAAACCCAAACCTGTTATATAGATGTATTTTTTAGTTATACTTCCCGGCTCCTCATTATTTTTTTTTAGTTTCCTAGATCCTGTGGGGCTTGTTAGCCATCAATATTTCAAGCTATCTGCATATACATTGTAATAGTTAATCACATGAAAAGAAAACTTTTAACAAAATTCCATGGGTTTATAGTGCTAGATGTGGTGGCTGGAAGCTGAGAATCTTTTACCTTTTGTGGAGGATGGGACCATTTCAGAATGGTCCCAGTTCAGAAAGAACTTTCCATTTTGTGCACTATAGCAGTGTATATGGAGAAAAAAACAACACAGAATCAAAGAAAGCAAGGTAGGATGAGAGCTCAAGGATCATCTTGTCCAACCTTTCTAGGCAGGAACATGGTTTAGATGAGATAGCCCATCACCCTGTCAAGAGGAGCCTTGAAAGTATCCAGGGTTGAGGAATCTGTTCCAAAGTCTGACTGTTCTCATAGTGAAAAACTTTCATCTGGTGTCCTGTCGGGATCTTCCCAGAAGTAACTTCCACCCATTACTCCTTCTTATCTGAAGAACCCTTTTCATTTAGCTTTTATACCTCTGGCCAACTTCAACTCAGGCTGAGTTTTTTCTAACTGGATTTCTGCATGCCCTGGTCATGCCCCTTGTAATTATCAATGGTCTGTTCCTGTGTTAGGCCATACACAAAATAGTACTGATCCTCTTTCTTATCCTGTTCTTTTTGCCCAGCATATGGTTCCTAATCCTGCTTCCAGGTATTTGCCTGTTTAAGTTCAACTGGTTGAGTCAAACATCAGCTTTCTCTCTTAATCAAGCTATTGTGAAAGTTGGAACTCCATTCCCACTGTTGGAAACTCCTACCAATGTGTCACAGTAATGTCTGCAACTGGTTATACCTCCACAAATTCAATGTTTTCTCACCAGTCAGATCCCACTAGGGCTGACCCTGATCCCTGCCTACACGCTGGATCCTGACTAACTTTCTAAGACAACACCATATCTTCGTGCTAGTGAAAGCATTGTTCACTCCTGCCCTGCTGTCACCCTCAGCTCCCAAGGGAAGGCAGCCTTCTGTTCTACTTTTTTTCATGGTAACTCCAACCAGTGATGGAGCTCATCTATATTCAGCTTGTATTCAGCCAGCGGAACTCCGAGAAGGTGAGATGTGCTTGGGGCCCTGACACTCATACAGCTTTCCTACCTGATTCTGACCATGTCTGCAAACAATATGACGCTTGTAGTCTTATAAAAACAAGTAAAAATGGTATTTATTTTTTTTTTTTTACAGAGTGAAATTTGAAGTAAAAGGTATGATATTTTGCTTTTGCTCTGTTTATAAAGGCAGCAGCCTTAGCTCATTTGCTCCAGAAAAACTGTCACTTGTGTAACCTGTGCCCATACTGTTATGTACATCTGTCTGCACATAGCAGTATTTGGGCATGCTAACAGGTATTCCTGAAGTGTAAACATCCAAATTATTCCTGCAAATAAAAGCAGAAGTGCTTCTGAAAGTTGTTTGATAATTTGGCATAAGACCAACATAATTAATAAAAAATGTTCTTTGCTTTGTTGAGAAAGGCCATGTTCTGAGGAGTCTTCGGGGCCCAACAAAGGCTATAAAAAAATAAGTGTATATTAACTGTGATAATATTGAACAACTAAATGTGTTTTGGGGTTTCATATCCTATTATTGCTGTTGATGTTATTGTGAAAATCCAATTGACTGTAGAAATACAAGCAATGAGGAAGTTAAAATACTTAGAATAACAAAAATTGTAAGAGTCACAGTTTTGATTTTCTTCAGCTACATAATGTTTTACAAAAGTAGAATTCACCATGATCTTGGTGACAAGCACTGCTACCTACTTATTCTCATATAGAGTAATGGAAAATATAGAGGAAAAACAGATTAGTTTTTTTAAAAAGCACAGAAAGCCAAAAAGTCAAAAGCAAATCCGTGCAATTAAAGGAAGAAGAACGAAGAATTGCAAGATTTTTATTTTTGGTGTTGAATTATCTTATCGCTGGAGACTCAAAGAGCAGCATCTGGTCTTTTAATCAGATGAAAATGTGGTACTCTTGGGTCAGTGAGGTGCTTTAGATGCTTCTGTAAATGTTTATTCACTTACAGTTTTCCACTAAAAAAAAAAAAAAAAAAAAAAAAGGTAAATAAGTTAATGAGTCAATTAGAACCAGATGTGTTCAAATGTCCAAACCCAGGCTGAAGGAAGCAAGATGTCTCTACCTTGTTGATGACCAATGCTGTCTTCATGAAAGACAGGCGTAACCTGTGAATATCCTGGGATGGCAGTATTCATGCTATTTATGAGGTGTCTTGCTCTTTGCTTTAAAACTAAAAAAATCCATGCCTTTTTAAAATCTGAATTTTACTATTTCTTTTCCTTCCAGATCAAGATCTTTGGCCCAGTAGCCAAAGAAGATGACCTTAAAAAAAAAAATTCCAAATAGGACTTTTTAAAAAATCTCCACCAGACTACTTTTATAGCTCCTACTATAGCTCCTGCTATAGAACCTCAGTGCTGTCTTATTTTAGAATGTTCCTCCAATTTCTAGTTTAAGATAACTAATGGTAAGCAATTAAAACTTTAAGCCCAGATTGTGTATCTTCCTTTCTTTCTTCCTCTCTCCTTATCTAATAACCATATCCTTTAAATATGTAAGACAAAATATTTACACTGCTTGATTACTCTATCACACCAACTTTTCTTAATCCAATGGCATGTACATGAAAACCACTTAAAAAAAATATATTTTCTGTATGTAGGACATCTTAAGGTAAGACTGAAAATTTTCTGTTACACTGGCACCCTATGCTACAAGCTACAGTTGGTATGCTGCTGTATATATTCTGAGATAACATTTATGTTTTTCACAACAGAGTTATTTGGAAAATAATAAACTACCACAAGATGATGGAAGACCAGAACCTATTTACACTAGTCAGTTACAATTAAGAAGCTTGTAGCACAAGTTCTTATTAATCCCCAAGGGCATGATCTTGCCCTCTATAATTTATCTGATTTTCTATTACTCTGATCATCACATTTAGGTGTCTCTTCATGCACGGTATCTTAATATTCTTCCAAATTACTTCCACACTTATATTATCAACAAGTTTATAAACCACTGCAGGTTAATTTGAATTCCTGTTACCTTTAGGAAATCAACGTTTGATTTTTGATTAATTGTGGCACAAACAAGATATAGAATAAAGAACTGCAAAGAAGAAATTATTGGAAAATCGTCTTTCTATATAAACAAGAGAAAATTAGCAAAGAAAATTATTTTGAAGAGATGAATTAATTACGATTTGTAGCTGACTACTAAAGGACCAAGATCTTTCCCATGTGAACTGGGTGATGACAAATTTTGAGTTTTTGTGGAAAAAGTGCTTCTTGTGAGTTTAAACAAATTTTTAACCACAGCAATTCAATGAAATGTTTTCAAAGGTGTCCTCAATGATTAAACATGTATAACACAATGAAAAGGTGAGGATTTTAAAATAGTAACAGAGCTCAGAGGCAAAGGAAAGTATACTAATCCAGACTCTGATCATTATTGAAAGCCAGAAGGTCAGAGATGAAAAAGAGACACTTCCATTGCAGCTGACAGTTTCAGTGACTAGACACTGACAATTTCATTTTTTATTTATTAAGTTCATAAATTATTGAGATTTTCTCAGTGCAATATTTAGCAACACCTTTAATGTACAAAGCTAAATCTATTGGTCTCTTAACAGAATTGCTTACTTGCTAACTGTATTACTGACTCTTTTCTATGTAAGAGAATGAAATATAATTTTACTTTGTAATTTATGATTTACATTAGCATTTCTTATGAACACCTATATAAATTTTTTATTTAATGTTATGTAAATTCTTTATTAACAAGAAATTTGATTTTTATCTTATAAACTCAAAAAACCCCTCCTTAATTGTAGCTTTTTTAATGTCCTATCATGTTGCTATTTCTATTAAAATGGTAGCAAACTACAAAACATGCTGCTTGTGTTTTTACTGAAAATAAATATATGACTGAAGACAAAAAAAACCCAAAACCAAAACATACATAACTCTGAAACATTCATTGTACTTGCCATGTCATAAAAAAGAAAAAAAAATCCCTAAAGTACCTAAATATACACACTATGTTTCACGCAGAAATTCTTAGTAAATTAGTTTCAAATTATGTTGTTTTATTTTATCAGAAAAGTGTCTAAAGTGATTGAAACACTGAAATAAGAAAATTTCTTTTTGTTTTAGAGATTTCTTATACTTTGACAGAAGATACTTACAATTTATGTAGTAGCATTTAGATGCTTGTTTATATTAGGCTGCCGTTCAAGATAGGTGATACAGTCATCAAATGTTTCAGTACTAGTTTAGTGATTCACCTAATAAAATAATTGTCTGTCTATTTCATAGTCCATCTCTTCTAACACTTCAAGTTCTATTTAGTTGTCTTTCTTGCACTGATCCCTTAACATCTGCTAGTGAATAACAATTTGTCTTTTCTTGCTGAAGGCAGTCATTAACATCTTACCAGAACAATTAAATCTGATTCTTCAAATAGGCAATTAATGTTACTGTTAGCATTCATCATTCTTTCCAAAACCATTCAAGAGAGTATTCAACTCTCAGAGAAGTTTTTTCCATGTTACAAAAGAGGTTCAGGCTTCTTCAGTATCCTTCTAATATCCTGTTAATACACCTAGTATTTATTTATTATCCCCACTGCAATCTTTTATTTCTGGACAGTGAGTCAGAAAATAAAAAAGTAAATCACCTGTAAATAAGGCTTTAAACCGCTCCCATTTTTGAAAGTTGTTCAGCTTTCCTTGATGTATGGAGAGATGGTGTTTGTGTTTTTATGCAAAGTTTTCACAACCAGTTTATCTTAATAGAGTTCCTTAAGAAAAACTTTAAAAGTATTGTCCATAAGTTTTGTATTTATTTAAAAAACAAACAAACAAACAAACATTTTTTTTTTCAAAATTACTGTAGTGGTGAAAAATAAAATGGTTCTTAAGACTGCTTATGAAAAACAAAGTTTCAATCTATTAGTTTGGGGTTCTTTTAATAAGTTATTTTTGCCTGGTTTATGGAGACAGAACATCTGATTCACAAACTTAAAAACAGTAAGTTTTCTTCATCTAGCATCATATAGAAACCACAGCAAAATGTTCCTTATCACATTTTAGAACATTTTGCTTATTTGCCATGTGGTTTTTCATATAATACTTGGCTCATGCCCACACAGGGGTAATGAACATGGAGTGAGAATCTAGATGATTTCTGACCAGGAATATTTTTTATTTTAATTTGAACTTGGACCTTATGATGGTAGCATTGTTGCTTAAATATCATACACTGGAACCTTAACTCTTTGGAATATGATCAGAAAAATTAAGAATTTTTACTTCTAATTTTATTTGAGTCAGTTCTGCTTTGTTTAAGACTATGACTCTCTCAAAAATAATATCCTACATAACCAGCTTTTCTTCCATTCCCTGCTCTTTCCAGGACACTAAAGGAAATATCCTTCAGGCACATTATCTCCTAATGAAGAACATCATGTAGAGACCACCTAGAAAAGAAAGGGAGATGCATAATAAGTGTTACATATATATCCAGAATATTGTGTAAGCTCACTGAAATCTTTCTAAAACTTCAGGAGCATTCACAGATATCCAAGAACTGAAAAGAGGTTGCTGTGCTTTTACATTGTTTTCATAGACAAAAGTAAAAGCTTAACGTGATCATAAAACTTACCCATGTTGCTATATTAGAATATAGTAGGTACCTAGCATGATTTAAGAATGAAGAACATAAAAAGAAGTAAGTAGTTTGTGGATTAAAAAATGAACATGCATACACATAGGGAATTTTCTTTGAATAATTGCATTATCAAGCAGGTTGAAGAAGTTACACTGTAGTAAATAAATTGTGAAGCACAAAGAGCAAGCACAAACTGTAATTAGTTGTAGGAATTAGTCAAATTATTTCCTGAAAGAGTCTGAAGCAAATACAAATTGGTAGATGGTTATAAATTGACAGATCTTTAATCTGACTATAGATCAATTGAACTCATATGGGCATGAGTCACTTGTATAGATCACATTTAAATTGGTGTTTTGATTTAAGAGAAATCCTCTTATTTGTGCACCTAACTCTATCATTCTGTTTGGAGAAGATATTTGGTGAATAACCTTCACTGAATGGCTTTACAGAAATTTTTAGAATTTTGAACTGTTGTATTGCCTTTTGTTGTATTACAATAATATGATTACCCATGTCCTATTTTAATTGTTTTATATTGATAAGTATTACATATTAATAACTCTACAAATGCAGTCAATTTTTTAATGTTATTAATGGATGAAAAAAATAGTTCTTTCAGTGCCTTAAAATAATTTGTCAGTACATCAGTCTACAAATAAAAGAGAACTGAACACAATCTTTTTATGTTTTTCCCATGTTTTCATGTAAATTACACTCAGTGCACAAAAACATTCTTAGGTGTAAACCCACACTTGAAAAACTGAGGAATCATGTTGAGACAAAGCACAGAGACCAACATAGTAATAAAAAGTGGTACAAATTTAAAATGTATTCTTTAATAAATATGTTAATTTAAGATTGTTCTACCTCATCTTTCTGCCTGCCTTTCTTACTTAGTTTTGTGTTTGGTTTTTTTGTTTGTTTGTTTGTTTATTTTTTTTAATTTCAAAGGCATGATTAAAAAGATTCAAGAAATGTCTCATTCTCTGCCATGGTCTCGTTTATAGGAATTCCAAGTACAATTTCAGGAAGAGCTGCTGAAACCTATGGCAAGCACACTAAGGAAAGGAATCTTCGATGCTTGCTTTTCAAAGCTGGCAAATAAGCGATATAACCACACAAGAGCAAACAAAACATAAGCACTGAGGAGACAGCTAATGCACATGAAGACTATAAAAAACCCAAAGTTTACATTAGAAATTTATATTTCAAATAGTGTCCAATGGTGAGCATCTTTGTTTGTGTTTACTTCAGAGGTATTTACATGCAGAAGGAATTGATTGCTTTTGGAAGTGAGGAAGACAGCTAGTAGATTAAAGTGAGGTGGTAGTAAAAGATTTAGCACTTATGAGCTGCTAAATAACTAAAAATTGGTATAGAGTTGTGTACTTCTGGAAGCATTATAAATAGTTGCATAATTTAAAGATTTCCAAAACTGCACATAAAAAATGGAAGACAAAAAATTAATTTTTCTTCTTATTAAAATGTTTTGAATAAAAGCATAATTAATGTGCAATAGAGTGTCCTAAAAGGAATATCTCATCAGAGCTCCAAACGGGACTTAAAGTATTTGCTAAAGTCTAAAGCCAGTGCTCATCGAATCCTTATGATAATGTCAACATGTTCGAATGGTACATTGTATTAATTAGTAGCTCTAAGCTATAACTTTACTGGTTCTCAAACTTGGAGCTTTTTATGGAGTACAGCTGACACCACAAGTGAGTCACAATGGTGTTCCAATTGCTATGTGTATATATGTTTACATTTATGTAGCGTAGGTACTGATATTTAAAATTTGTATTTTGCTAAATATTTTTAATAAGCTCTGAATCAATTTAATGTTTGCTGTTCTTTGTTTCTCCTACATGATAGTTTATTTATTTTATCAGAATGAATAAAATTTCTGAGCAACAAAACATTTAACAGGAAGTGACAGATCACTTGCAGCATACACTTTTAGGGACTATATTTTTTTTTGCTAAATTTTCTCACACTCTGTTATTAAGTAAATAGAACTCAGAATTTATCAAATCACCAAAACAATGCAGCCTAATAAATCTCAGGAATGTGCACTAGGTAGCATTCTACTCACACTGCCTGGCAACTACGTCTTCCACATTTCCATCAGTTTTACAGTGCAGATAATGATGGAGATTAGTTTTTTATCAGTCCTATCTGTCTTCAGTATCATCACCTAACTAAAATTTTCCCCAAAGGTATCATTACTGTTTCCTTACAGTAAAGTTTATGTCAGTGTCATGACTACAGATTGCACTTTGAGAATTGCTTGTTCCTTATAAAAAGGCTGAGTTCGTCCTGGGGGATGGGAGACTAAATATGTTACAGAGCTTAATAAACCTCAGAAGAGAAAATGTTTTATATCATGATTTTTTTCTTTAATAGCTCAATGATGTAACTATTATTATGGAGACACAAAATCTTTTTACTCAGAAAATGGTTTGGCTAATAGCATTAATTCTATCCTCCTACAGATGAGTTTCTTATAAGAGACCTTTAAGCACTATCATGATGAAAAATAATCCTCAAGGTGAGAAGCTGAACATTTACTATTTTGTCTAAAACTATTTCACAGCTCTTCATTTATTTTTTTGTGATATGCATACATTATCTATACGTAGGTGTACAGAAGTAATAGTTTAATCATCTTTTAACCTTTTTGACCACGCAGAGAAAGTGGCAGGAAAAGGGGCAATTATCATGCAACTGGATCCACTAATAAGGTGAGAAAGTAATTTTGAAGAAATGTATTATCAGGAAATTTTATTATTGGTGTGTTCCAGAATACTGATCCATACTGGGTGTAGACAGCTACCTGATTCTGCTTAAGAAGCTGAGAAAAGAAAACCAAAACAACACATCAATTCAACAGTGAGTCCAGGGGTGCTGAATGGAGTCCACTATTCTTCCCTTATCCTTGAGGACATCAAATGAAAGCAATGAAAACTGGAACTTAGTCATGGTCTGCTGCTAGAATTCTCTATGATGTTGTAAAGTCCTACCCTCTCCAGGGCACTGCATCAGATAACAAGAAGAAATGAATGTGCAGGGGCAGAGAATCATATGGTCCCACTTTCCACATGAAAGATGCATTACTGCAAGTTTTAATGAGCCTATATCTTTTAAATGCTGGTCTGGCACTGGTGTTTACTCACTGCTATCTTAATATCTATCTTGTTTGTATATTATGACACTTACAAATTGTATGTGCTTAAGTACTTAAGTTCCCAGGTTGTCCCAATATGAAGTGACTCTGCTAAATCTTGTTTATTTAAAGACCAAGTCTACCAAAACTTCCAGTCATTTCTTCTCACTGTGTCTTGTCCAGCAAGTCTGAAAATCCACCACTATCATATATTTTTGTTAAATGACTGTTACGGTCCGAGGTAACATTAAAATTTATTTTTGTTTTGGATACACGAAACAAAGTCCAACCATAGAAAAGGGTCTGGTGCAAACAGATTTTATTGGATAATTGACACAGGCAAAAATATAGAGCCAGGTAAAAGAGGGAGAGAGGAAAAGAAGGTATAGGAAAGAGAGAGGAAAGTGGTAAAGAAGTGGTAAGAAAGAATAAGAGAAAAAAGTGCAGGAAAGGGTAAGAAAGAGGGAAGAATAAGAAAGAGTCACCACCAGGGACCCAGCTGTCCAGCAAGGTTCTTCAGGATGGCGCTGATCCTGGACAGGGTCCGATGCAGAAATGGTGGTGGGTCAAGAGATGACAAAACCCCAAGCATGGACAGACAAATTTATACCCCTGAGCCCTTTTTGTTCCAAAGGGGCAGCTGTCAGTCATCCAGGTTCGTTGGAAGACAATCCACCTGGAAGGAAGCAGAAGGGTGTAGCCCTCCTCCAGTCATCAGTTCTTACCTACTTCCAGATGCCATTCCTCCTTTGTTCCTGCCACTTTAGCCAGGTACATAATCCTGCCTCCAGGGGCATCATTGAAGCTTGGCCCTCAGGAAAGGGGAGTACTCTCCTCCCAGTCATCAGGTCTTATCTTCTTCCTGGTGCCACCCTTACTCTGTTCCAGACCCCTTAGCCAGGTACTTCCCAAGTACAATCAAGGTGGCTTAGTCATGCCTGGAGGGACAACCCAGCATTGCAGGATGCTGTTCAGTGGTGTAGTCTCCACCCAGAAGGTCTTATCACATCCCAAGGTGTCACCCCCTGCACTCAGTTCTGTCCAGCCAAGACCTCCACCCTAGCCAGGGCTATTCATTTAAAAATTGTTCCTTTGAGACAATTTCAAACCAGTGAGGTCAGAACCACACATTGACTATTCCTGATGAACAAATAATTTATTAAAATATCACCCATACATGTAGCATTTACATTTCTTCTTTTGAAATTGATACTTTTTGCTCATATTTTAGTGGAATCCTTGCTAAATGCGTATTAAGGTTGCATATTTTTGCTTCTCCAAGGCATGGGTGACTAATGTAATTTTAGATACCTAAGATATTTGGGGCAACTTCCCGTTGCAGGGGAAATACAGTACATGTGATAGACCTGTGAGCTTCTGTAATGGCAGCTGGAGGCCATAGGCCCTAGACATATAGTTATAGCAAATTCTGTTGTATTTTCAGTAATTAATCTTGAGCAATTACAGTTTTCTCTTAACTTTCTTCAGATTGATTTGGAACTAACAATAGATCATGATCTCTAAAACTTTAACCAAATATTCAAAACCTCAACTGCGAATGTCAATTTTCAATTGCAAAGTCTGCTTTGTATGTTTTGCTATTTAATTCTTTATTTTGTTTAACTTAATACATTCTGGTGTATATGTTAATGAATTTCAGAATTTCACTTTTATGTGGTGTTTTCTTTTTTCCTCATCATTCTCAAACATTCTTGTAGATTGCACTTATTCATATCTCTGACTGATAGGCAGATCTCAAATAAATTGATTTGCAGGGGTAAAGCAGGTTAAAAGACATCTGAGCACTTTCCTATGGTTTTTAATTGCAGAGCAAGATCAGTCATTGCTCTGAAGCATTATAAGCATTCCCACTAGCTAGTGGGAAAAAGCTGTGGAAGAAAGCAAAGAGACATTCAGCTCACCAGGTTTGTGATCTTCCTCTTTCCTACTTTTTTAATTAAAAGATCTGTTATTAGGCAATGAGTTAAATCTGTTTCTAGATGTAATTGGATAAATTTGGGATTAGGAAGTCTCCTGGATATACCATATACCTGGACATACCATGCACCTACTATGAAGCTTGAAATCTTCACTGTTGCCTGTATAAGCACGGATATTTCTATGACAGTGGTAATTAAGAGTGATCAGTATTTTATCAGTATTTCAATATTATTCATTCAAATCTTGGCAATGATGGTGTTCATAGAAAGCCCACATTCTTCTACAAAAGACATTGTAATGAGAATTTTTAGCATATATTTGACAGCTATCAGATCATCCCTACTTCAGAAAATTTCATGAAGGACAATGTAGAGAAGAAATAAGTGACTCTATGGAAGAATTATCACCTTGACAAGATTTTTAGTTGCAATTTTGGGCCTGAAGAACCATATACATCTGTAATCCCCAAGAGTAGGCAATATATATCAAAGTGTTGACAAACACTTCTAAGTGTGCTGTTGTAATGTAAAACACTTGTAATATTCATACTAGATCATAAACCTTCAAAGACTTTGATGTGTTTTTCATATTCAGCATTTCTGTTGTTAGCCCTGTAATACAGCTGATGGATGACAATAAGAAATGAAACTCATACATCAAGATCTAATTGAATACAAGTTTTGATATTGTGTGAACATAATAACTTGAAGCATGTGAAACAGCCTTTGTGACATTTGCAGCATTTCTTAAAAATCAGTGCATCTTCCTTTAAGGAATGTTTTGAAACAAGATCAAAACCTGTGTTTTATAGTAACCCCACACATGAGGAAAAAAGGCAGACATAAACAGGAAAAAAAAAACCAAATCAACAACTACTTAATGTGGTTCTTCCAAAGAAAAAAAATCAGAACAAAATTTTGGTAACTAAGAAGGGACTTTCTTTCTTTTAACTCATCACTTTAAAGTATGTGCCTATTAAGCAAATGAAGAGTGCATTGAATACGTGCTCTTGTGCTTTAACTAATAATAAAGTTTAAAAACTAATTTCTCGGGAGTCAATTACCCTTTTATCTTGTCTCCTGTGTTTCACCTTCTTCATAAATCACTACTTTAAAAGAGGGAAATAAACTTTTACCCTGTGGCTTCATTGTACTAAGCAGGATTGTATTTTCTCACTATTTTTTACTCATAGATATTGAATAACTCTGCATCGGAAAGTAAAGCTGTATCTTGAAATTTATCAAGCTCATCTCTAATAAGTTAGGTTAAAATAATTAAGCTATAATATAAGTAGAGAATATTATTTCAGAATGATTTTGTTATAAATATAAATTTCCATATTGAATATACTTGTTTGTAACTGTGGAAAAGCTGGACTAAATAGAACAATTGGAAAATCTTATATCAAAACAATGGGTTTTTAAAAAATAATAGAAAATTAAGCAGAAAAAACCTAAACATAGTGAAACAGTAAATATTTTTTTCTCAAAACCCGAATCAGTTGTGTCTAATAATTTCCTGACAGTTGTTTGTCTGTTATCTTCTTGGAAGCTTCCATGGATGGAGATTCTATTATATTCACAGGTGATGTACTGCAGAGCTCCTGCATTTATGATATCTGTAATATATTGATAGTTAGGTCTCCATCCCATTTCCCCTGAACTTTGCAATTTGACACAGAGCAAAGTTTCTACTGAGCTCTATCTAACTTGAGCTCTATCTAAATTTGCTGAAAACTGATATTATGTATCCCATGACTCATTTCTTCTTAGGTTAAATAAACCTATTTCTTTCAACCTTTCCTTCCAGATTTGCTTTTCTGTTTTTCTGGTAATATTTGCAGTTGTGCTCTGAAATAGACCCTGTTGTACTACATTTTTCTTTACCTAAGATTTATTACAATAGTTACAGTAATATTTAAGCTCAATATGATGATGGTTATCCTCAGAGTAGTATGACAATTGGGTGCTGAATCATGTTCAAATTTAAATTGTGAAGACACTTTGTAATGATTTTGGCTGGAATAGAGATATTTTTCCTCATAGTATGGTGCTCTGTTTTGAGTTTGTACTAAACCAGTGTTGATGATATAGGGACATTTGTGTTATTGCTCAGCAGTGCTTACACCAAGCCAGGGACTTTTCTGATCCTTACACCACCCCACCAGTGAGTAGGACAGATGATCCAGCTGATCAAAGGGATATTCCATGCCATACAAGGCCATGTTTATCAATAAAACTGGGAGGGAGACTATTGGGAAGGGGGCTGGCAGACTGGGGCATTGGTTGGCTGGTGGTTTGCATCACCTGTCTTTCTTGGGTTTTATTTTCTTTTGTCTTTGGTCATGATTTTGTTTCATTTTGCTTTGTAGTTTTTTTGTTTTGGGTTTTGTTTTTTTCATATTTGAGTTTTTTTCTTTTCTTTTTTGTTATTGTTAAACGGTTTTGACCTCAGCACACAAGCTTCTTACTAACTTCCACCATTGCATCTGTGTGGTACTGAGTTGCCAGCTAGGGTTAAGCCATAGCATCACTACATCTCCTCACTCTCTTTCCTGGATAGAGAATCTATGTAAAGAAATTCTCAGGTTTACTTTAATGTTCTTGATTGTTTCAAATGTTTTTTAAATTCTGTCTTCCACAATTCATTCAACACCACCAATGTTACTATATCAGCACATGAAATGTGCCCTCCAGATCAAGATACTGGTGAAAAGACCTGAAAATCTGACAGCTTCAATCTGAGTTTAGCCAAATAGCATCTAAAAGCTAACCCACTGTCTGATGATAGATAGCTACACACTTAAGTATATGCATCCATAAAAGAAGGAATAAAATAGGTTTTATCATGAGGTAAACTTAATGTAAGACAGTAGTCACCAAAATAACCCCCAACAAACAAATTTAAAAACAAGATCAAAGACTTCTAGTTACTAAGGACAAAGTCTACCATAAATTAGAAAGTCCACTCTCTTACAAAATAATTATGATAAAATTTGGTGGTGTGCATTCAGATGTCCACATTGACTTTTGTGAGGTGGAGATACTGTCTTTCTGTACTTTGCAGTTTAAAAATAGACTGGAATTCCCTGTCTTCTAGCTTGCTTAAAAAGTCACAGATGCTTCTCTCTTCTTTTTTTACCCCTTTCTCCTTTTCAGCTTTTTTCTTTCTTTCACACAGATGTGTACTCTGACATGCTTTACAACTGAATCTCACTCATAGCATTACAGAGTGTAAATGAATACTCCATAAAAACTAAGCATTATTTATTGTAGATCATATTGAATTTGTTTAGGGTGTAATTCATCCCTGTGTAAAGGGCAATACTGAAAACTCAAGCAGTCAAACAACTTGACAGCTTTTCCTCCCTTATCCTTTAAAAAAAAATGAGACTGGTTTAAATCATGGAACAAAAAATGAACCTTTTAACTTCTGAGCCTTTGGGAAACCACCACCTTCTGTTGATTATTTCTCTCACCTCTAAGTCTACCTTTCTGTAAACACAGAAATATGGACTTATAACTATTCAGAAGAGACAAGTTCTGTCCCAACTGTCCTTTTCTGTCCCTAACTTTTCACAATGCTTTATGCCTTTTCTATTTCTAATTATTCCAAGAATTTAATCTCTACTTCACTCTGCTTGATCTCAGTTTTCTACATATTCAATATATTGTTGTTTTTCACATACTGTTCCATTTTCTGCATCTCTTCAGTATCTCTGATCCATCTTCAATTTCATAGTATGCCCTTCTATATCCATTAAATTTGCCAAATACATAATATGAGAGGCTGCAACAGCCTTTCCTGCCTGCCTTGCTGTTAAAAAACAAGCAGACCACTAAAGAGTAACCTAGAAGGAGGCAGTCTTTCCCAAGAAGAGTGTATCTTACAAAAGCAAATCAAGCCATCTTGACAGAGAGCAGCTATGGTTCCCTGGCATGCAACAGCATCAAGACTCATTTCAAGAAAAGGGAAACCTAGGAGCTTATTGGACATTGAGATTTTAGGGGAAAATGAGATAATAAGCCTAGAAGTTCTGTATAAGCTGTCCCAGTATTAAAATCAACATCTCTGGTAACTCTCAAACTATGTTGTTGGTTTTTTTTAAATCATTTATAAAACTTATTTATTTATTCTGATTTACTGATTTTCTGGTGTGTTTTAGTGGGGTTTTTTTCCTTTTTTTTGTTTTTTTTTTTTTTTTTCTTTTATTTAGTAAAACTTTTCTTGATATCTTTCAAATTGAAAATTATACAATGAAAAGTGAAGTACCCAACATTAGAGTTATTCCAGAATATCAGGCTTTGAAGAAATTCCCACAAGCTGTGTAAAATTCACAATCTCGTCACTCAGTGGCCCCAGCATACATTCTTCTTTTGAATTGTTACACTGACATAAGAATGAAATTGCATGCTTTGAAACCATTCATCCTCATTTAATGGTTTTTATTTAACCTGATAAATAATAACTATTCATATGAATTGTATATACATTTCATAAATTAACTTTTAAATATAAATTTTAAAGTGCAATCAGTAATACTTGAGTAAGTTGTTTGTGTCCCCCCTCCTAAAATACAATATTATTTAAGAGGAGAAACAGACAGGTCAAGTCTCAAATGCACCAATGAAGGAAGAAGTTTTCACTTTATCCTATAGAACATAGGAAAAAAGTACTGTCATCTACAGATTTAGTAAAAAAACTGCTTCTTCTATATCTCATATGACCAGAAATTACATTTATGTTTGAACAAGATGAGCTATCATTACTGTAAAAGCTGCAGTGCCATGAAATCAAAAAACTTGAATCAATGATACTACAAAAACACAAAATTGTAATGTCACTAAAAGGCCACTCCAACAATGATGAAAATAGAAATATATCCCCCTGTATTTAAAAACAAAACAACAGTCCACAGGAAAAAGAATTAGTAAAATTGCTTGTCCTAAACCATCAAAGCAGTTCCAAAGTGACCCTCTTTTCACCTTCCTCCAAGCCTAAGCATTCAAACTCATTATCTTTTATAATGTATGTAATCAACAGCAATACAAGGATGAATAGAGAAAAAAAGAATGAAACTCAAGATTTAAGCAACATGTATTGCTCTACTTTGTTTGAATTGTCTTTCAACTGATTTAAACTCCGCTCAGATTTTTGTCAATATTATGGACACTACTTCTCCTTTATGCCACTCACTAGTGATCTTCCTTTCCTCAGTCTTTTTCATGGCTTATACATGTACAGAAATACACACATACTTATATATTCTCTGTGTACATCTATATGTAAGGTGTCTATACAGAATATACACATATATATAGAAATAATACCCTGTTTGTTAGAATCCTAACTTTAACTTCATTAAATCGTTCATATATGTGGTAAATTGATGCATTTGGATAAGAGATAATGATGAACTAAGTAATCTTCAGAAAAGAATGTGAAATTCTGAGTGTCAGAGGCAATGAGAAGCATAATTTACATTCTTAATTTAATAGGTGAGACTACCTAGGGTTTGTTTGTTTTAAAATCCCATTTTTAAACTCATTCAAAATTATGCTCAAGGTCAAGATCCATCAAAACAGTTCAGAGTAGACATCTATTACCTCTAAAATTTAAATGCCATTTTTTGTTTGTGTGAACATTAAATATAGAAATGTACATTGTTCACAGATTCACACCTATGTACACAATGTACATAGATTCAAATCTGTGGTATAGAATCAGACGTAGTATAAATTCATATTTTCGTTACAAAATCAAGACTTATCATGTTAAAACCTTTCAGTGAGTTCTCTTTTTTTATTTTTTTTTATTTTTTCATTTTAATCTGATGAATAAAAGAGAGCTACCCCTCCCACAGCCAATGTAAGCAAATTAAAGCAGTTGAGGAGAAAAGTTTGGGAATCCATTAAGTGGAATCTCAAAATGCTTTTCCTTTTCATGTTCCACAACTTTTCTTGCATTACATCGGAGCACAGTAACTCATTCTTTATTTTGTATCCTACTTATAGACTTGCACCAGTACTTTAAAAAATGTGGAGAGAGCAATAAACGTGCTCCCATTTTCACAGAGATGATTACACAGTTTGTTCTACAAAGCATGGGATATGTTTTGGACATGGATTTTATAGACCAAAGTATAAGCGAAGGTCTGGTTTTGTGTGCTTTCATAGGAGGAAATACAGAGCAATGTGTTTTTAAACAGAATAAAAGTTTGGCTGAACTTGAGAATGATGGATAGAGAACTTTTTGTGAAAGATAAGTTGTAAGCAAGGAAGATGGAGGTTTCAGTTCTCATAAATGCTGTTACTTGGATGAGAAAATTGTATTTGCTTTTTATGATAAAGCAGCTGACAACCTTACAAACACAACAGCGTTCAGAAACGAAATATATGAAACATGATAACCCTAAGTTACAGTTGTACATTAGATGAGACAAGATCCCTATTGCAGTGATGTTTCTTATACAAGAACATGCATCTTTCTCAGGGAAGCTGATTACTTCTGAATACTGAAGTGGTGAAGAAAGAAAAATCCATTGACATTCCTTTAAGCACCTGTAATAAATTTTTTACTTGTTTGCTTCCTTGCACTTACTATCTACATATGCTTGTCAGGATTTTTTTCTTTATTATTTTAAATTCTCCAGACTTGAATGCTTAGAAAACCTAAGAGAACAAAAGCATCCATGGCTACAGACATAAACTGCTTAATTCTCACTTAAACTCTTATGCAAATAACTAACTGAGCGCTACAGTAAAGCCTTTAAAATCAGATAGTGATAGCTAGGTTGAGTGACTACCCACAACTGTAAATAAAAGTGTGTTTTTTGTGGAAAGTCTGATTTCTCTTGACGAAGTGGTAACACGGATAGAAAGGAGGCCACTGAAAAAATAATACCACGAATTTCCAAAGGAGAGGGGAAATCAAGTTTCACAGCTTTGCATGGGTAAGGGGGAACATGATACAACCTTTTTCATAAGATTCTTTCTTCTTTCTAGAAAGGTAGTTTGGGTATCCAAACCTGAGAGAAATAGAATATTATGAGGAAAATAATGTGGTGGTTGGTGGTTGGACTTTGTTCTCACAGATCCAAAATTACAAGTTATGTTGAACTGTAACATTTTGGCATAGTCTGCAGGATCCTGCAAACAAAGGGGTGTAGCTGCTCTCTGACTTGCAGCAGGGGAGTGAAAGCAGGACCCAATTGCACCTAGGCTCCTCACAAGAACAAAATTTAGAAAGCAAGGGGGTTTTATCAGATCTTCTGTAAGCTATACACCAGCCTCAGTGACTATTCCAGTGTAAAGTATATGGGCAAAGACCACTGTGGTACTACTATTACTATTACCATTATGATTGTTTTCCTTCTTGTGTGTGTGTGGAGAAAGCTCTTGAGTCAGCACCTGAGGTGTTTTAACAGTGGCGAGGAAGAATAAGCCCTTCTGCACTACAAAGCCCTTCAGGAAGATTGTGGTGAGTGTCACTTATCATGCAGAAGCACTGAAGAGGGTAGCCTTTAAGGAGGTCCTTTTGCACTGTAAGCCCTCTGAAGGTGACACAGTGAATAGCCTCTCATTCTGTTAGGCTTCTGGGTTGACTACCGTGGAGTGTCCCTGTTTTCATGCAGAAGCATATAGGAAGGTGGGATTTGTTTTAAGATGGCCCTTCCACACCATAATGCCCTCTGCAGCAATAGTGGATGCCATGCATACCCTCCCTTCGCTGGTGGAATTTTTGGAGAGGTTTTAAGTCCAAACCCTCTCCTCAGGGAAAACAATGGGTCTGTGAACACTTGTCAAACTTTCTTATGCTATGCATGTGCTTATGCATGGTATTATTACAAGCAAAAGGTCGTCTAATTTTTGTGTGTTGTTGTTTGCTGCTGTTTAGCCTCTCAGGAGGAGGTTATCATCCTCCACAGGGAAGTGGAAGCTCTTAAAACCACAAGCTCTCTGAGGGGAGGCAGAAGCTTTTAAAACTGGACGGGAAGAAGTTGATGTTCTCTGTAAGGAGTTGGCAGCTCTTAAACAGAAGTTAGAAGAATAGCAATATATGCTTAAATCAATTGCTAGAGAGTACTCGGCAAATGTTACAGTTTGTTGTAACTTACGATTTTCGATCTGCAAGAACAAAGTCCAACTACCAAGGGTGGAGAGAATCAAGTTGTATTTGAGAAAAAAAGCAAGCGAAGTGATATAACCCCATGAAGATATGGCAAATATGTTGCAAGGAAAAAGAGAGACATGGGTAAGAGAGAAAGATAAAAGAATGACAGGGGGAGAGAGGCATAGAGAAAAGAGTGAGAGAAAGAGAGATATCAGCACCCATGGATACAGCAGTGTCTGGCAATCTTTCTTCTTCAGGACAGCACTCCGATTCCAGCCAGGGCGAAGGTCCAGTGCAGGGTGGAGGGGCAGTGTTAAGCGACCACAAATGAACACTTTGGTGTAGTGGAATGTGTAGAGGAATGGCCTGAGCATGCGTACACATCCCCATGTTTGAGGCACTCAGGTTCTAATTACAAGGTGGGAGGCGTGAGCTTGTGTTAAGCCCACCTGTGTTAAGCCCCTGCCCCCACCCAATTAGGGTTTGCCTCATCTGTGCATGAACAGGATTGGGCGACCAGTAAAAGGTGAGCTTCCCAACATATGCAGGGGTTCCTCTTGAGCTGCCAAAGGAGGAGCAGAAGCACTACAGAAGTGAAGACTAGCCGAGTCTGAATGCACAAAAATCATAGCACTGACTGTGCACCTTGGTGAAAACACCTCGTTGAATTTGGAGTGTCACACCCCAAGAAAGGTTCTCCCGCTTACACTTTGGTGTTCCTTATATATACTGGATTTCCCACTGCTCTGAAGGATGATTCAGGCCCCTGGAATTTCACTTTTCAGACAACACATTGCCATCTGAGGCAAAGAAAATTCCACTGAATGGAACCTTGCAGGAGTGAAATTATATTTAGTACAAACTAGAGAATGATCAGAGAAAGGAAAGAAGGAAAGAAAATGGAATGGAACTTGGTTTCTTTTAGGGGAAGGTCTAGAAAATGAATTTATATGAAATTCCATTCTTAAATCTATTGTTCACACAATTTATTTTTTTGTAATTTTCATAATTGGGAATATAGTTTCCAGAAGTTCCAGGTCAAGAGATTCAGAGTGCTTCAGCAAGGAGAGTGACTGTGTCAAGCTTCACATTCTGGGTGGTTCTTTTATGTTTCTGTGATTAAAAATAACCCAAAATATTCCTCATAATAATGCTTTCTTGAGCTGGGAATCAAGGATTTCATGTAGGAAACCAGATTCTTATCCTAGTTGCTGTGAAGTGTCACTTCTGTAGAGTTATTTTAGACTTATAGGGGCTTAATCAAGATAAGACTCTGATCTGGTGTAGCCCAGAGTTGATCACATGATGGGTTTAGTGTTCTAATAGATGTGTTAGCACAGGGTTGGGGCTAAGAAGGTCTTATCCTGTTAATACACCCCAGCTCAACTGCTGCCATGAAGATACTGAAATGTAGATAATAACCAGTGAGCTGCAGTCAGAGACTCAGAATGGTTCCTGGCTTCTTGGCAGTCTCTGACTGGGAAAGACCAAGGCATCCTTGTTGCAGACAGGGAGCACTTGTGTGTCTTACGAGGTTTTTAGCATCGTATTTGTCAGTGGGAAGGGAAAAAGTTCCCACAATGAGCAGGCATTCTTGAACATTCAGCAGGTGAAATCAGCTCTTAAACTGAATGTTAAGACAACCCTCCATGGTCTGTCTCTCATTCCCTCTTTCCTCCCTCCCATGGCTTTTTTTAAATATGGTCTTCCAATTTGGTTTTGCAGGAAGATTTGATGAAAGCCACACTATGATTTTACAGGCAATCTATCTAGTACAGGTCCAAATGAAATAGACCATGCTTGACACAGGGATTTAGGAACACCAGCACATCTACCCACCCACCTGTGAAAAGAAAGTGACCAATAATGTCTATTTCATAGGCAATTCAGGAAGTCCAAGAAAGCAGCTGTGGGAGTAATGCAGTAGGAGTATAAAACTGCAAACCAGAGAAGAAAAACAATATATGTAAGGAATAGCTTACTCACTAACAACTTCTGAGGGGAATACCATTGTGATAATAGCTAGGATCATGAAACCACTTCTGTATATGACTGCATTGGTTTCTTTCTCTCTTTTGTTTTTGAACATGAACTAGCAGAAGGACAAAATGATCATAAAATCAGATTTTATGTTTAGTAGCATTTGTGTTATGCATGTCTTTTACTGATGTAAATGCACTTTGCACAAATTCAGGTTATCTGATACAGCCCAATTGTTCTCTATATGTCTTTTCTTCTCTTTTCCTCTCTATATATTTCTACCTTACACATTTTAACTTTTCCAGAAGAATGATAAAGATTCTTAAGTGCACTTTTCTTCTGCACACTCTGATTAACTCCCTCTTTGCATTTTGTCTTTTTCAGAATCTTTCACACTGATGAGAGTCTGTCATTCTTGAGTGTCTTTTCAGTAGACCTTCAATTTGAAATTTGGTACATTAAAACTACTAAGTTTTCCATCTTGTAATTTTTTTCTTATTATGTAAAGGAGTATAAATGTATAATGTATAAACCACCCTAATGGGTTTAGGTGTCAGAGTTGTCATCTTTGAGTCATATATATATTTGTAGAAAGGTTTAAAAACAGTTATCTTAACAATGCTGACGTATCTTTCCAGCTGAGATTACAACATCTAAAATAAGAATTTGTGGTAGTCATGTGGGGGTTGTATTAAATTGATACATTTAATGTACACAGAATAAAATAAACTTTTAAAGACAAAGATCCCATCTCTCTTTCTAATTTTGAAACATACATTCAGCTCTTTTGTTTTATTGTGGATAAATATCTATGTGTGGTTTTGTCATCATAAGTTAGTTTCACAAAAAGATAATACTGTCTTGTCCAGGAATCATGACTTCCTCAATTCCTCAATTCTGTCTGCTTCTATTCCTGTGTATAACTGTCAAAACCCTGATGGTATTCATCCACTCAACATACACTATTGCATCTTTTAATGCCCCTGAGAAATCTCTTTAAGAGGATAAAAAAAGCAGTTATCTGACTGCTTTATTATAGTGTCTCAGAAGAGGTTTAGGCAATTCAAAACCCTGCCAAAAATGGAGGAACACAACAAAAGGACTACACTCTTCACATTATGTGTTGTACTTAATCAATCTGCATGTGGTTGTATGTCCAGATGGCTTGTCTTCCTCCTACTGTGACTTCTCCCCTTACAATAAAGTGTTCAGTTGTCTGATGTTAAAAGCCATAATGCAAAATTATGTATCTAAAATACTGTTTGAAACATTTATTGGTGTTAGGATCTTTGTCTTCTTGTATGTACCCAAACCCATAAACTGTATTATGATACTAATACAGAGGTTATGGTTCTACTTTTTTAAAAAAATTATCAAGAGAAGCTGGTAGGTACTGGAATCTAATTATTTGTAATATTAAACTGCTAACAATGTGCCTGGTGGTGGTGGTGCAAGTCAAAAAGTGTTTCCTAAACAATTCCTGAGTACACAGCATGGGAGTTATCATGAAGAAGGAGCTATTTCCAGTGGACTGTTTTCATGAAGCTGCTCTCCTTTTTTTCTCTCATGCAGCAAGATAGCAAACAAGATGTATATGTATAAGACAGGATCTACTATAAATAAAAAGAATCTTTGAAAATTAGACTAAAAAGGCATAAATCTGATTATATGAATGTTAGGATATTACAGCAGCAAAACAAGATGTTAGGATAACAAACAAGAAGTATCTTAACAATAAAGTATGCAAATAATCAAATACCCTGATAACTGTTACACAAAGCTAATGGTAGGCCTTATACTAAGTCTAGAACAATGACTAAAATACTACTGATAGGCAAATTGATAATACAATTGCCACAATTCTTAAAGGATCATAAAGTCTTAAAGTTAAGAATTCATATATAGGAATTTGATGCTTCTTACCCTTTAATATCTATGACCAGGTATCCCTTTTCTTCTCTTCAGGAGTAATCACCCGAGCAGGCATCTCCACTGGAGGGGAGAAGGTCAAGAAAACCTTCTAGGGCATATGTAAAGGATTGTCTCTGATCAAGAGATGGGACTAGTCGTTCATAGAATCAAGTGATTTGCTGCTTAGCCATACCTCCAAAATCTTCTATTGGAGAACAAAAGGAAAACAAAGATTCAAGAAAACCTTTTCCCTCTTTACACAAACTCTTTTGTTTAGCTGTCTGTTTAGCTGTTCTTGTTTGGTTTTTGTTCATCCTAGCTGGAGACAAACTAGGCTTTGTTTTTCAATACAGGAGAGCAGCTGGCATCACAGATACCAACTTGGCCTTCTGTTAGTACTTCCAAGGTTGTTACCAGTTTAGAGTCTGCTATGACCTTTCCTTTCTGTGAAAACTCTCCAACTCCAGGCTAAGAGCAGTGAAGCTGAGACAGAGTGTGAATCTGTGAGACTAAGAGCAATTTAATCATAAAGGGAAATCGAGGTCGGTACACAGAGGTGGAGCATCCTGCTGTATCTTTGGAGAATGAGGGCTGTAAGTTATATGTGCAGACCCTTCCATGCAATTTGCTTTCAGTGCAAGCAAACAGCCCATGAACATTTAGTATATCTGTAGCTACACTCACTCCTTTCCTGACCCAAAGGATATTTAAATACTTCCAGAAGAAACCAAAGCTCTAGCACAGGGAATGGAACAGCCTGCTTTGGAGTTCTGCAGGTCCACTGCTTCAGCAAGTAGAAACTGGTAATGTGAACATCAACACAGCCATGAGAACATGGAGTCCAGTCAGTTTTCAAGGCAGCAATTATTTGGAGAAACTAAAGGAAATATGCGTTTTTCAATTACTGAATCTCTAATATTTTTAAGTAAGGGGTAATATGCACTCCTAACTTCAGAAGAAAATTTGTTCAAGATGATAAATACTACCCAGTAGTAAATATCCTCCTAATTCTATTCAGTTGTGAGATCTTAGGCAGATCAAAACTTGAGCCTTTTCCTGGCTGTGTTTAAGAAATATGTGATGCAGCTTTGTGGAGGAATTTCTGAAGGAGTGTGGACACCCAGCGATTATGACCAATCCATGTTTTAAGAACTATGAAGCAGACTGAAACTTTTAGTTCTGAGAGCAGTGAACAACTTGTTCCCCAAGTGTCCTTAAAGTGCAATTAGAAGAACTAGCTTGGCAGATGCAGGTGCAGCTTTAGTGAAAAACAAGATGCCTAGCAAAACAGTACTTAACCACAAGACTGTTATCTAAAAGAGGCGTGCCTTCTGAATCCTGTATAACGCTGTGGGACTATTAATAAAATTGAGCTGTGTTTCAATCATATTGGTTTTAGTCACAGACTCCGTGTGTTTTCACGCTCTTCCCGACACAGCTTCATAATCATCATATTGTTAGGTGTAAATTCATTTTGAAGTAGTCACTGGGCTCTAGGCTCCTTAGATACTTTGCTTAAATATAATGAGTTCCAGAAATTAGCAGGTCTTTTTCAGCATGCAACAAAACCCTCTAGTTCCCTCTACAAAAAGTAAAAATAAAATAAAATAATAAAATCCAAAGAAAAGCTTAGCAGTATCAACCATTCCTTTCGAATCTTAATTCACGCTTGTGTATCTAGCTAAGCAGAACTATATAAATATTAACAAGAAAAATGTCTGGCAAGGTGGAAGTTCAGCTTGACTGTTTTATTCATGTTACTCCTGATTCTTCACCTCACTGCACCAATTTTGCTTTGCATTGACTCTGTTGACAAGAGTTCATTCACACTGGCATGGAACTAGTTTAATGAGGTAGACGATTATGCCAACAAGATTCTTAAAAGAAAATCTCTTGAAAAATTAGGTTAAGCACTTTAATTAGAGGATGTTAGAATTTAAGTTACCCAGGCAAAATAACCCAGTACTTCTGGCAATGTTCTGTGGTAGCCTGTCATTTCCCAACCCCCATGGGTCCCATGATAACTTGTGTACTGAATAGGCAGCAACACAGAACTGAGACTATACAAGCTTCTCCTATATCTTTTCAAGGCATCCCACCATGTTTACTGAAATTCTTTGAGACACCGTACAACATAGGTCGTTATTTACTCCCTGAAATTCCAAACTATGGAAACCCTGCCATGTCAGCTATGGAGGAGGTTATGCAGGAAGTAACCTCAGTTACTTCTCTGAGGTTTCACAAGTAAGGACAAGTCTAAATCTATAATTTTTTCGGTGGTCATGGTAGTGAAGCACAGTTTAGACCTGTCATCTAGTTATATGATAATATGGGCTGTCACCTTTACTGGATATCATTATTATCAGTCATAGGTTTAGGTGCTTACAACTATACATCTTAAGATTTAGGGTGGGGTTTTTTGTTGTTTTTTTTTGGGGGGGTGGGTTATTTAGTAAAACCAGGAGACTCACATTTTTCTGCTTCTGCAGTCCTGCTTTATTCTCTATGTAACTCCCAATACCTAGAGAAAATTAAGTGTTCTCCTTCCACTAACACACTCTATTTTCCTTTTTTACCCTGAGCCCATTCGTTCAGTTTGCTGAATAAGTCATGAAGGATTTGGCTTAAGGAGAGCATAAACATCATGTACTATAATGCTTATGCAGAGGGAGCTGTATTAAATGTTGGCATCTTCCTACATTCAGCTTTTATAGGTGACATAGATATTTCTAATTAAAGAAAACAAACATTAGTTTTGCTTGTATAGTGAGCTGAGAGGAAAAAGCTAGGAATACACTGGGTTGTAGAGTTTTGGTATAACCCTGAACATCTTAATTAAGTCTTTTTTAAAAAAAAAAAAATTCTAATGAATGCTGGTTGTCTTTGTTACCTTGAGATCATGGATCTCAGACAGATGACCTCACCCTACAGACCTGTCCTGGTTTAGGCCAGGATAAAGGTGATTTTCTGGTTTGTACTTTTGCTTTCAGCTAAGTTTCTTGTAAGTAGCTGCACTTGCTGAAATTAACAGCAAGTTTCTCAGACAATGTCTGCTTCTAGGACTGATAACACTGGATGTTTATAGTTACTGCCAGGCACTGGTATGCAGAACCAAGGACACTGCTCAGCTCTGAGGAACATTTTACCCTGCAGAAGGAGTACAGATGTCCCACCTGAACCCCTCCTTTGGGGAGGACCAGACAGATAGACGCCAGAACTGACCAAACAGAGTATTCCATCCCATACATGTCATACTCAGTATAAATTTGAGAGATCACGAGGGTCAGACCCCTTCTTCCTGTTCTTCCTGCCCTTCCTTCGCCTGTTCCCTGCGTTCTTCGGCATCCCGGGAGGATTCCATCCATTCCTCTGCCTGTGGTCCTGATCCATGCCAGCCTGAATCTGTGTGTTCCTGCCTCCAGCTCCTGACTGCTGACCCCAGGAGTCCAGCCTGGACTTTCCCAGGGCTGCCCTGCAGCCTCGGTGGTGATGTGAGAGTTACTGGGGGGAAGGGGGGAGGAACTTGGTATCAATTTTTCCTGTATACTTGTATATATTTAATAATTTTTACCTATTTGTCATCACTGTTTCATTAAAGTTGTTTAGTTTAGTCTCCAGCCCATAAGCCTCTCTCCCTTATTCTGTCTCCTTTCCTTATCAGGGAGGAGAGGGGGATTAATAGAGAGAGCTGGAGTTTTTCAGCCTGGAGAAGGATATGGGAAGAACTTATTGCTGCCTTTATTCCAATATCTGAAAGGGGCCTACAAGAAGGCTGGGGAGAGACTTTTTACAAGGGAATGTCACTTTATGATGACATAAAGTGACAAGGGGTAATCTATCCTGGAAACGTGTAGATTTAGATATTAGGAAAAAATTCTTCAGTGTGAGGGTGATAAGACACTGGTACAGGTTATCCAGAGAAGTTGTGGATGCCCCCTTCCTGGAAGTGTTCAAGGCCAGGTTGGATGGGGCTTTGAGTGGGAGATGTCCCTGCCCATGGCAGGGAACTAGATGGTCTTAAACGTCCCTTCCAACCCAACCCATTCTATGTTTCTATAGAAACATAGCCATGCATCAGAGCTGTTATCTGATTTACTTAATTTACTGAGTTCAGAAGACACTGGTGGTGTAAGGCAAAACACAGGAAAAATTTAGGCCAAGACCTTTTTCTGTTTCAGTTTCTGATCTATAAAACACAGCCAAGCAACATATGACACATTACAATGAGACTGTCTTTGTGGAAAGATTTTCTAAGTATAATGAGTTAATGGCACATTTGGAGTTCACCCATTTGAAGCTGCCACATGTGGGTTTTTGCATTTTGATATAGAAAATAGTGAAGACATTGGGTTTTATATTAAAACTGTAATAAAATACCTTTCAAAATGCAAAATTCTGTCTTCTTAGTTACCTCTTGGTGACAAAAATCATGCAGAGTGTAGGAATTTATTGCCTATCTGTGGTGTGAACCATATGTCTAATTTGGTTCAGTACTGGGAAATAAATAATAAATGTGGACTGCTGCTTCTGAATCCAAGTAGTGCACAATTGCGGTTAATATTTCCCCACCCCAAAAATCTCTTTAAAGGTTTTCACTTCTTGTGTTTATGGTTGGGAATTTTCTGTCCTGCTTTCTCTTTAGCATAATTATTCTGATTTCTGCTGAAGTGGTGGCTCTGAAGAACGCTGACTTCTGCCTACTTTCCCATTTTTGTAGACCAGTACCTTCTTAAGATCCACTCCAAGAGTATTAAGAATTCTTGTGTCTAGACTCTGCAATGGAAAAAAATGTTTAAAAAAGTGAAGTTTAATCTTAAATACAACATTTCATTCTTATGTAGGGTTTGGTGGGGTTAACCTGTACTAAAACACTATTTCCTGTCTTATATTTCTCCTCGCACTGACATTTGCTATTTTCACAGACAAAATGTTATATATTTTTAGGAGTCTAGTAACAGTAATCATTACATAAATTGCCTTATTAGAAATTATACACCATCTTTCCTCAGCTTTATATACTTAAGATAAACTAACATTTTCCTGAACAAACAGTGTAAGTCATTCACTGTCTAACAGTCTGTTCTGCTCTATTCCAATGGGGACTATTCTAATTTTGTCCCTTCCTTTTACAAATTTATTCCTGGTTTTGACAATAACAATGCTTTCCCTATGAAAAAAAATATTTTATTTTAAATCCTTCATAAGGACAAATACCACTCCTTTTGAAACTCCAACACGAATGAGAAATTTTGGTTTCCTTTGATTTTTTGCACAAAATTGTGACCATCATTTACAATTCTTTTATTTTCCCCAAATGATATTTGACAGAATGCATTTAAGTTGTTTTGCATTTTTTCTTAATAATACATATATCTTCTATTTTTCATATCAGTATGAATCAATGAATTAAATAATTTCAAATCTATAATGATTTTGTTGGAGAATTCATTGTGATAGAGACACTCTTTATTTAAAATCAAAACAGTCATGTGATTGCAGTACCATATGTCTGCTTCTGAAAGCCTCATAAGAAGCCACTGGAACTCACTGCATATCATGATGACTAAAACTCCTTAAATGAATAAAAATATATACACATTAAAAAGATTTCATGTGGTCTTTTACATTAGGTATTTATGCATGTGTGAAACCAATAAAATGGTGATAAAATTACCTTTAAAAGCCACTGAAGAAGTTCTAAAGCTTCAAGTGGAAAAATCTGGTGCAGTTCTATTTGCCTCCCACTATGTGGCTTTGTGTTATTTAAGAAACAACCTATGACAGACTGCGGCAGTGCTGATTAATGGACACCTTGGGTGTGCAGCGAGGCATGAAGAGAAGCTGATGAGAACAAGAAGTACATTAATCACAAGTTCAGAATCCCAAAGCCACTTATTGTCATTCCGTAATAAGCAGGTTTTACACATAAAAATACATATTGTTTATGGTTATTTTTAGTGCTGTCATACGTACTAAAGTTTTATGACTTTTTTTTTCTTCCCTTTAAAACTGTGAATTATAAAAGCAATTTGGAAACTGGTTAGTACATTGGAGAATAACCACTTTAAATTGCTAGGGGCATTTGAAAACATATTCATATATGTATATTGCTGTTCTACAATATGGATTGTATTTCTATATGATTAAAAAAATTTAAAAAAAATAAAATAAAAAAACAAACATGAAAGACCTCTACTTATGAGTTCTTGCTTTATAAAAATGATCAAGTCAACTGTACAAAGTTGGCTGGAACCTTCATTTAACTTTGATCCCTTTGACCTTAATTTTTATTTGCCTGTACTGTTGTCTGTTACTAGGAAATTATACATCATGTTTGATTGTCATGCTTAATGAAAATCATTATATATATCTATCTTACCAACAGGAGGGGAGAACAAGTGATTGCTTGGTCAGCCACTTTTACTGTCTTTAGCTTTTAGTCACTTTTTAGGGAGATCAAAGTTATTCTGGAAAAAATCCTTTAAGATCATCACAATAACCTAACTCTTTAAGACATAGTGTATGTATTTAACACTTATCTACTAGAGGTTCAGATAGGCTCCTCTGCACCTTTGCTTACACAGTTCATGTAAATTTGTATACTATTATCTTCACAGTAGAGATGGTGCTGTCTACCCTTAGAAGGTAACGACAGTGATAGACCAGAAAAGGCAAAGAGCCTTCAGATGAAATCTGGTTCCTGACTGTTTCTGAAAATATTGAGAAAACAGATGAACTTTTCATATGCAGATGAATGTTCAAAGGCCAAAGTTTGTGCAGTGACTCGGGACATCTTCATTCTAGAAAAGTGCTTCATGACTTTGGAGATGTAATGCTCAGAAGTGCAGCTGGTTATGTGCACAGCATGTTTAATGTAATAATGTCCTCAGCTCCATATAGTCTCCTTACACTCAGCTCATGACATTTTCTGATGCTTTCCTTCTTATAAATGTAACATTTTTGTGTCATATAAAAGGTATTCTATTCCTGTTCCTTAGCAATGAACTGTGGGATTTGAAAAGATCCAAAACAAGCTTACATCTCTAACTGATAGCACATCTGTGTCATTTATGTGTTCCTGTGTGTATCAACAAGGTTATAAGTCAACACAGAGTTCTCATGAGAAATGGCAGCAGATCTTGCTAAGGTCAAAAAGATCACCACTATGGCAAGACATTAATGCTGTGTTAGGAGAATATATCAGGATTCTTTTATTGTAGTGATGATAGTTTTTGTTTGACCCATCCTGCCCCTTGGCTATACAAATCTTTTTACTCCAAATACTTCTTTCCCATCGTCCTTCTACTTGTCAGTGTTTATTTATTAATTTTTTATTTTATCTTCCCTTATGATGAATTCTCAGGGGCAACTTATATATTCCATACAAACACTTCAGCAAAGAGAAATTTTTGGTAAAGGAATACCTCATCTAACATTTTGTCTTAGAATACATTTTAGAAAATACAGTTAAGTCATTTATTTCATCTTAAGAGGGGTAGAACAAGGTTCACCAGAAAAAATATATGAATTAGATAAAACTCTGAAGGTAATCCACTGTTTATAATGCATTTGTCTAGCTGCAATCAATATTTTTACAATTTTCTTAGAACTGTAAAAATATTGTCAGTTTCTTCTTTTAGTGCTGTTGATGCAGTTCACCCAGTCATTGAAGTTTCCATCTGCAATGGCCCTAACTCAGATAATTATGAATTAATCTTAAATTTGTTGCATTATTTAAATTATTGACCATTGAAACTGAATCTTGCAATACTGGGGGAAAGATGTTCACTGACTTAAACTAAGTGAAATTCTAACCTAAAATAATTCATATTGTGAAGAACTGCTAAGTCATGAAACTATTCTAAAGCTGTTGATATTTTTTCTACATCCTAAATCTTATGAAGGTGTGGATTATGCAATGGTTTTAACTATAACACTAGATATTTTACTCCAAATTAGTTGGTTTGTGGGGTTATTTTGGTGGTTTTGGTTTGTGTGGGGCTTTTTTGTTGGTATTTTTGTTTGTCTGTTTGGGTTTTTTTGTTTGGTTTTTGTTTTTTGTTTGGTTTTTCAGATGTTCCTTAAATGGAATCACAAATAAAAACTTCTGAAGCTTGTTCTGAACAAGCATTATTCCTTGAAAAATTAAACCTTCTTCAGTATTCATTTTGAGAAAAAACAATACTTTAAATTAAGGAAATGTCAGCATTAAATAAATTGCATCCATCTCTAGCCAAAAAGGTATTTCAATATTGAAAAACATGTTTTATCATATAAGTATAGTAATAATGAAGATTTTTCAAAGCTTTCCTTTGAAAAAACTCAATGTATTTGTTTTTGTTAAGTAAGAAGGGACTACTAACTGCTAACAATTTCATTATATGATAATTTCAGAAGCGGACATGTATTTTAAATGAAGATTTGATTTTGAACATAAAAAGAGAGATATTGAAACATCTAGTCCCACTATCAATTCTTGATTTAATAGTTTTAAAATATACTGTTCATCTTAATATTTAATGTCTTCCTTTGGGAGATTATTTCACAAAGACTGCAACTGCAAAGCTACAAACCAGTCAATCTTTTATTAGCCAGCCTAAGTTTTTCTGCAGAGCTCAATCTCTTCAACAGTTTCAAAATCAGATCCTTAAGATATGGAACTCAACATAGTCGAATATTTTAAATTCAGAACTTCCATCAGTTTTCCTGTCAGGTTGGCATTACTACAAAAAAACAAATGTACCCTGCATATTATTGATGATATATTAAATTATGTGATAAATTGTTGTTTAGATTAAGGCTTAGACCACCTGAAGTTTAAGTCAAATAGCTTTGCTTATTCTGTAAAATTATAATAAACTGGATGTACCAACAAAACTCCACATAAATGAAACTACTGTCAAACCATCTTTTTTTGTTATTTGTTTGGTTTTTTTGTTTTTGTTTTTTGTTTTTTTTTTCTGGGCAGCAGAGATGTCCTTGAGCAGAAACTTCAGATCCACACTGATAGTATCACAAAAATCTCCTCCTTCATGTCTATCTCTACAAGTACAGAAATCAAAGAATTATTAAGAATGTGTGCATGTGGTGGGACAGAAGGAGAAGGGGGACAAATGCAGGCATCTTTTAAATACTATGATGGGATTCATGGCATTAATGGCAAGAGCTGAATCCAGTAGGTTGTGGGTCAATACTAATAATATTAATTTATATATTAGCAATTAATTGAGGTGATTATAGATTGGCCCTTTCCCAGGTCAATCTTTTCTCTCAGTGAATTGTTGCAGTGAGAATTTAATGGCATTTCTACTTCACTTCCACAGCTCTGAGGCTGTCAAATCTGAATTCTACCATTTTCATAAAAGCAGCTCTACATATTTGCATGCTAAAAGCCAGTGAGAGTGGTACTGGTAAAGACTGCTGAAGACATAAAATATTACCTACATGCTAAATAACAGAAGAGGTTTTTTTCTTATAATAATAATTCTTGTTTTTTGATAGAATAAGTGAATTCTAATGTAGCTTATGCTCCCTTCAGGGAGGTTGAACAGGAGATAAAAAGTTGATAAAATATAACCTTCAGTCACATTTATAAGTACAGCTGTTGTTCATTGTCACTCATTTAAACCAGGACAAGCAAAAACTATTCAATCATAAACTTGTCCTTTATAAATCACCTTCTGCAGGTGAAAAGCAAAGAACATATAAGAGACACTTCAAGCCTCGTGAAAATTTAGATATCCTAGCAAATATCATATGAATTGATATTATTTCTCCCATTAAGAGCTAGAAAGGCATACATTTCAAGTTGCAGTGAAACACTTGACAGTCAGATCAAAAATCACAAAGGCTTCCCAAGGTGGAAGCTGGATAATACAGTGCTACAAAGAACGAAGATACATCAGCTTAATTCTACCTCTGTTACAAGCTTTCTTATCCTAGACGATGACCTAGTCTGGATCTGTATGGTCTGCACGAAAAGATGATGGGATAAAAGTTGTGCATTCTGACACTGGGTTTTGTTTCAGGTTACTGACAAAATAACATGTCCAGTTGATTTATAGAGTTTAAATTGTGCTGTCTCACGGTATGCCAATATAACCATCTGTTGTGGTTTAACCTTGGCTGTCAACAAAACACCATACAAACAATTGCTTACTCGCTCTCAGTGGGATAGGAGAGAGAATCAGAAGAGTAAAAGTGAGAAAACTCATGTGTTAAGAACAAGACAGTTTAATAGGTAAAGCAAAATCCATATGCAAAACCAAGCAAGGAATTAATTCACTACTTCCCACTGGCATACAGGTGTTCAGCCACCTCCAGGAAAGCAGGGCTCCATCACATTTAATGGGTACTTGGGAAGGCAAATATTATCACTCCAAACATCCCCCTCTGCCTTCTTTAAAGCTCTATATGTTGAGCATGACATCATATGGCATGGAATATCTCTTCTGTCAGTTGGGGTCTGCTGTCCCAGCTGTGTCCCCTCACAGCTTTTTGCATACCCCCAGCCCACTGACTGGTGGGGTCAGAAGTAGAAATGGTCTTGATTCTGTGTAAGCACTGCTCAGATTAACAAAACGATCCCTGTTTTACCAACACTGTTTTCAGCCCAAATCCAAAACATGCTAGCTCCATACTAGCTACTACAAAGAAATTTACCTCTATCCCAGCCAAAACCAGCATACCACTCTCATCAGCACTTTTATTCAGGTGGTATTTTACTGTGTGAAGAGAGAATTTGCATGAGATGTGCACAAACAGCACTCACCAGTTGTCCATTAGCTAGTACACAATATATGGCTCAGATTGCCATGTTACTAATTTACTTGTTCACGTGCTCATCATTACCATCCATTGCTCTAAACTGTCTTTAAATGGTCATGCTAATTTGTCATCTTTTATCTGTTTTCAGGAATTTTTAGGATTTATTACCTTTCATGAAAGATTGTATTTTCTTCATGAATTCTTGAGTTATTATTACCATCTCAGCTGTTTGTCTTCCCACGTGTTAATTTATCTTATCTTGTATGACTTCATGTTAAATACCCTTACACTGCACAATGTTTTCTTGTTTGGTTTTTTTTTTCCCTGTATGAATGAGTGACTATAACACAGCTAGGCTGCATAAAATCAAATCTTCTGTCACAGACAGTTGGTCACTCAGGTCACACTTTACTGTGGAACCATTCCATAAACAGAACTGCTTACCTTCTCTGGACAGCCTCAATAGTGTGGGTGAGTGACAGCCACTGCACACACTGGTTTTTCCTCTGCCATGTATGGAGGTTTTATTGTAAAGATTTTGCATTCAAACCCTGACATTTTGAATAGATAAATGCAAAATACAGAGTCTTTCTCTTGGACATTGTATTTTGCCCATAATCTCAATCATCATTAACTCCTATTTTATAATCAGGAAAAATTGATTTTTATTGAGTTTACTATGATGCTTTATTTTTTTTAGTATGTCCAAGGAGCTTCAGTTTCATGACACTCAAATCCATAGAAGTTTCTGTTTATATTTCATTATCAGGAGTCAAAGAATATCATGAATGGTGAGGGGGTTATAAAATTTAAACAGCACAGAAATAGGTGTATTCCTGCTTTATTGATCACTACACTGCACTTAAACTTTTCAAAATATATTTCAGTTGTGCCGTGAGAAAAAATACGTGCCAGTTCCAGATGAAATCTGTTCTTTCCAAGCCACAGAAGCATGTACTTTCTGCAACAGTTCCACGGTTGATATAAACATTTTGACAGAAAATATTTGGTGGTGAATGCAGTGTAAAACTATCTGAGAATAAATGTGCTGTGACTTGGAACATAAGATACAATTTTCTTTGCATAGAGGCAAAACAAAGTGATGACAGAGTTCACAAAAGCTATTCTCCTCCCAAAATGGCAATTTGAACTTGCTTTTCAGTCAGTCTTTCAAAAAGTTGAACTTGACAGTGCAAGAAATTTCATACACTCTTGTCTGTAAATTGGCAATTGCACTACAACAATTCACAATTTCTTCTTTAGGGTTCCATATATGAAAGTACTAAAAAAAAAAAACAAAACAAAACACAACCCTGGGCCACCAGGCTGTAATACTACAAGTAGTGATATAAAACAATACATTTTAAGTAAATGCCTGTTGGAATCCAGATTTCCTACTTAGTAAACTCAGTATTGTACAAAAGACCATTAATCTGGTCTATATGTTCTCATTATTTAATGCAAATGAAAAAATTTTCCCAGGAGAGTGATAAGGCAAAACCATAATGGTTTAGACACTTCCCTGGAAAAGTACAGTGCAGAGCCTCCTAACACAAACAAAAAATACATTCACTTTCTTATGGATATGGATTTTCCTCAGGTTCTAGAAGACTGTTGAACCTTTCAGTTTGTACGTGTGTGAAGTTCACCATCCCATCTACCTGATTCCTTGGATAGTGCAATACCTTCAGTTTAGTGGGTGCAAATGTTTTAAAAATCAGAATTTAAATATTTTTTCTTGGAAAAGATACGAGGCTATGAGTGATGAAAAAAGAGAGTGAGACCTTTCCGTACTGAAAGGAAAAAAGATTTTAAGCATTCTTTTTTATGTTAGATTTTCTATTGGCTACAATACACAGCTTATTCTAGTTAAAAATGCAAATCCATTATTGTCATGATTTTGCAGGCTGGACAGTCCCAAAACCAGAGGTCTGAATTGCTCTCTAGTACCCCACCTCCATCCTTCCTAAGGAAGATAAAACAAGAATAAGGATAAGAGACTTAGAAGTTGGAAATTAAAACTGAAACAGGTTTCCTAGAACAGGAGAAGGGCAGTAACACACAGGATAAGGAACAAATATACAAATATATAGAGAACACTATCTCGATGCAGGCAGGGATGGGTGCCTGAGGGCCCCTTGCAGCAGGGCCAACTCAGGAGAGGGCTCCAGGGCTCTCCCCTCTCACTCCCTACAACTTGTCACTCACTGAGACCTCATCACTCTCTACAACTCCCTGAAAGGAGGGTGTAGCCAGGTGGGGGTTGGTCTCTTTTCCCAGGCAACTACCAGCAAGACAAGAGGGCATGGTCTCAAGTAGTGCCAGGGGAGGTTTAGGTTAGATCTTAGAAAGAATTTCTTTATGGAGAGGGTGATCAGACATTGCAATGGGTTGCCCCAGGAGGTGATGGATTCTCCGTCCCTGGAGATATTTAAAAAGAGACTGGATGTGGCACTCAGTGCCATGGTCTGGTAACTGCAGCGGTAGTGGGTCAAGGGTTGGACTTGATGATCTCTGAGGTCCCTTCCAACCCAGATGATTCTATGATTCTATGATTCCCCAGCACCCGATGGATGTGGATCTGAGGAGCAGGTGGGGAGCTGGGGCTGAAGGAGCGCAGGGGAACAGCAGCGAAGCGAGGAGCGGGCGGCAGAGAGGAGGGGCTGGGGTCTGCCAAACCTGCACGGAGTATGGGCAGGGGAGGGCAGAGAATGGACCCCTCTGAAAGCCCTCCTTCTTTAGTCCCTTGTACTCAAATTTTAGTTCCTCCATTTAAACTATGACAACTGTGAAAAGTTTTTTATGTTTCATGCATTACACAGGAAGTCTAGCTATCTACTTCTGGGCAGGTTTGTCTGGGATACAGTCAATACTCTTCCTAGTAAGTAATGAGCTAGTAGGTGTTGGATTTGGGCTGAAAACAGAGCTGTTAACACAGGGATTTTTTTGTTGTTGCTGAGCAGTGCTTGCACAGTCAAGGCATTTTCTGTTCCTCACCCCACCAGTAAGTAGGCTGGGCATATACAAGAAGCTGGGAGGGGAAACAGCTGGGACTGCTGACCTTAACTGACAGAAGAGATATTCCAGACCAGATGATGTAATGCTCACCATGTAAAGCTGGGGGAAGAAGAAGGAAAATGACAATGTTAGTAGCTATAGCATTTGTCTTCCCAAATTAAGTGGGATGGAGCCCTGCTTTCCTGGATATAGCTGAACAGCTGCCTCTGTATTGTAACAGCCTATTAAACTGGTATAGATGAAAGACAGTTTCCATGTGTTTCTAAGACCTCTTCACACCATTTAGGTTGTATTCTCACAGAACATGAACTTGAGATTGTAAATTAAATCATTTGAATGTTGCATGTTGATACACTGGCATCTCAATGCAGGGTCACCCTATTATATCCTGTAGTAACCTCAGGAAATTAGTAGGCTGAATAGATTACATTACAGAACCAAATTGTACTTAAATCATAGAATACAGGCTCTGCGATGAAGGAGAATACTAAGATCCAGCAAAAGATAAGAAGTCTAAAACATGGACATAAGTCTCCCTCCATCTCAGAGTACAATGCATGTGTTGTTAAAAACACCTGAATTCAAATCCCTACTTGTTGTAAACTGATAAACTTTTAAAGGTCTAAATTCTGAAAACTGAAAAGATGAATGCCAACCCAGTCCAGCCAACTTCATCCACATGTATGAAATAATAAGTTCATTTGTTGTGGAGCCTATTTAAGTACTTGGACCTCATAAAAGATAAAATAAAAAAGTAAAATATTCTCAAGGAAATTACAAAATCCTGTCAAGGAAACTAAAAATTGAAATAGAAGTTGAACACAAAAGAAGAAAATGCAAAACGAACAAAAACCTACAGTCAAAGAAAAGTCAGTTTTGTGATTCCAAAAGTCTAAGTGTAGTAGAGTAACTACTGTACTCAGGCTAGTAGGATCTGTAAAAGGTCTTGCTAGGGTGACAGCCTGTTCATGACACGTTTAATTAGTTGAGATTATGAAGAATTCTAAAGCCACAGAACATGGGCACAGGAACTTGAAAGTAAGGCAAGCTGGACAGAAGCTATTGAGCTAATCTCAAGCGAACCTGGGGGAATCTTTGTATCTGTAAGCCCTCTGATAATTTCCTGAAATTATATAGAAAAAGTCAAGAAGATAAAGGTGATTAATGCTTTTCAAAGAAACAAGCACAAACAACTAATGACAAGAAAAAAAAAGGCTTAAAATCAGAGCTCTCTGCAAATGTTTCCTCCTGCATCCTAAGGCAGCATATCTAATTGCAGTGTTCCCCAGTGCACTGTATCAGCAAGTGATATATATTAGAATAGGTTGCTCCTGGCTACATTCCAACACCACATCTGTTCCTATTCCTATTCCCATCCTAGATGTTGACTGCTACATGTCCAAAATTGCTCTTCTGAGTAGCTTGATGAGTGCTGTTTTCACAGGTTTCAACACTGTAGGAGAGGAAAATGCATGGACTTTAATTTATAGTTAATAAGCAAAGGTATAGTTTGATAAGTTATAGTGCGACTGATTTTTAAATGAATATGTCACTGACAGTGTTAGCACTGTAGTTCTCCGTACAGATCCATTCTCTATAGTTTCATATAAAGGCTTTTAAAAATGGATTATTAAGTCTTTTGATTATGTTTCTGTTGTCCCCTATCTTTATCATGTATCAATGTTTAGATCAGGTAACTCTGACAAGTAGGTATTAATTGTGCCATGCAGCAGACTACTTTAACTGACACTTTAAACATCAGACAGTCTGAAGTCTGCAGCCATAACAGCATCCAGTCAGATTCTGAAATCAAAAATTTTGCACAGAAATTAATTGCTCCTGCATTTTTGCTGCTGACGTTCAAATGCTTGAATGAGGGCTTGAATGTTCTATTTCAGGCTTTGATTTTAAAAAAAAACTTTAGCTTTTACCCTTCTCAAAAATTAAAGCCAGCCAATGAGGCATTTTAGAAAGTTGGGGCAGGAGAGGTGGCTTTGCAAATTTACTGTATTGATTTGTTCTTTTAATGTGTTCTGGGCTGAAATCGTATGACAAGGTATAGCCTGGAGCAAATTTGGTTTTTTTTAATGGTTGAGTTATAAACTACCACAGAAATTGTTATAATAGAAACACTGGCAGGCATTTAACTATAACAGTAGTAGCAGGGTTGTTATAATAATTGGATTTGGGGTTGAATGCAAAGCTAAATTTACAGGTTCTTTCTGCCTTGGGGGAGCCATTCATTTCTGTCTGAAACAGCTAAGACAAAGCTTAACATTATAGTATAAAAAAGACACTAAAAAAATGAATGTTCCCTCTCTATTAGTGCCAAGAAAAAAAATTGTAACTTGATAGATTTAGTGATGCATGCAATATTAGAGCCCACATCTGGGAATGATTATAAAAAGAATAAATTGATTTATATTGACTGTCTTATTTGTTGCTTGAAGTGTAAATGTGAAAGTAGATATCTGACATGACTAGATTTTCATTGGATAGTTCATTGGGTAGTGTTAAATTAAACAAAAATACCCAGATAATACTGAAGAAATAAAGGTAGAAGCAATTAAGACCTTATCCTTTGGATCTTTCTTCTGAGGGTTCTGTGGTTTAATTCAGTTAAAAATACCAACACACCTTCTCTGTCTTTCATTTTTTTGTTTGTTTGTTTGGTTGGTTTGTTTCGTCTGTTTTGGTTTTGTTTTTTTGTTTCCTACCAAGATATTAGCTCTTGATTACACCTTAATGTTTATGCAAGTGAATTAAATTGCTCCATTCTGTCAAATGAATAAGTAAGAGAAATCATCAACCAGTTATACCCAGTAGCAGGATCAATATTGACTGTGGTAACACAAAAGCCTTGCCAAAGGGCTTTCACATCTCAGGACATTTTATAGTGTTATACCCTTGACAAGCTTCTAGTGCTTGTACATATCCTGTTCTCTCTTTAAAATACCCATTAAGTTCTCACATCAATAGCTTTCTTTTATCTGATAAAGTTTAATTTGTACCTGAAGTAGAAAGACATGCCAGGTCAGATCTGTAATTCAACTCAGTGTGCTTAATTGTTCCAGACATCTAGGCAGCTTGCACTATGATTTCTATCATAAAAACAACCTTCATCAGTTGGCAGGGGAGAATCTGAGTTTTTCAAAAATCCATTCTTAACATGACCTCGATGATGATGTTCAATTATCAGTCAAACAAAACAATACCCCTTCTCTTAAAATATAGTCAACACTAAATACCAGGCTTGAGCAGCAGCACTTGCTGAGATAAAAACAAAGTAGAATTTATATTTAAAGATCTCTGTATCAGAAGCTATTTACAAGGATTTTGCATTTTTAAAGTGCGTTTGAACAGGAGAAATATTTGAATGACTTTCAGTGACTTACAGGAGGTATATCCTCTCTTGCAGGACTGGATTGGCAGCTTGCAATGTTTCCAGCAGACTGCAGGATGTTACTCTACCTCAGTGGCCTGTATGGTAAAGTGAAAGTCCTGGTATGTAGCATAAACACCTTGTTCAACTATTCAGAAAAATGCTTAAATGGTAATTAGAAATTGCTCGTATGAGCATACAGAGGACTATTTCAGTTCTACCCTGAGCTTCCAAGAGCAAAGCACTGAACAGACTCTGAATTACCCTTTCTCGTCTTCTTCTTAGCCTGCCAGAAGAGGAGAAAGCCTTTCACTCTGTCTGTTTTGTTACTCTGTGTGGGCTGACTGTCTGCATGGCTGCTGCCCATCATACTCCCAAAACACGATGTGAGACTCAGCAAGCCGGAAAGGTCATTTCTCATCTTGGGCAAGGAGATGGAGCAAAGGCAGAAGGGAAACTTCTCGGGAACTTTGACCACTCCAACACAAAAGTCTGCATGCTTCTTATAAGTAACTTAATTCCAGTATAGTCAGTGGAAGTGTTTATGAACTGCAATTTTTCTCCTTTTAAATAATGAAAGCATAATCTGCCCTTTCTGGAGGTGAACTAAAAGGTTCAGCTTTGGAATTATTTCTGAACTCAGTTTTCAAGATGTCTGTAGGAACAGTATCCTCTCCCCTCTATTAGTTCTGTAAAACTTTTCTAAAACAGTCTCAGTGTTTGAAATGTGTTTTTTTCTCTGTGTCCTAAGGATATATTTGTCTAATGACTCTGTAGTTATCTGTTAACATCCCCACAATGCTCTTCATAAGTGAGAACTGCCTTGTACATTGGGACTGAATAGCTGCAGCAGAGGCATTGTAATTTATTAGACAAATGTTGCTACAGGAAAACTAACTAGAGAATTTATTATATGGCACTCTTCAACAGAAAAAAAAAAAAAGTTTCTAATTTCATTGAGTTTTTGAGGTTGATCTACAAAGAAAAAAAATATCTTAGGAAGTTTTCCACTCACAATAGTAAAATATTTTTATATATTTCATTTCTGACATTTTCCTGGTGTTCTCAGTATTTGTTATGACTGTCTTTCTTGTCTCATCTGTGTAACTCAGTCTCTAACTTCTGTTATTTTTATGCTTGATTCTCATTTATCTACAGAGTTAACTGCATTTACTAATTAATAGTTTCTGTCTCATATTTTTAGTTTGCTTGATGGAGAGGTAAGCTCCACACCATAGTTTAATGACATAGGAGAAAGTGGCTTTCAGAACTTTTCATTTGCTTGAGTGTCCTTTACTTAATCTGCCCTTCTCACAGGTATTAGATTTATGAGAGAAGCAGTATTGTAACTGGATATCTTTTCACCTGCAGTTTAATGTGATGGTAGTAAATGTTCCTACTGAGATTTGAAGATGTAAATTGTGTTTTTATTTTATTTTTTTTTTTTTAATCTTTTGATAATGTCCTATTGTGATCTGATTGTTTACCAGGATTTTAATATCAGCTTCTATTCCACCCACAAGGTCTTTGAACATCTCTGTGTTATGAAGGTGTATTGTCCCTTTTAAACAACTTTTTCAGTGTTGCCTTTGTTAAGGTGCTTTAAGATTCCTTTCCCTCCTACTAAATTATCTTGTTTCTGATTGCATTCTATTCACAATTTTCCTTCGTTTCCAAATCACAATGTCTTGAATTTTAATGCTGTGACACTGTCACTTGCTAGGAATGCATTTACTAGCATATGAACTTCAAATTGCTCAGGAGTGCTGAAATTTTCATCTAAGTCTCACATCCAATGTGATTTTAACTCTACATTACCATACTGAGAAGTTAGACAGTAGGTATATAAAAGCATACAAACAGTAGCCTATGTTAAACTGAAGGTCTGTCAAGCTCAGTCTCTTTAGAGTGTATGCATAATAAAACTATATGGATGCAGTCACACCCTTTCTGTTATGTATTCAAATGGCAGGTTCTGCTGAAGTTATCTATTTACACAGTCAACCTTTCAAGTGAAAAAGGAAGGGTTCATTCCTAAGTATATCATACTGTATATACATAGTAGTCATACTGAACACTCACCTTAGATGCCTTAGATGTCCTTTTCAGAGATGGATTGTGTTTCAAATTCAGTCTAGACCAGTCATGAAGAGCACTTCAGGGATAATTTGATGCATTCTAATGATGAGATTCCTTAATCAGACACCTCATGGAAGTGCTTAAAATACAGCATGATAGATAGGTCTTTCCTTGGATGATTAGATAATCATCAGGGTAGAAGTCCAGAGGGCCTATGGTGCTCATGGCTAGCCAAGAGACCAAGGTGCTTAAAATTCAATTTCCTCTGTTCTTTATTTCTGGAGGGAAAAGGAGAACAAACATGCAGAGTAAGCAGCTGAAATTCTCCGAGCAAAGGCCCTGTGGATTAAGTTTATCTGTCCATAGAGTGCATATGCTGGAGGTGATCTAATAGCTACTGTTTGGTGTGTCCAGCTTCTCACAGAATAAAGCAAAACAAAGCTAAGAAAGGCCTAATTTAAAAAGGGAAAGGGAGTACAGGACAAAAGAAAAAATCCCTGTGATTCCAAGTGTGTCAGAAGTTAGAGTTGCTTCAGTTAGAATTTATAGCCTGTATTAATGCACATAATACTGGAATATAAGATGAGACAAGCTGTTTTAAATCCTCTGAGTAATTTTTTATTGTTCTCTTAATACAGTCTTTTTACAGAATATTGTTTTCTGAATGTCACCTTTAACATGAAATTGAACGATTAAGTATACAAGAATACATTCAGGAAGCCAATTTATCTCTTGATAAAACTTTCTGTGGATCTGAATTGAACACAGATAAATAGTCTCATTTTATTACAGGAACTTGTAATTAATAAAAGTAGGTATGTCATGTATAGTACAACCGTTTCAGTGCATTTGGGCCTTTTCACATTTTTTGAAGTAATGGTAATGAAATTTATAAAGTGCTACACAGCTTTGTGTAGAACAGCACTTCAGATTATCTACTAAGGTTTATTTAAAAATGAGAAGAAACTTTCTTAAAATTCTACATCACTTCATGCAACAGTATAACTTCTGTAAATAGTCCATACTAAAATATTATTGTGATACAGTACAGGGAATTGCTGCAAGTAGGTGTGTAATAATTAGTAATCTATACTTTGTGAAGCACTAGATAAGATGAAACAATTTAGAGCATTTTTTCATTTTTTCTTCATATAAAAGCAGTCATGTTTGAATTTCTTAAATCATACTAGTAGTGGTAGTCCTTTAAATTCCCCTTTCTTTGAAAAATAATACAGTAATTTGTTCTTGTATCTGGACTAAGCTACCAATTGTTTGCCATTTATAAATATTGTGCAAGTAGTGAAAGAGGGAGGGAGAACATGTCTTTAACATAAATTTAGGAGTTAAGAGTCTAGTTTTTTACATGGTTTTCTAACGGACTGGAAGATGATACTGGAAAACACACTATAGCATTTACCTGTAGGACAAGGAACATACTTAGAGTCTATCAATCATGACTGCTAAAATGGTTCATTATTTAATATCTGTAAATTTCTATTAAAATTGTGTTTAATATTAGTGAAGAATTTTCTGACTTGCCACAGAGCTAGACTGTGTGTTCTATAAAAAAAAGTGTGAAATGTATTGTCATGGAATTGGTGCATCATCACAGACTGTAAATTATTTATACTTCTACTGCCAGATCAACCATATGAGAGAAATTGGCTAGCAGGAGAGAAAAACTTTGCTTAAATCTTAACAACAAAAAGAGCTATTTCAAAGTGTAAAAATGAAAATACATACATATAAATTATGATGTGTGGATTTGGAAAGTTTTCTCAGTCAGAAAATCTCCTCTTAATAGACTGAAGAGCAGTAAATGTTTGCAGAAATGTCCTTATTGGGAACTGATATTTAAAAACAAAAGCTAGTGGGATCCATTTCTTTGCTCATTAAGTAGAACCTCTAGCTAAATAAATCAGATGTTGACTTATAAACATTTCACAAAATCTGTCAAACTGAAGGATATAATCTGGAAATACACCATGAAATTATCATAGATCCATGCAGAACTGGATTCAACAAGCATTTTCACATCATACTAATTGAAAAAAAGCTGTGTCACTGCAGAACATAATTTCACATGCAATTATTATTAGAGGGACAAGCTAAAACACTCTGAACTACAATTTTCCTCTCATGTTTTGATGTCAAGTGCTACAAGTGAGTACAGCTTATGCTTTACTGTGCAGTATACCCTTCAGTAGCATCTTCCTCTTTTCAAAGCAAAAGGTTAAATGAGATCCTTTCCCTGCATAACTCTGGGAGGCTGTGCAGAAAAAAAGAGTAAAAATGATTCTCAGGAAGGAGTGTGGAATTAGCTCAGCATGTCACCAGATAGAGCCCAGTGCATTAGGCTCACTATAACAGGGCAAAGTGGTGGCAGAAGACACAACAGGCCTGAGGACAAAACTGGCTACTGCAGTCTCTCTCCGCAGGTAGTGGAGAAAGATGTCTTTTCCAGAGGTGCTTAAGAGCTTCTGGATCAGGGGCTGCTCTGAAGATGTTCTATGCTGAACAAGTAATTAATAACTCAAAGGCAGTGAGAGGGAGAAGGTCTGTGCATGGGGCTGCTTTTAGCCAAAACAAGAATTTAATTTTTTCAAGCAGAACTGCGTTGCTTCAACTGGAAAGCTGAAGAGACCCTTCATGCTAAGGTATTCTTTATCACTTCCATCACTTTTTGGTAAGAAGATCTGAGTTTGAGTCAATTTTTTAAGTCAAGAAAAGGAAGAAATCGTGCTGCCCCTTCTATATGCTGTGTAACTACTCAATGAAGCTGCTCGTGTTTATATGTGACAGGCATCACAGTGGCCACCTGGGAATTTATGTAGCTAACCTGATGGTAGTAGTATTTCTTTTCTGTTATGTAAATAATACCATTCTTGATAAAACAACTATAAGCAGACAATACACTACACTATCTCTATTAGCTGGTTGTCCATCGAAGTAAACAATCAGTTTCCTTGCAATTGGTATTTCAGAATAACTAACTCTGTATAGTCAGTCACCAATGTTTGAACATTTGTAATGTTATCCAGCTTTCCCCTGTTTCTGATAATCTATCCACATTCTGTAGCAGAGAATAGTATAATTTAACACCTCCCATGTAACCATGTCTTGCTCTTGGCTATGAAATGAGGCTTTTTTTGTTTGTTTCCTGTTCTAACTGAAAAAAATGAAAAGGCACCAAGGCAAAATATCCTTCTCAATTATAACCCAAAGTATGTGGGTTGCTTTTATAGAATCTGTCCTGTAAGATCTTTTACTCGCCAGACAGGGAATGAATGAATAGTGAAAGGTCAATCCCCACTGCTTCACATATCAAATATTTTGCCTGCTTCATGGAAAGATGTATATGAAAGGGAAAGCAGTTATCAGTGTAACATTTCAGATTAGAAAAACTTTTCAGATTAGAAAAACTCTCATTAAATAACGAAATGCTCTGTTTACTCTGATCAGTTACTGTGCTGATGGTATTGTACCATGATGAAATCAGTGTTTTCAAAAAGATTTTCTAATGTAAGCAACATTAACAAAACAAGCTGTGCTGCAGTTCAAAAGCAATGTGTGTTCTTCTGACTAAATGCAGAACATGCTGGATAGTAGCTACAGATATTAGCGATAGTAGGGAACCAGGATAATTAAAAGATAACTAGGAAGATAATTAAAAGATAACTAGGAAGATAATTAAATGATAACAGAAACTAACCTGATGTGCTTTAGGTTAAAAGGGAAATAATTAATCTTGATACACAGTATATAATAAGGGCTGTCCAATATATTCTCCTACACTAGCTTGTTGTTATGTGATCACAGTTCTTTGTACAGGAAATAATTGGACTAAGTGAAGTGTTCACATTAGACTATCAGAGTTAGCTCTTCTGTGAAAGGTGCATTTCAGACCACAGGTAAGAAGAACTGAACAACTCCATTAGCTTTGGAATTTCTGCAGTTTGCAAATATGTAGGAGCCCTCCCCCCCATCCCTTTGCCCCCTCACTCCCCTCACCCCCCTTTTTTTTTGCTTTCAATTATTTTAACATAAGATGCTGTGGTGTTTGGTTTGGAGACCTGAGATTCTCTCTAGTCACAAAGGTTCATTGAACTACAGGGCTATTATAAACCTGTTTTGGAAGTAAACTCCCCTTTGGAGGAGCATTTCTTTTTGTGTCAAACTATTAAAATAAGGGTAGTGGGGTATTTTTTGTTTTGCTTGTTTATTAAAAAGATTTTAAGATTTTTAGGATGATATCCTCAACTTGTTCATACTTGTTACTTTTTTTTAAACTGCACATCTTATATCATCACAATCTTACATTGTTCTTTTTAGAGGTAAGTGAAGTACAATTTATAAAGTCGCAAATGGAAGGCTAAAGTAATTAATTATGGTGGATTTCCAAGGAAACAGCAAAAGTAACTTTTAATTACTATAAACCTTGATACTGCTTTTATAACACTGACTTGTCTGAAATGAATTAAGGCAAATAATTTCCATTCATACAACTCTCCAAATAATGGAAATCTTGTAATGAATGTACTTAGAGTTTAACAACATAACACTTCCTTATAGCATTAATACATGACAAAAAGTAAAACTGGTAAAAATAAAACACTATTCTGCCTTTGAGCAAAACCATTTTTGCCATAAAACTAATGCTAGACCATTAGAGAATTTCAGCTTTAAGAATAAATAGAAGAATGGAGAATATGCAATTAAAAGCAGGAAATATTTTCTAGATCACAGAATCATAAAATGGTTACGGTTGGAAGTGACCTTAAAGATCATCCAGTTCCCACCCCCCTGCATGGGCAGGAACACATCCCCCTAGACCAGGTTGCTCAAGGCCCCATCCAGCCTGGTCTTCAACAATAACAGGGAGGGGGCAACCACAACTTCCCTGGACAACCTGTTCCAGTGTCTCATCACCCTCAAATTAACGAATTTCTTCCTGATGACTAACCTAAATCTCCTCTCTTCAAGTTTGAAGCCATTTCCCCTTATCCTATCACTCATGTAAAAAGCCCTACCCCAGCTTTCTTGTAGGCCCTCCTCAGATACTGGAAAGTTGCTATAAAGTCACCTCAAAGACTCTTCTTCTCCGGGCTGAACAACCCAAACTTCTTTAGCCTGTCTTCATAGGAGAGGTGCTCCAGCCCTCTGATCATTTTAGTTTCTCTCCTCTGGACACTTCCCATGTCCTTCTTATGCTGGGGACTCCAGAACTGGACACAGCACTCCAGCTGGGGTATCACAACAACAGAGGAGAGGAGAATCACCTCCCTTGACCAGCTGTCTGTGCTTCTTTTGATACAGCCCAGGACCCAGCTGGCTTTCTGAGCTGCAGGTGCACATTGATGGCCCATATGAAGATTCTGGTCCACCACAAGACTCAAGTCCTTCTCCTCAGAGCTGTCTGATGTCTTCCTCCCAACTTCTGTTCATGCATGGGGTTGCCTCAACCAAAGGTAGGGTGCAGAACCTTGCACTTAGCCTTGTTGAACTTCATGCAGTTCACATGAGTCAACTTCTCAAGCCTATCAAGGTCCCTCTTGATGGCATCCCTTCCCTCTAGTGTGTTGGTCAGTTCTGAAGAGATCCTAAAGATTTGAATTATCATAACTAGAATCTCTAGACAGGATAAACTGAGTGAAATTCTGCCAGTTTGTATCAATAGGGATGTATTTATACCTGTCTGTCTTTGGATGTCTGGCTACATGTAAATCACTGATGCTTTTGTGATCTGTAGCAGTCCACATTTTTCCCTTTGCCGTCTGTCTTTTGGTTATTTGTGTCATGGAAAGCAAAAGGAAGCCTCAGAGGGTGGTGTGCACCAGGGGGTTGGAACATGCAGGATTCTCTCTGGAACTCAGTCAGAAAAAAAACCAGAAAACAGTGTAATAAAATTACTTTAACAATACAACAGAAAAAGAAATACCATTAACAAATAAATCTTATATCCTTTCCAAAATGCCACCTGTGGAGAAGTTCAGTCTCCCTCCCATACTGTGAGACCCTTTATCCTGTGTAGAAAACAAAACTGTATCTCTGTATTTTACATGGCAGTATCTCATTCATGACATTCACCATTGTACAAGCCTGACCAGCTTGGGGCATCCCAGCACCTTTGTTCACAGTGTTGCATGCTGGGGGCTTAAGGGTGCCGAATTGTCTCACCCAAGACCACCAATTTCTTTAGAAGAATGTTTATCCCGAGGAGCAGACTACAGAGGACTGGCTAGCTAGTGCAATTTTGTGTAGATTGATACACATATTATACAATATGTGCCTTAACAAGCTGCAGAAGTCTCTGTGAAGAAAAATTAGGTGTAAAGCTAAATAAATGAAATTTGAACGAGATGTGTTCATATACAATCAAAATGTATTTTCTCTGTACTAATGAAGTTAGGAGAGAAGTTTATTTGGAAAAGTTCATTTGCTGCACATTATTTTGTTTTCACAACATATTTTTTGTTTTAAATCTTCAACAACATGCTTGAGGAGGAGTGGGTAGAGGAATAAAATTGTAACAAATAAGATTGTAACACACTTTGCCTGCAATATTATATTTTTTTTCTGCTTAGTAACTAGAGATTGAAATAATTCTTCCAGGCTATAATCTTCAAAAATATCTGTATCATACATGGTGACATGCCTTGTGGACATCTGGCCCTGAGTTTCTGGGTTTCTGCCTCATAGATATAAGAACATTTAAATTTATCAATCTTTTGCTTACATGAAAAATGCTTCAGGAAATGCAATCCATTTCTATGCCTTCTGTTTTGTTTGAATTCCATTTGATGAATTCTGGAGTCATGACTTTATGCAGCTCTAAGCTTGATTTATTAATAAATATACTTCCTGTGATACTTCCTGTGATTTTGAGACAAAAAAATGACATAATGTGCCTGGTTTTCTACTTTGACTATGTTATATGAGAAATTGTTGTGAAACATATTGTTTGCAGGGATTAAGTATGAAATTCAATAAATTTTAGGTTTATTGCATATATTATTATGTAATTTTATTATTTATTGTCACATATACTAAAAATAATACTCTGTATTCATAGAACTGGAAGGAAGAAACTCCTGGAATCTCCTGAAAAACTTGATTTTCATTCCAGCCTAAATTAACAAGGTCAGTAATTGTTTGAATGAAATCCTGAAGCCATTTGACATTGCCTCATTGCTAAGGTTCCGTGGAGTTGGTTTGGACAGCAGATTTTTTTGGCAGAATTCAACATGGGTCTTTTTGGAGAAATGCTGCATGTTTCCACATCTGCTCACAATGAGTGGGAGATGAAGGTACCTATCACTGCTGGGGAAGAACACAGAGCTAACGAGATCATGTTAACCAGAACAAGTTAAATAGATAAGTATTTATTCACAAAGGAACAGCAACAGATTAAATTATATTTAGAAATCTGAGTCACATTGCACAAGGTAGAAAAGCAACTTGCCATTTATACTGCAGTAATTGCTTCTTATTACAACAACAATAAGTGACATGAATGATTTTGAGGTTTCCAGAATGGAAGGGAAATGGAGAATGGGAGAGGAAAAATGGAGAATGGGAGGGAAAAAAAATATAAACATCAATTAATTCTACAGATGAAAGAGGTATCTTATGTATCTTGGAAATAAAAGCTACAAACACTATCAACAAACAACTTGGAGAGAAATAAAATAGTGGAAGAACTGCTTTACTATTAAGCTTTCATGATAATCCAGTGAAATTCAAATAAATGGAAATATATTGATACCACTCAGGGATGATTCCCATTGTTTTGAAATAGACCTGTAACATGTCTGTCTTGACAATCTGTTCATCACTGCATTATATATTATATTTTATTAATTTAAAGTTTATAATATATTAAGCATGGTCCTCTTCAGCTGGATTACTTTACCAAGACTTGTTTCTCTGGCTGAGAGGTTTTCTTCACAACTTTCTTCTTTACCCCTTCCAGGTGGCAAACTCCCTTCTTCATGGTGCTTGATAACATTCCCCTGGCTCCAGCTGATGCAGCTTACTAAGTAAATCTAAATTCCTAAAGTTGTTTTTGCAAAGGTAGTTTATTTGTGGATGCCCCATCACTGGAACCTTATCTTGTTAAAGATGTCCCTTCTCATGGCAGTGGGGGTGGACTAGATGTTCTTTAAAAGTCCCTTTCAATTCCATCATTCTGTGATTCTTTGATTTATTTGCTGTATTTAGAAGAGAAAAGAAGCAAAATTGGGATCTCTCAAAATTACTTGAGCCCACTTTAAAGTCTATAGCTTAAAATAAAACTCCTACATTTTCTTCCAGTATGCTGTTATATTCCTGATTACAAAGCTGGAAACAATGGCATCAAAGTAAAGCATAAAATCCCCAAATTTAACATTGGATCATACTTGACATGGATCTTGGCTGCTATTGTGTCCGATCTAGCCTGGGGGGCTTTTCCTTCATTCTGTACGGAGATGCTGCGGCAGCAAAAGCTATGTTTTTGCAATGTTATCTAACAGGTACATGTTCTCTTCCTGTCTATGAAAATTCCATCAGACTAGAGGGAATAACCTATAACAGACTCATAAGAGAGAGACACACAATTTTATTTTGTGAAAGTCAACATGGACATGTTGCCTGCTAAACCACTACTCACAACTTAACATCTAAACTAGCCTAAAGTTACACTTGGTTTGTGGGTGGGTTTGGGGTTTCTTTTTTGGTGGTTTGCTTTTTTGTTTGTTTGGTTTTGTTTTTTTCTTACAGTACTACAAACACTAGAAAATATCATGACTGCGATTTTCAAGTTGTAAATACTTATACTGTTATAAAAAAAAAATAATAAAAAAGGCATATCTGAGTCAGAAGAAATGTTCTCCAGCACCTAATGGGTAGAACAAGAGAAGAAAATGAGAAAAGAGTCCTGACATTACTCTTGCAGAATATGTCATTCAGTCACCACAAGTCTCCATCAAAACATCCTTGCATATTTTGAGAATGATAAGATGGGTATCTGCATTGAGCACTTTTCATTCACAACAAAGACCTAGGCTGTCTACACACACAGAAAAGGCAGCATCCTGTCTCTACTAGGCAGAAATGTAAGGAATGTCCGTGAAGTACCAACTAGAGTTGACAAATGCAGCAGAACTCTATTGGAATAGATATTGATATGTTACTTTAGAGACATGAAAATTTTTCTTAGATGGAAGAGCAAAACCTTTAAAATTAAGTTAAATGCTTTGGATTTTTATTTCAGTATCCCTCAGTGTCATTTTACAGATGAAGAAATAATTGTTCAGTTCAAGGAAATCCTGTAGGGGTAAATAAAACACATGTGAGCTATTCATGCAACATTGTTTTTTGCTTGCACTATTGTATCATGAAAGAGAATGGAAAGAGTCATCAGCTAGGGTAGGAATCTTTGAGTATTTTTAAATTATATTATTTCATATGACTTTATAAATATATTCTGGGAAAAAAATCCTGTTTCTTGTCTGATTAGGTTTACTATTCGCTTTCAAAATGTGAATGAAGAATTCATTTAGATTAAGATTTGTGATAAAATCCAAACGATGAAACCTTAATTCATGAACTATTAAACACAGCCCTGATGACTGATCTGCAGATTTGTAGCTCTGTGTATTTGTTAATTAATTAACATTTGTTTAATGTTTTGAACACTACAAAACGCCATGAAAGCACTAAGCACAATTAGTCACCCTTTTGCAGCCTTTAGTTGAAAGAATTATCTCAGATGGATTAGAGGGAAAATAATCTGACTAAGTAGGTGGATTTACAAGATGACAGTTGGATTTCATTACTGTAGGGATAAGAGGCAATTCCTGCTGTTAAAAGTTGATTTATGGATGACAGAGGAAAAATTAGTGACAATTTTAAGGAGGCTGCATTGACGTGCACAAATGGGATATTTGCATTTCCACACTATAGAACGTGAAAATGGCTCTATGGCTGTGCAGCTTTTTTAACATGTTAATAGCAAAAGAAGGATCAGAGATAACACTGATCCATTACATGATGAGGCTGATCACCTCACAAACAAGGATGTAGACAAAGCAGAGACATTTCATGTCTTCTTCACCTCTGTCTTTAACACTGATGATGGGCCCTGGGAATGATAAACTCCCAGACATCTCTGAACTCATTTGAGACTGCTGCTCCATCTGGATGCACATAAGTTGATGGGGCCTGATGGGATTCGTCCCAGGGTATTGAAAGAGCTGGCCAGTGTTATTGCAGTACCCCTCTACATCATTTTTCAACTGTCTTGGGAGTCTGCAGAAATCCTATTTGACTGAAAGCTGGCAAATGTTGTCTCAGCTTTTAGGAAGGATAAGAAGGAAGACCCTGGTAATTACAGGCCTGTCAGTCCCATTGATGGAGAAGGTTATTCTGGGATTTATTGAGAAATACTTGAGAGACAATACAGCCACTGGTCATAGCCAACATGGGGTCATGAGGGGAAAGTCCTGCTTAATAAACTTCTTTTCCTTTTATGACAAGGTCACCCAACTAATACACCAGAGAAAGTCAGTAGATGTGATTTTCATTTTACTTCAGCAAAGCTTTTGATACTTCTCACAGTATCTTTCTGGACAAAACGTCCAGCATAAAGCTAGACAAGTCTGTAATAAGTTGGGTAAATTGGCTGATGGGTTAAGCTCACAGGGTTATAGTAAAATGGGTTACATCAGTCTGGCAGACAGTCACCAATGGGGCTCCCCAGGGGTCAGTTTTAGGTCCAGTACTACTTAAAGTTTTTATAAATAATCTGGATGCTGAAATTAGATGTACACTATGTTTGCCAAGGATACTTATCTAGGAGGTTCTCTAGACTCCTTTGAGGTTAGAGAGGCCTTACAATGATCTTGTTAGACTACAGAGCTGGGCAATCATCATCCATATGAAGTGTAACAAGAACAAGATTCTCCACCTGTAATAAGTTAATCCTAGTTATAAATACAAATTGGATGACTAGAGGCTGGAGAACATCTCCATGGAAAGTGATCTGGGTGTTGAGGTTGATAGAAAATAGAATATGAGTCAATAGTGTGCCCTAGGACACACTATTTATTTTATTCCTATAAAAAAAAAATTCCAACTGTGTCCTGGAATTAGCTGGCTGATCAAGGGAAGTGGTTGTCCCACCCTACCTGGCACTGATGCAGCCCCACCTTGAGTACTGTGTGTGGTTTTGGGTGCCTCAATATAAGAAGGACACCAAAGTATTAGTCTATCCAGAGGATGGCTACCAAAATGGAGAAAGTTCTTGAGAGCAAGACTTATGAGGAGTAGCTGAGATCTCTTGGTTTGTTCAGCTTGGAGAAGGCTGAGGGATGACATCCCCTTAGTCTACACCTTCCTCAAGGGGGCAGTGGAGGGAAGGTGATGATCTCTTCTCTCTGTCACTACTCTCTGGTGACCCGTGGTAGGACATGAGGGAAGAGAATGAAGCTACATCAGGAGAAACTCAGATTGAACGTTAGGAAAAGTTTCTTCTTTGAGAGGGTGGTTGATCACTGGAACAGTGGCACTCAGGGTGGTCTGGCTAATGCTCTTAGTCATAGCAATATGGATTAGTTTTAGATAGTTCTGTAAGGAGCAGGGAGGTGGACTTGATGATCCTTTTCCAACTTGAAATATTTTGTGATTTATGATTATGTGAACTCTATGCCTTCACCAGTCATATCAACCATTTCATAGAAATCATAGAATCATAGAAAGTAAGGGTTTGAATGGACCTGGAGAAATCATCTAGGCCATCCCCCTCCTGCCAGAGTAGGGTCACCTATAGCAGGCCACACAGGAACATGTCCAGGTGGGTTTTGAATGTCTCTAGGGAATGAGACTCCACAACCTCCCTGGGCAGCCTGTTCCAGTGCTCTGTCACCCTCACAGTGAAAAAATTCATCCTAATATTTATATGGAACTGCCTATGTTCCAGTTTATAACCACTGCCCCTTGTCCTATTATTAGTCTCCCCTGAGAAAAGCTTGGCTCTAGCCTCCTGGAACTTGCCTCTTACATATTTATAAACATTAATGAGATAATTTATTTTACTACTCTGGTTCTTTCATTGATTCTGCTTCCATGAGTTTCAGTTCCTCTGCTTTTTAACTGAACTTTGATATATCTAAGAATAAAAGCCAGGGCACTTGAGTTTAACCTCTTGTGTCCTACAGGCCAGTGAATTCTCCAAGACTGTAGCAGTAATAACATGTTATAGCTGAACCGAATATCCTTTTCTTTTCTGAAGATGTGAAAGTAGCTACCAGTAAGACAAGAGGGCATAGCCTTAAGCTCTGCCAGGGGAGGCTTAGCTTAGATATTAGGAAAAAAGTCTTTACAGAAAGGGTGATCAGACATTGGAATGGTCTGCCCAGGAAGGTGGTGGATTCTCCATCCCTGGACATTTTTGAAAAGAGACTGGATGTAGCACTCAGTGCCATGATCTAGTAACCACAGTGGTACTGGATTAAGGGTTGAACTTAGGATCTCAGAAGTCCTTTCCAACCTGAATGAGTTTATGATTCTGTGATAATTGTGATAAAGGCTATGTCTTAATTCTCTCCTATTCTTAACAGAATACTTCCCAAAACTTATAAATACTGTCTGTCAGATTTTAGTTTTTTCATCCTGGTACCTAATATAATGGAGCTAGAAATAATAAATAAGTTTATTTTCCTGTAAGTGTTGATCTGGAGTCTCCCCAAAATCCTTGTGAAAATAATGTGAGGGGTATGTTCTATATGTTACTATGGGTAGATAGTATAGCAGGGAATAAAATTTGAATCTATATCTTTAATGTAAGTGTAAACCATTCTTCTCTGACAGAGAGAAAAGAAAAAGGCATGTATAAAGGATTGAAGAGAAAAAGGCAAATCCCTAAAATCCCTAAGACAGCTACTATGATTTTTGTTTATCTCTCTGTTTAATGAAACTGACTTATTAATGTTTAAAATTTCCCTGATAATGTCTGCAAGCAGTCCACAAGAGTATTAAATAATATATCTTGGTATTTGGCTGGAGTCATATCTCATATTTCTATTTGATGAATCCAGATTTTATTTTCTTCATGATGTGGCCGTGCCTGGAAGCACTATATTGACTGAACAAAGAAAAAGTGAATTAAATATTGCTTAACATCCTAAAGAATGTGAAATTACTGACTGGTATCTTGCACCTTGCAACTTGTAGTCTCTTAAGCAACAGGATTCAGCACTTTCATATATGTTTTAATAATCCTTTCCAAAATTAGTGATTTATTTTCTTTTAGGGAAAAACATTGAATTGACCGCAAAATGTTCCCTTTTCTGGCAGCTCCTAGGAGGCATTATACATAAATACTGCATTGCATATGGTATCAAATACCAAATCTTTTTCAGGACCAAATGAAAATCCATCCTTCTTTTTTATTAGCCTCTGGTACATGATACTGACAATTTTATCATTGTTTGGTAATCTTAAAATAAGGTGAAGGAGTTGTCCCACTCCTTCCATAGTGGAAGGAATGGAAAATACCACTGTGCTCAAAGATTATCATAAATAATCAAAACAGGTTTTGATAGTATATTTGATTTTGAAAATTAAAATTATTTTAGTTCGGTAAGTACTGTTAAACTATCACACATCCATAATTATGAGGATTTCGTATTAGTCACCTCTGAGTGAGTGATGAGTTACAGGAAAACCATATAATACATTCCTCTTGTATTCTTTTTGCAAACTTGGAAAGAATTACTTTCTTTTTAACAGCTGTTTCTCTTGACTTTGTGTTGTATCAAGGGTGGCAACATTGGCTGTCATATTGCTGAAGTGTATCTCCAACTCAGCATCAACCTGCAAGTGTTGCTTTTACCCAGCACAGACAGTTGACCTTCCCCTTCTTCAGCAGTGTCTGTTTCAAGACATCTAAGGACAAAGCTGACAGTGGGAGACAATCTCAGTTAACTGAAATCAGCTTACCATAATAAAACTATCCCACTGAAACAGCCCTTGGAGGTGTCTCTGCTTTAAGAACATTTTCATCATTATATTAATCTTTGTCAGAATAAACAGAAAACACCTGGTAACAGCTTGCTTTGCCTGCTCTGTTAGGTTGGTTTGATATATCACACACAGAATTGTTGCAGCATTAGGCTGTGCAAACAACATACATCAGTTACTGTCAGTAACTTCTACATCAGAAGGTTCCCCACAAAAAATGAGATAGGCCCTTATGTTACTGTAGAAGTTAATAATTTAAAACTGCTTATTGTTCAGCAGGTGACAATGGCACAAAGAAAACAAAGAAAACAGGAGAAAGAAAAATATTTTTTTACTAGAGTCAGTTCTACTTCCAAGTGTATAATGTTCATGCCATAGTTTATTTACCTTGTTGTAGTTAGTAACTTTGTCAGATGAGTTGCCTTATGTATGAATTTGTGTAGACAAATTGGAAGATATTTTTCATATTCTCTGTTGACTTTTGGAATTTGTCATATTTATGGAGAAATCTTCTTATTTCTAAATATAAATAAATAAATCACTATTTTTATAAAGCAAAGAACTCTCAAAAAAACCTGGATCAAAACATAGAAGGTGTATGTTCCACTCAAGCTGAAAGAAATTTGCTCATTGCTTTCAGTTTGGAGCTAGAGTTTCTAGTGGAGAAAGAAGTAGCATATACTGAATATATAGCCAGAGAGGGAAATCTTATTCAGCATCACGTCAGATAGCTCCTGATGGATGGAGATGTGTATTCAGAAGTTCAGGAGTGAGATACAGACTATGTAACTTGTGTAATTCATTTGTGCCTAAATTGCAGACAGTGAAGAACTGGTAAAATTCTTCCTCAAATTCAGCTCTTCCCATATGGTCAAAGGAGAGAAATAAATTACTCTAGGCTCTTCTATTGCAGCAGATATGAAACCTAAGCAGAAAGGATGCCACTCCCAAATCTTTAAAAGCCAATGATCTCTATTGCTAAAGCAGACATCCAAATGAGGAGGGATTTTCAAGATGAAATGTATACAGAAGAAAGTCCAGAGAGGCAAAAAAGCAGGGCAGTGGTGCGGAATTTAAAACCATTGATTTCTAACTATAGTATGTGTGATCAGTAATTTTCCTTCCCTTTGTGATGGGAGGTGATGCTTGGCTCCTCTCTTTTCTTACCCTGGTGTGGACACTGTCAGCCTAGGGGAAGACTGAGGAGAAGCATAGCATGGCACAGTGGTACCAGGTACTTTGGGTTGCCCTCTTGCAATTGTTTTGCAAATAAACAGGTGCATAAACCAATGTAATTAGATTCTCAAGTGCTATGAATGAAGTGGTAAGTACCCATTTCTTTCTTCTTCTTTTATGGGTGGGATAGTTCCAAAACAATGGGCAATAATGGGAAGGGCAAAGGCAAACTTAGAAAAAGAAAATATTTTGTCCCTCTGTGAATGTTTGCTGCACAACTAGAGGTAATGGGTTGCTTTTTATGCCCAGTTTGCAGTAGCTGTGCAGTGCAGTATCTGTAAAATGGGAGGTGGTCTGAGACTGAAACAGGCCAAGAAACAAATATTTGCATTTAATACAGAAAGATGAGGCATGTTTTAAAGAATTCCTTAAAATTATGATTTAGAAAGAAAGACCATGCTGATTGTGGAAAAAGATTAATAATGAAAGGGAAAGGTAGCTGAACAGGTAAAAGTAGAAGTAAGATGGAACAAACAAAATGGAGGTCAGTTGACATGTCCAGAACCAATTCCTTTCTTCAGAGCTTCTCTGCTCCCTTTTACACTTGCCCGCCAATCAATAGAGTGCAATTCCTGGATCCCTATTAATGAAGTTGAGAACAGGAAGAGCTCATCTGGAAAAAAACAGTAATTCAGGAGTGCCAGAAAAAAAGCTGTGAAATACCTCACCAGGCTGCCTGAGCTACCTCATGTTGGCCCACAAGAGCTGGGATAGAGGAGTTCTCCAACTCTGCAGTGCTGTATGCTGCATGACACCTCACAGAACTACACCACAGCCTGGAGAGAAAGAAAGAAAGAGCAGGAGGTGATCAATCAAAAGAAGAAAACAAGAAATCCCTCTTACCACAGGAGGTTCTTGACGTTGGAAATTTACTTTGGCTCACTATGTTGGACTGCAAAGCAGAAGCTCAATGCCAAGAACAAGGAATATAGACACACCTGCAGACTTGTGCATGGAAGGGGTGTGAGAACAAATGACCACAAATGAGATGCCTTCCAGCCTATATAGTATTTGATAACAAGAGTGTATGGACAGCTACGCTAGGTTCACCAACTTGAAAGTGTTTGGACTTCGAAAGGTCCAAATGGAAATGGATTTTGGTTTTCATAAAAAACATGCAGAAAAGAAATAGACTTTTCTAGAGTAAAGGCGAAAAGATTATGAATGTTGATTCTATATGTGGAAGAAAATTAGGTAAGATTGTGAAGAAATAATTTCTATTAGAACATCTAATATCTAATGAAGATACTTAAAACCTTCATGTTTTTAATGAGAATGAAAAACAACTTGATGGAGGATGGTTCATTAAGGAAAGAGAATTATTGCATGCTGAGGTAGAAGATAGTGAAAAGCAGAGTGATGACTCTGTGAAAAGCAGAGCAGATGACGACCATCTTTTAATAGGCACACAGGTGTGTGTTCTTATTATGTATGAACACACAGGTGTGTGTTCTTATTATGTTTGAAATATGTGTGTTTGTTAATAATTCTGTCCCATGATCATGTTTTATACGTTGATCAAATTTTGAGTATATAGAAAACACATCCTTAAGCTGCCAAATGATAATACATTCTGTAGGGACATTGAGTTAAAAAAATAAAATAAAAATATCAGTATACAACCCTCCCCCCCAAAACAACAAAAAGTGCTGGAGGAACTTGCAGTGTGAAAGCAGGCCAGATGGAAAGCCATGATAACCTATGGATAAGCTAACTGCAGGCATATGAGCTTTAGCCTTCTAGTTAAAGAACTGAAGTGGTAGCAATCAGCTGGAGATGTACTGTTCCTATGCAAGGAACAGTCTTAGAGAGTGATCAGTTATTCCCCAAGGCTAATGAGCAGAAAGAAGATACAGAGAGATCACAGATGGACAAGCAGATTGCTTGGGGTTGACAAAAGACGTTATATACTCTTGGAGCATACAGAGAATCTGCCTACAGATGGGCAAGGCCCTGGAGAGAATTTATGTTAAACTGTCCCTCTGATGGAGTTCACAGTTCATTAGCCTGTGACTTGGTTGTATCCTAGCTGAGGTCATGAGAGGAAAAGATGTGAGTAGAAGCTCACTGTATTGGGGAATACAGACAATTCCCTGCATTAAGAATCAGGATCACTGTTATTGCAGGAATACTGTGAATTTGGGTTGGAGATGCTCTGTGACTAGGAAAAGATAGAAAGTTTTAGGGAAAGCATATTCTAAAAAACAAAAAAATATCCCCCCAAAAAACAACAACAAAAAAAAATGGTAACTTGCTAAATTCAGGTTTCTTTGGACATTTTGTTTTCCTAATAACATCACAGCAAATGAAGCTTGGGTCAATGAGCTATCTACTTGCCTTCTTAAAATGTTAATAGTTTTTTGACCTTTGGGATTTCTCCAGTGTTTAGAGATTTAATAAAAATGAGCATTAGTAAGCCAGAAAATAACACAGTTAGCTAATTTAGTAACACTCTTTGCAATGTAGCTAAATCCACTGATTTAAAAAATGTTTATACCTCATAGATGTTGTTTAACATCCTCCACTGTTCCTAATGGTCTGGAAAGTGCTTCATCATGCTTGTGTGTTGTAATCAATCATTCTGTTATTTCTTAAATACAGGAATAAAAAAACAAAAAACGAACAAAATCAAAAAAATCCTTATTGAACTATTCTGGCTGTTGTGTTTTATTTTTACCAATCAGTGTCCATCTACTAATGGACCCAAACTAGTTTTATTTTTTTTAAATTAATTAAAACCACCAACAACTCTTTTTGTTGTCATTACCTCTGTTAGCCTTTTATTTTTTTGTTACTTATCTTTCCTTCTCAGCCTAGTTTAATCCTTAACTTTGAACATGCATACAGGGTTGAACACATCTACCTCCCCTCCATTCATAAGTAATACAATGTTATTTCTGATTTTGCTTAATTAAGTATTATCTAATATCATCCTCTCTCTTGCTTGTGGAATTTTATCTGTTAAGGCATTCAATGAACTGCAAATTCCTATTCATATTATTTTTGTCTTCTTTGGTTGAATTATCTCAGACTTTAAGAAATTCTTCTCTTACAAGGAGTGGGCACATAATTACTACTCATTAGGATGTTTCTTTGCCATTTTTAAACGCAAGTAGTTTAGGATCACTGGTTCCTAGGCAACACTGTACTGACCTGTCAAGCCATTAACGTACCTTGACCTCTCATAATGAGATCCTTAAAGAGGTATCTGGAGGTAGAACTGGCAAACTTAGGCATCTATCAGTACCCAATGAACACAGAAAAAACATGCAGTGTTAAATCAAATCTGTAACCTACCTACCTTTTTCTGTACGTATGCACACTTTCTGGGCAGAGAAAAGTAATGCAGCAGGGCAGTCAAGGCTTTACATTTTTATGTTTACTTTTCTTCCCTTTTTTTTTTCTAAAAAAAAGTTTCAATCATATTCTGAGTTGTTTTTCTGAATGTTTATTAATAATATTTACATGCAATCCTATAAACATAACTGAAAAAAGAGTTTTGTTATTACAAGTCCAAAAGTTCTAATTTTAATTAAGTGAAAGATGACACTTTGTAACATCGTATGATGATTTAAAATATATAGGCTTGAGGAAATTCCATCATGGAGATTGCCTAATAACTCCTTGCAACTGTTGAGGTTATTAATATATATTCAGATTAGGCCGCATCAAGAATTGCATTATGTTACATCAAATGGATGTTTTATATATATTTACAAATAATATGTGTGGTGCATAACACCTCCAAAAACTTCCTTGATGTCATCATCAGATGATGCAATCTCTGTGCTTTATTTCTTCTATGGCAATGATTTCCTTTGCTGTACTTTGGGTTGCTATTTATATGGAAGGCTCTTCAGGGCAGACTGTCTCCTGTGTTCATGTAGTTTCAAGCAGAATGGACTCTGATTTCCTATGCCTCTTAGGCTCTGTGATAATACTAATAATTAACTGATTAACTAGATTTGCATGAGATGCTCTTGAGCTACATAACACAGATTCTGTTTTAATTAGTTTTCTTGTATTGCAGTCATCAACTGAACAGCTTACTTCTTTCCGGTCCTCTCCTATGTGCCAAAGTTTGGGATATTTAGATGCAATTTTTCAACAAAACTAAGATCTGATTGTTACAATACACTAATTGGAGAGATACAATATATTAGAAGTGTTCTAAGCCAAGTCTTGTTTATTTTACAAAAAGAAAGAACAGCCTTCATTGAGGCTTTTTAAGGTCAACTCTTCTGTTATGTCAGTAAGTCATTACCAAGTAATTGTGTACATATGCTGCCCTTTAAATTCCACTTAATAGCTAAGATTCTTTTGAAATATAAAGTGTGAATTTGAAGCTCAAAGGATTATTGTATTTACCAGTTTATTAGTCACTGTTCCCCTTTAGCCTATGATATGCAAAGTAATGGCTTCCAAGAAAAAAAATGGACCCTTGATTTATGACTTGAGAGTGATATTTGCAAATCTGAGAATAGTTCTCACATAAAGTGCTATCTTTTGATAGTGTAAGCTATAATCCTTTGACCTGTCACATGTCATTTTACATGGGTTCTGAAGCTAGATAGAGTTCTTCTTTGTTACTTTGTTGGGCATATATTCCCCTAGGCATAATAAATAAATTAAACTGTGAATAAAGTTCCAAATATGAAAAATTTGCTCTTGCTGCATATGAATTCGCGGGTCAACATAAGCACAACTATTTGCTAGAGTAAAGATTGATCAGCATATGTTAATTGTCTCACTGTTGACTCAGAAGTGCTACACATCAAGTTGGTGAGACAGAAAAATTCTAGCTGTTCACCTGCAAGATATACTTATTAACTTCAGAACATCTGACTGTATCTCTTTGCCCAAACATAAAGTTCCAGAACAGATTTCCGTTCAGACTGTGTCATTAACAGACTATGAATGCTGACAAACTTTACTGTGAAGTTCAGTCCGAGATAATGCAGAACTGTATTAACAGTTCCAGACACTTGATTGACAGATTCCTTTGTGCTGCTGCTGATTTTAGAGAGTGAAAAGAAAGATACTACGGCTGGCTGTTCTTCCTGCTGAATATTAGTTTCCCAGCTATGTAATTTTTGTAATTTCCTTTAGGCAATGATAAGACCCCAGACCGAGTAGATGGGTTCAGTGAACAATCTAACTTATAAAATATCACCCTTCCCACTTACCTGCCTTTACAGTATAGATGGTTAACAGTTATAAAGTCTGAAATACTTTACCAGTCCTACAGGAGGCTCACTATCCAAGTGGTTTTTATGATTTCAAGCATGTCATTACATCTAGTCACCTTACTGCCTTAATTACTTAATATAAAAATATTTTCTGGCTTGTCCTTTTCAAGAAGCAAACTGCTCCTGTACCATCAACACATGCAACAATTTATTTAGAAAGTGCTCATGCATTTTGAGCATGGCTTGATTAAAGCAGCTGGAGTTAATAGAGGCCTTTATATAAAAATTCAGTCTAAATCCTATCTTGAGGAGTCCTTCTTTGGCAATATAATAGCTTGCCAGTATGGGGAAGTGCACAGTTGGTGGTGATTCAGCAGTAGCCTTCAGCATGTATACAGGCCTTGCAATCACTCAAGGAGACAAGATAAAACACAGTAAGAAAAAAAAAAAATAAAAACAAAACAAAACAAAACCAGAATGTTGTAAGGGAAGATAATGCACCATACGTACATTACAACTGAGGGCATGCTTTAGGATCTGGAGGAATGATGGATATCATCCTGACAGAAATCCTGCAGGTGATGCAGTATGCTCCCAGCACATCCTTGAGAACAAGAACTGCTTTCATAGAACCCTTCAGACTGAAAATTTTAGCTCCAGGATGCAGATCTCTGTGAGAGCCTGGAAAGGGTAAAAAAGCAGCATGAATTGCTCTTTGTGGGAAATGTTACATTTCCAAGAAAATGACAGAAGACTTTCTGTGAGTGGTGGGATGAATATGTCTATCTCGATGATCCACCAAACCTCACAGTTTTTTGTGAGAAATGACAATGAGAATGTCTGTTTATTGATACTTGCTGGCTCAGTCATTTATGCAAAGATCAGTGCCACAGAACAGGACCAGCAAACAAAGTGCTTTGTACTCTCATCCCTTCATCCTCTTTCTTCTGGTGCCTGTGCACTCTGACAACTCCAGGCACTAGACCTTAGCAAATTGTGAGCCTTGTCTGAAGCCAAATTAGATCATTAAAAGCCTTAACATTGATTTTCAATAATTTCTGAATGCACACTGGAAATGCAGATTTAGCCTAACCTTCTTAGTTAAGAGACTTGATGTATTTTCCGACTTAACAAGAACATTTTGGATGGGTAGGACAGATTTTCCTTCCTTCCTTCCTTCCTTCCTTCCTTCCTTCCTTCCTTCCTTCCTTCCTTCCTTCCTTCCTTCCTTCCTTCCTTCCTTCCTTCCTTCCTTCCTTCCTTCCTTCCTTCCTTCCTTCCTTCCTTCCTTCCTTCCTTCCTTCCTTCCTTCCTTCCTTCCTTCCTGTAAGTTCTCTTAATAGCAAAATTCAGTCACAGACTTTGTCAGTCCAATTTTATCCTCTATTCCCCCTCCCCCCATTTTTATCCTTGTCCCCCTTTACACCCTCACTGACCAAATGGTCCTATTCTGGGTTACTAGAAGCTGTGGAGATTTCAATAAGCAACTTTCTCTAGGTGCTTTGTCCTGTGGCTCCTGGACCTTTCCTATATGGCTTGCAATCTTTCAGATTGAAACAGAAAGTTACAACCATTCTGGCTAACAAAAGCACAAATGACAAATCAGACCTCATTTTAGGAGGTGCTTGGTGTGGGAGATTCATGTATTCAGAGAGATCTCTGTAAAAGTTCCTACTTCATTCTTATTTGGAAATACTTCCTTGAATAAATTCACAACTTAACTAGGATATGTGTGTATTCAAAATAATTCTCCATTAGAGGACTGTACAAGGGTAACATCTCTGCCCAGCATAAAGCTGCTCATCTCCACTGACTGCAGTGAAAGGATGACAGGCTAGATCAGCAGAGACTTTCAGTCATGAGACAAGTTTCCACTCCAGGTTCTGGAGTGTTTGTGGTGGCAGTAGGGCAGTTTTGACTAATATTATGTATGAAGACAAACACTCAAAATAATAAGTATCAGGATAATTTTGTAATAATCTAAGAATATTACTAGGAAAAGGCAAAAACCTTTCTTTAAAGTGTATCAACATTATTACTGTCAACAACTGTGTTTCAGTTACAGCAATAGATATGCTTGAAGAATTTTCATTTGCATAATTTCATTACCATCTCGAGATGCCAGTAACTGAGCAAGTGTCAGTAAGAAAGTTAAATCAAATCATGTTAACTGTTTTACTGTTTCCCAGTCCTGCAGGTGTTTGCAGTTTTAGCCCAATCATGCTGTCAAATGCAGGCTCTACTTTATGTGGCATTTTAATGTCTAAAATCAGTAATATTTTTCATCCTGCATATTTGGAAATTTGGTCCATAAAATGTGGATCCTACACCTTTTTTTCTTCACTAGATTTATTCCACTAAATTTCTCCTTTCTGTGTTGCTCTCTCTACTCATCTGCTCTATTGAAAGGAGGATAAGGCTAAGCTGATGTTAAGAATCTGATGGGTAATGCCCTTATTCACATTCATTGCCTTTGCCTCATTTTCTTAACTGATGTTAAGAATCCAAATTCTCGTTTTCAGATACTGGGTAGAAACTGACTGGTGTAAATTATTAACTGACAGATGGGAATAAATTTTCAACCTACTATATTACTTACATTATTTTGGGCTAATTTTGAGACTGTGACACTCATGAAAAACAGAAGAGTAGGACCCAAATTAACTTCCTAGTTCTGTACACGAATGTTCCGATCTTTCTCAAAGGTATCTTCCCTCTGAAATAGACACGAGGTAGAAAGTTAGTTGACTCCACTTACAGTTTTCTAATTGCTAAATTGGGACTCTTCTTGGCACTATTTGAACCTAAATGTGTTCAAACACATACTTCTGCAGATGCAGATTTACTGGAGGCAGAGGAGAAAGAGATGCATAGGACAGAAGTATTTACCTCCCTTACCAAGACCAGCTGGTCCATCCTAGGTTGTCTTATTGCCTCATGTTCCATTTTTATCCATGTTATTGTGAAGACCATTATTAGCTGCCCACTAGGTATGCAAACAAATCAAAAGAGCTTGGGCTAACAAGACTTGCTGGGAACTTCAGCAGCAACCCAAGCAAAATAAGCTTGCAAAAATGTAGCAAGCCAGAAATCAATGAACTGTGTGCATGGGGCATTGATGTTTTGGTAGTCAATATAGTAGTGCCTTACAATAAAGCACTTGGCTGTGTTGTTTTTTTTTCTACCATCATGTGCTGCCAGCTGCCAGACATTGCCACATTTGTCCTAAGTATTTGGATACTTCTGAGGCTGGTGAGTGCAGACCTACTTTTCAAATCAAGGGCTGCTTCCTTTTGCACGTGCACCAACAAGACAAAAATCTGAGTGCAGAAAAAGGATTTTTTGCAGGTTGCTGCTTTTTTCAAAAGGCACAACACAGCCAGCCTGTTTCCTCCAGTGGGCTTAAGAAGCAGTGTCAAGCCAGAAATCAAGTCAGATTGTCTGAGTATAGTTACACTGTTTTTAAATACTGATGCATCTACAGTTTTTATGTCCTATAACTTTTCTTTGAAGGCAAAATCTTTAAGGTGGAAAGCTGTGTTTATGGGGATAATGGTTCATTTTACTGCGATTTTTCTTCCATTTATCTTCTTCCTCTCTATCAATGAAGGAGGAGAAAAAAACCCTGTCAACTAGAAAACTGTTACATTTCAAATATGTGTAGCCCAATATTTGCAGACAATTATTTACCTACTAAGAAAGATTCATGACAGTTAAAAAGCAAAACTTCTTGTCACCCTTCAATTTTCATTCCCTTTTTGACGAACATTTTGTGGGAAGAAAAAGAGAAATGGGAAGCCTTGTGCAAGTTTCTCTAATGTGCTGGGTTCTGATGAGATGGTAATTACACCCAGCCTCAGGAGCTTTCCTGAAATGTTGTCTTCGAACACTAAATTCCTGGCCTCTTCTAGCACGTTTTTGTCTGCATCCTCTAGGTTTCTTTCCAGGAGCTTTGAAACAGCTAAAACTTTATAAAACTATACTATAACATAATATTAAAATAAGAAAAGCATCCACAGATAAATATGCTTAGATAATTCATAATATTCCACTTTGTTGTTTGTTTCAAAGACAATTGTATCCAGTGTATGATGTTCAAATAATCGGTAATTTCTTCCTGTGGCTTAAATTATCCAGCCAAAAACCTTGTCTATTTTATTCACATCTAGAAAAAGTTTAATACACTGTTTAGAGCTTGTGCTGCCTGGATCAAATATTTCTTGATAGAAGTTTCTTAAACAAGAAACTTGTGACTGTTCTTGTTTGAAGCACTCTCAGCCTAAGTGATTAAACTGAACCACTGCAATTCACTAGGAAAGACAGAACATGGCATTATCTGTTCACTTGTTCTTTAGGCCATTGAAAGGCCTCAGGCCCCATCTTTGCTGCCAGGATTAGTTTTATGTTTTGCCAGTTGATTAGGTAAATTGAAACACGAAGTCAATGTGGAGTCCAGGGCTGCAGTCCGGTTTACTGTTTATACTGGACCTCCTTCCTGGGCCAGCACAGTTAGGTCTTTACAGTTTGACACTTTCTATATGTGTATTAATTTTCTTTTAAAAATTTCCCTCTCAAGAGGAGGAGTACCTTGATTTTTTTTCTGATTTCCAGAACAGAGTTCTCAGAAGAGAATGGTGCAGTTTGAACTGACACCATCTCAATGAACATGTTTGACATGCCCAGTGACTTTGAGAAAAACAGTATTTTGTCATGTTTTTACTTACTGGACAAATAGACAACCTCACTGACCTATATTTTTAGCAGTGCACCGTTGCTTGTTTTTCTTTGTGTTGGAGAGGAGCTATTGTTTAAATGCATCCCAGAAGAATTTACCACTAAAAGTGCTCAGTATTATCCCACTTACCTGAACCTTACTGATCATTGAAAATGTTTCACCTTCTAGCACTCTGCTTCAGTCCTTCTGATACAGTCACTGTAATCTCTGTCACTTGCTTGTATCTGAAGCAGGCAAACTTATAGCAGGCAAGTTCAGAATTGCAGGACAAGCTGAAGTCTCTGTTGTTTATCCCTGAAGCTACTGTGATTCAGAGGGAGTTTACTGACATCTGTGAGACCAGAGGGAGTCTTTTCCAACCTCAGATGATCCAGTGCCCTGCAGCACATAACAGCCTTCTGTAGTATCCATACTGAAATATGCTTTTTAGGGAGAAAGTTACCATTGCAAAATTGTGGGCAATTTAGAGACCTTTAAGTGGAACACCGACTGTCTGAATTTCTGTATTTGAAGCATCACTATCTTCTAACACACACAAAACACTATCAGATACATTACTCGGTGTCACTGGAACAGTGTCTTTTCCTTGGGGAAGCTCATTTATTACTTTGGCTGAAACTTCTTTATTGCTATAAAATAGTATTTACTTAATGTGAAGCAGTACAGAGAACTACATCTTAGATGATATTAAGTGGAGGGAATTATAGCCCAGGGGATTAATTTCAGCAAAATTCTGGACTGAAAGATAACACTATCCTCTTGGAAAGCATACTTGAGCTGTTCATCTCAGGAAGTGGGTCGTAGAACAATGGATGCCCCTCATGCTTGCAACAGAAAAGCAAAGCTTTCTGAATTTCCTCTGAAATTTAAAAGAGACTTTTTGTACGTTCAAAAAGTAGTAAAAATTAGCACTATGAAAACATTATCTCTTCAACTGTGACTAAATGGCTGGTTCCAATTACTGTCAACTTCATGAGCAGTCATGAGTCAGACCCACCCATCTGGTTTGCACTGCTTTCCTGATATAAAACATCTGCAAACCTGGCTAAACTGCTACCATTCCATGAAATATTGTTGATTAATTCAACCAGTGCTACCAGAAGTTGCTCCAGGGAAAAACAAAACTATTTTCCCCCCACTGATAAGTAAAAGAAACACATTAGTTTCTTAGCCCTTCATAAATAAATAAAATAACCCTCCTTGTGTTTATATAACCTGATTTTGCCTCATTCCAGACACTTATAAAAAGAACAGAGTGTAAATTTCTGATGAATTCCAGTACCAAACTACGTTCATAGTGTTCTAATCAGCATAATAATACTACCATTATGTTTGATTGTTAATTATTTTCTTCTTTTATATTTAAGACTATTCTCTCTTCTTTACATCTGATTAAAAGTAGAATATCGTTTATTATTTTGCCTTCACCCTTTAAATTCTCTCATGAGGAGGATGCCAATATTACCACAATTAAAATGACATTTTCAAGCAGAGCTATCTGTGAGTGGAACTGTCTAGAACTAGTTGATTTAATTGAACTAATGCATTCAGCCTTCAGTACCCCATGCAGATGTTGTTTTACTTTAACAGCTATATTAAAGGTTTTCAATGAAAAATCACATTAAATTAGGAAATTTATTTGTCTGCATACTGTGAAATGTGCTTGTTGATTTCTCCAGTTATTTGCCTGAGTTTTTATTATGCTTCTTAATATTTTTAGGAGCATGCACAAAGCATTAAAAATAATAATTTTTTCTTCTCTTTCATTAGAAGAAGTAATGTTCTTGCAGGTAAAATAGTATATTTATTCTTGTGACTCAATTTTATTGTGATTTTTGTCATCTGCATTATCCCCATTACTGTTGCACTAAACACTTTGCTGGTAAGGTTGATGGAATGGCTAAGGTCTAAGAGCAGATTCAGCTGCTATTAAAGCTGACATGATTTGGACTGTGGCTGAGATGGTCTTTTTCTTTTAGACTTTGATAGAACTCATTTTTTGGTCAGCCTTTCCCTTAAGGTCTGATTCAGCTATATACTGAAGTCCATCAAAAGACAGACATTGTCTTCAGCTGAGTTGGATTGGGCCCTCAAGGGCACAATAAGAATGTTTACACCATGGGCAGCAGCAGCCAAATATTTTTTTATTTGAAGAAATAGAGGATTTCAACTTTCAAGAGAGGCAGATCGGATTGATATATAATACTACCATATTAAAAAAAAATAATAACAGGAAAGCATTTTCTAAAAATTGTGGAGATTTAGATTTTTATCCAGTTTTTATTATAAATACAATAGTTTTAACAAGGAAACAGCTGTTTTATGATCTGAAGTATTATTATCTGCAAATAAAGTTGGAATCTACTTGTTTTTTCAGTTAATCTTTTTATATAGTTTTCTACTTTATATTTATAAATGAAGCTGCTTAAATTCATTTATAAGTTAAAGGAAATAAAGAGTTCAAGTCTTGCAAAACATTGACTATACAAGCTTGTGAATATCTTTTTCTTAATATTGATAGTAAATACCACTTATTCAGAATTTACTGCTGTGTCATGTATCTAGCTGATAAAATGCTACACAGGGATTTTATTCTGTTTCACTTTATTATTTTATTTTATCTTATTTTATTTGATTTTACTTTGGGTTGTTTTATTTTGTATTTTGTGGTACATAGAGGCTAAAAATATTGTAAAAATTACATTTTCCCAGGAACATTACAAAAAACAGGAGGAACCATAACTCAACAGAAAGTCCTTGAATTTAGGTCCTTGAAATCCAGTTTAAATGAAGGAAAACTTTATTTTTTTTCTGACTGAGTTAGCAAATTTCTGCTGTGATATATGGGTGTTAACTGGACCAAAATTACTGTAATTCACAATGCAAAAAATAGCATTATAGAAGTGTCTTTTTACAGTTCTTTATCGTTGTGTAGAAGTATATCCAACCCCTGCAGAGCTACCTAATTCTCTATGTATAGAGAAGCATGCCTTACATATTGAGTCATGTTTATGAATAAGGTATTCCAGTCACACAGTGAACATTTTTTTTAATTCAGTGTGAATCACAATATATCTTGGACAATTTTTTTTTAATGACGTTACTTATGAAGGAACTGTGAAAGGAAAAAAAACAGAACTATGTTAAAACTCTAAGTATGTAGAATTTTAAAAGGGACAAGTAAAACTAAATTATTAAGCCAGGTTTATGATAATATTTATTATATGTTCATGAACTACTTTTCTGCAGTCTGACTGAATATAGTTTATATTTTAACTTGTAATTTTTTTATATGTGGACTTATGTTTAACTGCTTTTATTATGATGATTTATTAAATTTTATCAAATCTCCCCAAACTGCAACTATAATCAGACTTATCTGTTTCACTAAAAGCTATGATTTTGTTTCTATGAGATCTTGTAAGACGAACAGAATATTATCCCCATTATACTGAGTAAAGTTTGCTTCCTTTGGTTGATTAAATTCAAGAATATCTAGACATTCTAGGTGAAATGCAGGATCTGATTTTGTGAAGTGTTTTTATTGCATTTTATACATTCAAAGCACAATCTCTATTGACTGCATTTGCACTTCTATAAAGAAGACCCTGCAGTTTCAAGTTAGACACATAGAAAATGAGAAATGTGTAGCTGGTACTCTTTGAAAAACTTTTCAGTGACTAAACTACAAGGAGAGAATTTTATTCCCATGCGAGTACTCTGCTGTCTGGGTCATCAAATAAGTGCTTTAACTAGGAGTCACTTGATTCTTTTTATGCAGCCTTTCAAGGGTGGAAAATTTAGGTCCACTCTGCGGATCATATCAAGCAATATAAAATAATAAATGTCACCAGTGAGTTGTCATACTTCATGAAAATCAGCATGCCAGACAAGTGAGATATACAATTAATGTATTTCACAGACATTTGCTTACAGGGGAAGGCAACCTTCATGCTAGAGATGAACAAAACATCTTAGGAATTAAGCAGAGATCTAAGGAGGATTCTGTACAGACAGAAAATTGCCAAAGCTGAGCAGATTTTTGTCAGGATTTAAATTGATTTCATCATTTCAATTTCTCAATCAAAACATGTTTTCTTAAAAAAGAAAAATCAACAACTTTTTTACATGTTAATAGAATGTTTTTTTTGTTTTATGGCTTTATTTCAAAGAGTAAGGTTGCATGAGGCTTTGATTAGCCTGGTTTAGTTGAAGGTGTCCCTGCACACAGCAGTGGAGTTTGAACTAGGTGATCTTTGTGGACTCTTTCAACCCAAACCATTCTGTAAACCTATTATTCTGTGATACATATCTACTGCTCAGGCCATCTGTTTGGGGACAAGGGAGCTTTTTTATTTTAATAGGCTGAGATACTACTTAATGCAAATGTAATTTTTTTTTTTTTTTTTTTTAACTAATACCAGCTACAAATACCTAACTAATACCAGCTACAAATACCTAGAGATCTCAGTTTTTGTTGGCACCGCAATGACAAGATAGTGCACTAATGTGCCCCTGCTGTTAGAAGGTTGTATGATTCTCACCATTAAATTAGAAGAGATAACTGGCTGTGCACAGCTTTCAAGCCCCAAGGTAGGTAGTTTTCAGCTCGTTCTTGAAGTTATTAGAGACAGCTTGATTTCAGCTACAGGTGACAGTTTTTAAGGTTTCTGCTTCTTATAGTGTTTTTCTGGCTAGTGTGCATGGAGTGGAGTAAAATATGTCAAAGATGATATATTTATTTCTAAATGATATAAGAAGCTGTAAGAGCAAACCTGGGGCAGTGAAATGAGGCCATATGCATATTGATTTCAGTTTAGTTTAGATCTTTTTACCAGTCTGGGTACCCAGCCAAAGAAATCATACCTCAGTATACAGTCTTATCCTGCATTCTTTATCATGTTAAGGGGAAAAAGTACTTCCAACAGAGCTCTTCATATTTTAATTAATAACAGGAGGTGACAGCTCATCTGAGAGATTTTCAACCTACAAATAAAAAATTGTGGAGATTTAGGCACTCGAAGCATCTGGGGAAATAATTTGCTGAAAACTTAAAACATCAGGTGGCTCCCAGCTTTTGCTTAGTTGAAGTTACATCAGGAAAAATACATAACATTATCATTTTATGTCCTATTTCTTGTCCTTTATTGGATTTCATGCACTGCAAACACAAGAATTCTGCATTTCAGATGCATTTAGTCAGCATGCAATGGCGTATTAGAATCTAATAAGGTTGTGCTATTCTAGGATAGAAAATAAATAATAAGTTATTGTTAGTTTCTACCTGTTGACATTTCATTGTCAGCCTGTGGTCATTTCATTTGGAGTAGGCCACCAACAGCAGTCAATATCAAACAGTGGTTTTCTGGGCTAGAGATGTGGGGGTTTTTATGTAGTGCTTTAAAATATTAGGATCTTTAGCTTGAGTTAAACAGGGTGTTATAAAGTGGAATAAACATTTCATAGTAATAGCCACTGCCCACTGAAATGAAGTTTGGTGGAGTTGTCCTTCTGTGGCTTCTGGAAAGAATCAGGAAGTAGCCCTTCAGGTCTGAAAAACAGAAGAGAGAAATATTGGTGGGGAACTGTAGTAAAAATATTGCAGTGGTCTTCAGTGAAATGGATGTCCTTATTTGCCAACGTCTTTATATATAGAAGGAGTTTTAATTTTAAAAGATACCTCCTTTTTAATATTATTCATTCAGTTAAGATCATCTCTCTTCTAAATTGTTTGAGTGCTATTGGATGCAGAACAATAATCTTTGTCAATCCTGCTGACACCTGTACTAAACTTCTTTTCTTTGAATATACTTTCATGTATAAATTAGAATATTAATAATGATCTTTACAGTCTTTTATAGTCTGAAATCTGGTGTTCTAAGATTACATTGTCATTCTTGCTATCAAATATTAAGCTCAAAGGTTTAGAGTAGCATGAAATACTTGTTTAATTTTAATATGTTGATAATACTAGAATTATTGATTGTTAATTATCTCTCTAGTATAGCCTTGAAATATGTAGATAGTATATCTATGCCATTCAAGCAATAGCCACACAACAAAGACATGAAAAGGCAAAAAGACAAGAAGGCCACTAGCATCCTGTGGTGCATCAAAAAGAGTGTGGCAAGCAGGTAGAGAAACGTTATCCTCCACCTCTATTCTGCCCTGCTGAGGCTGTGTCTGGAGTACTGTGTTTAGTTCTGGGATCAGTAGTTCAAGGAGGACAAGGAACTACTGAAGAGGGTACAGAAAAGGGGTACAAAGATTATTAGGGTACTAGGACATCTTTCTTGCGAGGAACTTAGTATGGAGAAGAGAAGACAGACAAAAGCTCTTTCCAACACTTATAAATACTTAAAGGGGAGATTTCAGGAAGAAAAAGGCCAGTCTTTTTCAGTGGTGACCAGTGAGAGAACAAGAGGTTACAAGACAACAAGAGGAACAAACTTGAACATAGGAAGCTCCATCTAAACATTAGGAGGAACTTCTTCACATTGAAAATAGCAGAGCAGTGGAACAGGCTGCCCAGAGAGGAGATGGATTTTTGATCTCTAGATACTTTCAGAACCTACCTGGATGCCATCTTGCTGCTGTAGGTAAGCCTGGTCTAGCAGGAGAGTTGGACTAGATGGTCTCTGGAGGTATAATCCTTCACTGTCCCAGGGAAGTCGAATTTTCTGTTCTGCAATGACCCACCATTAATAAGACACCACAGTAGAGTGGCAGAATGTGAGCATACAGATGTGTGCTGGCTCTAAAATGCTAGTAGAGCTGTGCTGGTAAACACACAGCTGCCCTGGCAGTGAGCAGCAAGTCTGTTCACAGTAGAGGAGGATATTCTGTGATGGGGCTGGAAATCAGTATATTGTGGGAGCTAACAGAAGATGCTGTGGATGAAGATGCAGTTATCAATGGTAAAGCTGAAAGGACCAGGAAGGAGGAGGTCAGGGCAGTGGTAGTACAAGAAGGAGATGAATTGCATGGATAGCATGGCCCATTTTAAAAGCTGGAAAGATTAGTACTTAATGTAGTATAAGAAGTAACTGCCCTTTCAAAACTGTTCTGAGCAGAGTTGGAAGTGGTTTGTTAAGATTTTTGGACTCTAAGTCTTAGGATTCTACCAAAAGCTACCTATAGTGTTACTTTTAAAAATTTGTTTCAATGTATTTATATAATTAATAGCTTCCTTTTAACAATATAGTCTGCTCCTACTTAATAGAGAGTCACTCAAGCAAGCAAGCACACAATTAATGGAGTACGTGAATTGATGTCAGAAGTGGAATGGAGTATCCTTTGGTTGAGACAGAAGTTTGTGTAATGCTGACTGGTCTACATTTTTTACAAAAAACAGTGAAAAGGCTACTCCAGTAATTTTGCTAAGGGCTATACAAATCTAATTAGAAATGTTCAGTTCCACAAGGGCACAAAACTGTAGCTTGAAATGGCTATTTAAATATTCATTTTTACCCTTAAAAAAGGGGAGAAAAAGCCATCCAATTTTGTAAAAGGCTTTTATAAAAGGAAAAAATACAGTAATAAAATTATTAATTATTGTTCTGTGATTTCTTTACCATACCCTGTAAAATTAAACTCACCCTCATATTAGAGCATTGAATTCATCATTAATGCTCTACTGTGAGGCTCCATCTAACTTTGTGAATTTTATTTAACATAAACAATACTTACTTTATGTAGGAAAGATACTCTTGTTTTAGTTATTGTAGTGATTGCTTTTCCTTCTGCATAATAACAACTTTGATATGTAAAAATGACTATCCATAAGTTGATTTTGTCTTCATTTAAATGACTTCTTACAGGTGTTGAAATAACCATGCTTAATTTTGCTTTTCCTTTTTTTCAGTTTCTCTTTTGTGATTCAGACTGAACTGAAGAACTGGGGAAAAAAAACCCTTTTCTACTAATTTTCTATTATTTGCAAACAATTTTTTTTCCCTGGTATTATTACAAAATACTACAGAAAAGCATGTGATTTGACACTGGATGCTGTCAGGTAAAATTTAGTAGCAGATGCCAAATTTTTGTCTTTTACTAGTTAATAATCTTATGGTGAAATTCATCTAGTAGAGTTAAAAAACACAGCTAGCCATAATCTTACTTTTGGTCTAATGGTTCTATGAGTATGTTCTCAGCATTTTATATAGCTCACGGTTAATTCACTCACAATCATCAGCCTATTTTTCCCTTTCTCTCTTTACCTTCCAGAATATTTACTCTTTCTGTAATGTCGTAAAAATAAATAATATGAAGAATATGAACATTTCTTGTCCTTGAATAATGCAAAGAGTTTAAATGCATGTTTTATTTCAGGAGGTTTTTCTCTAAACTCTCAGTTCAAATTTGACCTCAGGCTACATGCAGCTCATATAGCTGTAGGAACAGTGGCCAAAGGAGGTAAACAGTTTTTAATAATATTGTTCCCAGTACAAGTACTACCAGGGGCACCATCCAAATAAAGAGCAAAAAGAATATAATTTTCTTGGTCATTATTGTAGTGTTATATTCCACAAACCAGAAGACAGCCATATCTTGTTTTGTCGTTTTGTTTCATTCTTTTTTCTTGAATGTGTTGTAGTTATTTCTTCTTGGTGCTGGCATTTTATACACTCAAGTATACCAGGGCTACTGAGACACTTTCTACACAAGGAAATTTTCTTTTATTATTATTTTCTCCATCATCACCATTATCATCTTTCTCACCATCATCAGGGCGAATTATGGTTTGCAGATGTTAGATATGTATTTCCAAAACTTTGTCCTGAAAGGCGTCTTTCTTTCATTAAGTGTGTTGATTTTCCTTTGTTTTGACTGAATTTGGAAAGGATTAGATGTGCTTCCAGTTTGTACAGAGCTTCAGAGTTTGTGAACATCTCTTACTAGCTTTTCCCTTTATGTTTCTGGCCCATTCACTGGCTGCATTAAAAGTACATGTTTAACACCCTTGAATCAGAACATACTTGAAATCAGTGTGTATATTTGAGAGGGCCTGGGGGGTTTTTTGTTTGTTTGTTTATTTGTTTGTTTGAGTAAATTAGTTTCTTCCAAAAAGTTTGATTCCTTTGAGTTAGCTCGAAGTGTAAGTTCTTACATTTTGTTCACAGCGGTTCTCCTGAGCCATTCCAGAGATACTCCTAAGAAGGAACAGACTGCAACCTCACTGGTAGACTCAGGAATGCCAGGACACAGGTGCAAACATGGGAAACAGGCATTTTCTATGATTTTGGCTTTGGACAGCCAGAACTTTAGATAATCTCCATGCAAAGAATCCAGACAGGCCAGGTAATTTTTCCAGTTTATAATGGTAGAAATTTATTTCAGAGTTTAAAATAACGTTTTAATGTGTCATGAGACCAGACATCCTTCCGTTTACCAGTAGAGCTATAGGCCTTTTCCATCAAAACATAAATGGGAACTGATTATTAATTTACTTGAGATTTACTAATATGTGTAGTACCTCATAAAATACATACTCTAAAATTGTTTCACTCTATCAAATACCCTCTGGAAAAAAAAATTGTTTCTGCTCCCACACTCATGTTTTAAGGAAGGCTGAGCCATTCTCTAATACCCTAGATAAGCTAAAGCTACCCAGCAGAGTCTGGGCAGCTCTGCTCAAGCTCAAACGGTAACTAATGTGTAAATTGCAGCATGGATCAGAACACAACCTCTTTGCCTTTTATTGAACCAGGAAAGGAACTTGGTATGATCACAGGAACGAGATTTAACTTGTAGAGAATTAACATGGTTACAGGTAGATGTGGCTACACTGAAATAATTATTAATAAATTATCCCCTAAAATTTGAACAACTCAAAATTTTCTATACACCTTTTCTTTCCCTCTCCCTGCTCTGCATAGTGAATTGACAATGTCAGTGCTCAGTGTAAAAATAGAGGAATGATTGTCACTACTAGCAATGAGCACGAGAGAAAGTTACTGAATAGAGCAGCAAGTGTGCAGCAACATTGATAACCCAACCATAAAAGAGGGCTCTGGTTATTGTAGCAAATATTTGAAGAAAGAAGTTCCCCTTCTGAATTTCTCTTTTGGCTTTAAACATACCACTAAGCTTGCATGTTCAGCAGAATTCACTTTTCAAAGCCAGAGACATGCTTTGTGTTTCCAGAAAATAATGTATTGAAGTGTTCCCATGGACGTGGCACTCAATTAGAAGAACACATTCCCAGGTAATATATATTTTTTTACATAAAAGCTCCCAAGCTGCTCCTTTGCTACTTCTTTAGAAGGTTGTTTCATTGGTTATACTGCACTTCAAGTATCATAACAGGCTGTATTTTCACATTTTTCAGTGGTTTCACATTTTTATGTACTTCAAATGCTTGTGGTGCCTAAAAAGAATGCCACGGTAGAAGAGCACTTTTTCAAATAAAGAACTTTGGTCATTAAATTTTGCAGAGTATCCCATACCACTGGATTTTCAATGTAGTGAATTTGACTGCAAACATTTGATGGTAATATTCATAGAATCATAGAATCATAGAATCAGCTTGGTTGGAAGGGACCTCAGAGATCATCAAGTCCAACCCTTGATATACTACTGCTGCAGTTACTAGACCATGGCACTGAGTGCCACATCCAGTCTCTTTTTAAATATTTCCAGGGACGGAAAATCCATCACCTCCTGGGGCAGCCCATTCCAATGCCTGATCACCCTCTCCGTAAAGAAATTCTTTCTAATATCCAACCTAAACCTCCCCCGGCACCACTTAAGACCATGCCCTCTTGTCTTGCTGAGAGGTGCCTGGGAAAAGAGACCAACCCCCACCTGGCTACAACCTCCTTTCAGGGAGTTGTAGAGAGTGATGAGGTCTCCCCTGAGCCTCCTCTTCTCCAGGCTGAACAGCCCCAGCTCCCCCAGCCTCTCCTCATAGGATCTGTGCTCGAGTCCCTTCACCAGCCTGGTTGCCCTCCTTTGGACCTGCTCCAGGACCTCAATCTCCTTCCTGAACTGAGGGGCCCAGAACTGGACACAGTACTCGATGTGTGGCCTCACCAGCACTGAGTACAGAATCACTTCCTTGGACCTGCTGGCCACACAGGTTCCTGATACAGGCCAGGATGCCATTGGCCTTCTTGGCCACCTGGGCACACTGCTGGCTCATGTTCAGCTTCCTGTCAATCCAAACCCCCAGGTCCCTCTCTGTCTGGCTGCTCTCCAGCCTCTCTGTGCCCAGCCTGGAGCTCCCCATGGGGTTGTTGTGGCCAAAGCGCAGGACCCGGCACTTGGCCATGTTGAACCTCATCCCATTGGAATGAGCCCAATTCTCCAACCTACCCAGGTCCCTCTGCAGAGCCCTCCTGCTTTCCAGCTGATCCACACTCTGCCCCAGGTTAGTGTCATCTGCAGATTTGCTGATGATGGACTCAATCCCCTCATCTAAATCGTCAGTAAAGATATTAAACAGAACAGGGCCCAATACTGATCCCTGGGGGACACCACTAGTGACCGGCCGCCAACTGGATGCAGCCCCGTTCAGCACCACTCTCTGGTCCCGGCCCTCCAGCCAGTTCCTAACCCAGCACAGGGTGCTCCTGTCCAAGCTGTGGGCTGACAGCTTTTTCAGGAGAATGCTGTGTGAGACGGTGTCAAAGGCTTTGCTGAAGTCCAGGTAGACCACATCCACCGCCTTTCCCTCATCCACCAGACGGGTCACCCGATCATAAAAGGAGATCAGGTGGGTCAGACAGGACCTGCCCTTCCTAAACCCATGCTTCACAGACAGAGATGGAAAGCAAATTAGGCCTGCTGTGTTACATGCATTGTCCTGGTATTGTGAGGTATAGTAACTGAATTCAACTCTGCAGTCAATATATTTCTTTCCTCTTCTTCAATGTATAACTCACTGGTGGGCAACAGGGACAGCAGGAATCAGCAGGACAAATGGAGAAAGAAGCTAATAATGATGCACCGTGCATTTTAATTTGTGTTATCTGTGAATATTCAGCAATTTTACATTTTAGAACTCAACAGTAGAATTTGTAGAACAAAAAAAATAAAGGATAGAGTTTATTTATAATAAGGTGATACACATTTTCTATGATGTTCAGAATAATAAAATTCAGAAAAATATTAATATCTATATCTGTTTTAAAAACGCAGCTGGTGACAGAAAAAAACACCAAACAACAGTATTAATCATTAAATCAGCAAAACCTTTCATTAAAATCAGAACAGAATTATTTGACCTTCACCATTAACATATAATAGAAACAATTGAAATTCAACTTTTTTTTTTGGTCAGTTATATTTAGTAACAAATGAAATTATGTAGAAGCAATTTCCAACAGAATGGCTCAGTCAGGTAAAAATAATATATTTTCAATGTTTATAACTTTTGTAAAGTCTGAGTAAATTTTCACAGTAGAGAAAAACTTAAATTCCTTTTCAAAATAGCACTTTGTCTCCTATTTTGATAGTTATTTCCTCTAACCAAGAATAAAGACGTTGCTGCCTCTCATCATTGCCAGTTTCAAGCCCATTGTTTCTAACAGCAGTGTATTTTCCTTATTCATCTCCTCAGAAATCACCAAAATTTAAATTATGCTTCAAAAAAAAAACTCAGATGGTGACTTGTACAGTATCCTGCCATATTTATTACTAGGCAAAGCTACAACAAGCCAAAAAGAAGTATTAGAGAAAGAGATAGGAAGCTATTTATACGAGATTGTTTTCAAGACCGCTCTGCAAAAATCCACTTGAAAGGTAATACCTATTTACATCCTAAGTGTTTTATCCTATTAAAGATTCTTTCATACACCATAAACCCATCCTTTACACAATTAAATATGGTGCAAGCCAGAATACAATCCCCTTGGGATACTGGGATGCTCTGTGACTTTACATGCTGCTCCACACACTGGGATACATGCTCAGTTGGGACCTAGGGGTAGTCCAGTAGCAGCTACCAGTGCAGTTTGGTAATTTGCACATTAAGGATTATTCAGTTACAAAACTAGAAGCAGGGCTTTTGTTACCCTGTACTGCTGTTGTCAGTTCGCCCATGTAATAGTTCTCCTAAACCACGTTTCCTCTTTCTTTAATGCATTTTTCCCTTTCTATCAGTATGTTTCCTCTTGCAAGACCCACAGCCTACCCTCTTCATAGATGAGATTCAGTAACTGATGGAACCCTCAGCTGATATTCAGAAATGAGTGTACTCATTCATTCTGTATAATTGCTCACTTTTGAGTGAAAAAATAGATAGTGATAATTTTCAAGCCTATATATTATAAACCAACATTTCAAAGCCATGCAATTTGTATAATACACCCAGAATATTAAATCAGAGTCACAGAATCACAGTCACAGAATGGTTTAGGTTGGAAGAGACTTTACAGATCATATAGTTCTAATGCCCCTTGCATGTGCAGAGACACCTGGCACTAGTCCATATTGCTCAAAGCCCCATCCACGTTGAATATTTCCAGGGATAAAGAATCCAGAGCAGGGCAGCCTGTACCAGTGCCTTACCACCCTCACAGTAAAGAATTTCTTGCTAATGTCTAACCTGAATCTACCCTCTTCCAAGTTTAAAGCCATTACCCCTTGTCCTTTCACTACATGTCCCTGTAAAATGTGCTTCCCAGCTTTCCTGTAGCCTCTTCACGCACTGGAAGGACACTGAAAGGTTTCCATAAAGCCTTCTCTTCTGCAGACTGAACAACCTCAGCTCTCTCAGCCTGTCTTCATAGAAGAGTTGCTCCAGCCCTCTGATCATCTTCCTGGTCACCTTTAAAAAAATTCTGATGTAGACATACCTTTAAAAGGGAAATCTTTTCCACCTGTAAGATTCTGGCAAGAAGCCAGATAAAGATCTTTAGATAAAGATAAAGATCTTTATTTGTCTATTTTCTTTCATGTGTGTTATTTTACAGCATTTTATTATTTAGGCAATGAAAGATCCTTTCACCATTCAGTTTACAGAATTGGTGGTTCTCAGGAAGAACTAGGTGGAGGGAGAAGTTTGAGTGTCTGTGAATTTGCCAATTTACTGAACAAAATGTCATTTTCATTCAACAGAAGTTGTATAACATTTCTGATTGGTGAGAGGTAAATGCCACTAAATTAAGGATATTATTAATTAAACAATTTAATTTAAAATATATTTAATTTTTAAATTTTATATCCAATATTAATAAACATAAATCTGAAACACTTTATTTTGCTATAGAGTCCTTACAAATGCTAATTTGTTCAGGATACATGGTTATTTGCATGGTTACTTTGGTTCCTGAAAAGTTTTGAGCCCTTCTCTATTGAAGTGAACATGCTGAAATTCAACATGCAAAGGGAATCTTGCGGTGTTCTATCAATAAACGGAGGAGGGAGAATCACTTTGGTGATTCAAGATACATTATTTTAAAAATTGTTTTTTTCTATCCTCTTTTTCATCTTGGCTTCATCTGTTGTGAAATGTAGGCACTTCTATCTGACTTTTTATATTAATATAAACCTACTTCATAAATATACCTGAAGTACAGGTCTGTCAAAGAAATATATTATTCACTTCTCACAACTGCAAATTGTGTGGAATTTCAGCATATGAAACACACTATTGCACAAAGACTATTAAAAGTTACCTTGAATCTTACCATTTGAGCTTTCTTAAGGTATGTTTTTGAGGTTCTTGTTGTTACTGTTACTCTAGGGATTTAATTGTGATCGTGCAAATAAATATATTTTCAAGCTACAATCGGCAGTGTAGAATGGCAGAATCTTTTTTCTTCTCAAGCAAAGGCACAGTTGTTTGTCGTCAGTTCTAGTGGGGTACTACAGACAATTATAATGAATGAAAATAGATGAGTGTGCTCTGTCTGTCCTCAAATGTGACTGTAGTGGGGACATCAGGCAGATGATGTGCTGAGATCATTTGCTCAATACTAGGTGGCTAGAGAGCAGAGCAAAACACCTGATGCCAGGAATAGCATCTGATGAGCAGGAAGAGCACTCACAGCAATTGGGTGAGTGAGCTAATTATTTTATCAGCTCAACATAAGCAACTTCTTTCTCATTTCGATGACGCACTGCTCCATGTCAGGAAACCTAAGTTCAGCTCCTATCCCATCTGTGTTCAGAGCATTCTGCACTTCCTCTAGGTTGGTTGCTTCCCGCTGAGCATGATGAATGGCTACAAAGTATTCAGAAATTAAATAAGTTAGGTACATCTTAAAGTTGGAAATGAGATTCTTTTTCATTGCATCCAGGTTTCACAGATTTCTATTTAAAGAAAAAAGTGTTGCTTTTCTAAGGTGAAACTAAAAAATATTCAATTGCGCTTCTTATTTAAAATCAGACAGACTACAGCAGCACCAGAGCATCTTAAATCACCCTGCTGTGATCTAAATCCTAACATTTCTCAAGTGCAAGAGAATAAAAGACTTTTTCTACTATGGTTTATGCTTTAAACAACAAGTACTGACAAGGCAGTTCTACCCTTCTTCCTTCCTATCCTATTTGTTAAGAAGGGACTGAAATAGAGGAAACATGCCTATACCAAGGGTAGAGATCCAGCTCTATCAACACAATGTCTACAGAAATAAATTAGCCTTGCATTACCATCTCTGTTCTCTATACATATACTAGCAAATTAAGAAGTGCAAGACACTAACTACTGTCACAATAATCCTTAACTGTTTCTGCCTCAGGTCAAATCTCCCAAATGATTCATAGACACTGGGACAGACTAAAAGAGTCAGCTTGAGAGACAGAAAATGTACTCTGACACTGTTTAATTTACTATTGTAGACATATTTGCAGAAACCTGCTTAATAATATACTAATTATCTAAGAGAATAAAATGGGAACAGAATCCCTTGTTTTCTTCTTCTGGGGCCACTTTAACCATAAAACTGGACAAAACTGATGTCTTCCTTGTAGCTGTTCTCTTTTAATGTATTCTGGAAAAAAAAATATTTTAAAAGAGAGTTTTTATTGAATTTCTGCAATCACAGAGGTTGCTGTAATTGCAAATTATTTCCTGTCAAGTTATGAATACTGTAATTTTCAAAGTGCTTTGAAAAAGCTTGCACTATTGAGGAACGTAAAAAATAACCTTACCTCTAGTAGTATTGTCAGGGCTTGACACTGGATGTGAAATGAAAGAAGGTCAGAAGTCAATTCACTTAGCTATAAGCAAATTCGTTTCAACCACTTTGTCACAGCATGGTGGGTCTAGAGGTTCATCTGCTCTTGAAAGCTTTTCATCCTCTGCATTTGATGCCTCATACATGAAGTCAGACTCTCTGGAGAATGCAGCAACTCATCTTTCTTATAAAGTGCTCCATGGAGGGTCACATCAACAAGGGCTGACAAGGAGCACAAGAATTACTGAAAGGCCCAATATTTTTCCTTCTCTTTCAACTTACATGAATCCTAGCTAAAGAAGTTACCAATTCCAAGATTTCATTTCTACCTGAGCTCATCCCTGATAATTCTTAGATCTATGAAAACTCCTACAGAACTTTTCTCTCTGGTTTCAACGCAAAATCTACTTGTGCTTTGGTAATCCAATTACCTGCTTTTTCAGCTTGTGTTGAAAGTGAATGCAGATGTTAAGGAAAGATTTAGTTTTTATCAAGAAAGAAAGGATTGAAAAGATAACCACACATTGCAGTATAGACATATATAAAGCTTTAAGAGTAATAAGTGAAACAGAAAATTCAAATACCTGAATTTGAAAAGTGAAATTAAAATAAATTGCTAGGAACAGATGTACAACTAATGGTAAGATGTCTATTTTTCACAGTGGAAATATGTTTAACTGGTTCATTGCCATAATATGCTACTGAGTTCAAGAGTTTAGTAAGCTTTAAAATAACTAACCATTTATATGGATAATATGAATATTGTATGGATAATCAGAACACTCTTTGCTAGGTACAAAATAATTTTATTTTTTTTTTTTTTGAATGGGAACAAGTCTTAATTTTTATACAGAAACCTATTCTTACAAAACAATTTCTGCATAGAGCAGTTATTTTAAAAGAAATGTTCTTATAAGTGGGATTTCAGTTTGCTGGTGAATAATTAAAAACAAACAAGCAGCAACAACAACCACCACAAAAAAAACCCCAAAAAAACAAAGAAAAAATCATCTCATGTATATCTACAATGAGTCAAATTTGGAAAAGAATGAATGGTGAAATGAAAAGACATTATGATTTGTGTCAAACAAAACCCTTCAGTTTTGCTTGCAATAATATTTAGAATGAAATATATTGGTTGATAATGTTTAAAATAGTATTTTAAAAAAATATGCATGTATAAACTTGTAAAGTCCTGTCTCTGAGATTGCCTGTTGAGGCTGCCTCAAGGCCAGGTTGCTGGGTGTGCAGGCTGTGTGTGTCCCTTGTTTGTATCCCTCTGATGGCACCAGGGTCTCCAGGGCTGACACACTTACAGGTCAACACAGAAGGCTGTTGATGGACAAATGATGGGATCAGTTCTGCCTACCTGCAGAAGTTATTTTTTCAGAGCTGTTACAATCCATGCTATTATTTTATATTTTGATTTTGAGGAAAAATCAGCCACTACTCATAGACGTCGCACGAATTTACAAAAATAACACGCTTTATGATTTAAGCAAATTACAAAGATTTATTTTAGGGAAAGGAGACAATAACTCCACTTTTAAGAGGAGAGAATTTACACAAATTAAGAAAAGAAAAGAAAACAAGGGAGCAGTTAAGTTGTATCACCGTCCTGCTGGAGTCTGGGGGGCGTAGGACCCGTCCTTCCTGCTGGATTGATGTCCTCGGAAGAAGAGCCTCTCTTTTCCTTTTCTCTTGGATTTTTTATATAGCAAAAAAGGGTTCTGCCTTTTGCATAAATGACTGGCACACACTTGCCAAAGATGACACAGGCTTTTTCCATCCCAAGATTTATCCTTATCTTTCAACCTTTGCTGTCCTTCTAATTTCATTTCCTTTTGTCTGGACCATGCACCAGGAGGCGACCTGATAAGCACTCTTATCTTTAGGTGTCTGTCAGCTATAGTGAGGTAAAGGTCTGTTAATTGAGAATATGTTTGGTATAATTTAAAAGAGCAGAGAGAAGAAAAAAAAACTGATTTGAGAGACATATTATGTATTTTTAAATTGTTTACATCAAGAGCACTGTAGGCTCTTAAAGATGCCAGCTACTGGGTAGTGCGTGCATTCCAGTGTTTTCTGGAGAAGAGTCTGGAGCAGTTGAGTTGTGGGGTTTTTTAAAATGAATTTTTACTAATTCTTTCTTCCTCTGTGGATGATCCGATTATTTTTTTTATTATTATTTGGTCATTCCCACTAAAAATGTTCTTCCATGCACAGAATAATTACATACATTTTAAGCCAAAGGCAAAGAAATTGTTGGGAGGTTGGTGCCTCTTATACATGTACTTATGCATATTTTGTCATAACATTTCAAATTGGAAAAAAAAAAACAACTTAGTTCTAAAACACTCACAAATACCATTCATCCCTATTTCACTGCCTTGTCTTAGGGTTACTTTTAGAGATGCATAGTAACATCCAACCTACAGATATTTACAGTGAAATTACATGACAGTGAGCCTACACATTCCCTTTGTAACCTGTCCAAAGTTTATTGTCATTCACCATGCATTCTTCACAGCTTTGTCTGCATGAGAAAGTTGCAATGTATAACATTATTTTAATACAATTATAGAATCTTCTTTGTGTTTATAGGTCATGGAATAAAAAGTGAATCTTTGCCAGTCAGTTCCATTGATATGATTTTTAAAGATGATATTCTGCCCAGCTACAATCTGACTAGTCATCTGTAACCAGTGTTCACTGGCACAAAATTATTTCCTGAGTTCTTAATTTTCTGTACTTCCCCTAGAAGATGACAATACAAGCTCAAGACCATGGCTAACATCACTGAAAATAATTGCCTTTACAAACTTAGAGCTTGGTATGAAATAGCATGATACAGCTGCTAAATTATGGACTAAAAGCAACCTCTTTTGCCTTTATTGAAAAAGTTCAATAATTTCTGCAGGAATGCATGTATTTTTTGACAATTCTTTTTTTAATTACATTTTTCTTTTCTTTTTCTGCAGTCATCATAGAAGATGTGTGATTTGTGAAAACGTATATTAACTAAACTCTCCATAGGAACATAAATGGACATATATTCTGCAGTAATTTTAAAGATAGCTAACAAAACAGTCTGGACATGGCTGACTGAGGTTCCCCCAGAAAAAACGATTTACAAGATTTTGTTTGCTCAAGATTAATGTATATAAAATAATGTTTATCATAAAAGTATGAAAAATAATGGTCATTTTTCAGGATGCCAAAAGCAAAATCCACAAAATAAAAAAATAAAAATAAATAAATAAATAATAAAAAATAATAATTAAAAAAAAATTTAAAAAAAAATAAAAAAAATAAAAAATAAAAAAAAGAAAAAAAGAAAAAAAGAGGAAAAATTTCTTCTTAAGATGTGTAATGAAATGTTACAAATAGGAGATTTCAATAAAAAGTTAATGGATACAAATTTAGGAAGAATCAATTCTCCTTTCCAATCATATTCAATCTTAATAAAAGAGCTTTAATAGGCTCCTACCTTTCTGCCAGTTTCAGAAAGACTGCTCCTGATCGATAGCATATTTTTTTAAAGATGAAAGGAAAGCAACAGGAGACTCCAGTGACTGGAAACATTCTTTTTCTCAGATGATGCCTAAATAATGCTATAAAGCTGTGTGAAACATGGAGGTGATATAATAGGTATTGATCAGTTCTGTTAATCACTAATAAAGCTTTAATTTGTAATTATTTATTTTCTTATTTAGCACCTGAAAAAGCACAGGTTAGTTCCACCTTTTTGGAACAGCATATTTTCTTGATTTTTGAGTACTACAGAATTTGCCTCAGAGAAGAAGAAGTTCTCAGTACTACACGACATATGGAGACAGGACCCCAGACATTACACTTTACTGTGAGAATCTTTGTGGTCTAAAATCCAGGAAACAGACACAGACCTTGACAGTCCTGTTTTAATTCCTGGTTGTCAGAAATTACCTTCCACTGTTTCTGGTTCTGTTGCCCCAGTCCTCTATATCTCTGTTTACATGGAAAATGCTATGACTTTAAAAAATTTTCTTGATTTCTTTTTAAAAGGTTTTCTTTTAAAACATTAATTATGGTTTTTTCTTTCCCAGATCAGGCTTCAAATACTTTCCAGTCTACACAGAGAAATAATTTAAGAAACTTCATTTGCTACTCTCTGACCAGTTTCCATAGCTTTCTGATTAGTTTTCTTTTTTCACCATCTAGTGTTTCCTGTTGTTTCTTTTTCTAGCACAAAATTGCACCGTTACACATTATTATCTCATTTAATCCACAGCTGACGCTGTAAATAAAAGAGGGCAGGGTGTGTTCACTGACAGGGAGGTGACTGATCCATGACATTAAAATCCTTTGCCTCCAGAACAAAGTGGCCATACTCAGACAGCTTATTAGGAGTAGTTGCTGGCCCAGGAGACTGTGAGGATGCTATGAGAGAATGGTCCAAATAAAGCTTATTCACCTTTAGGAATTACCAAGTTCTGAGGCCCAGGCCTGGACATTGTTTAGTTCAGAGCTCTCTGTTCACATCAGCTTGGTGTCAGTGTTTAGGTTTTGGTGTTGGTGTTCGTTGTTGGTTTGGGGGTTTGAACATTTTCATGTGTTAATCTTAGTCCCTTTCTTTTATCATTCTAAATGTTTTCAGGAAAGGTGGAATACTAAGGGTCCCCAGTAAATCTGCAAATTGTTTTTACAATTGGCTTGTTTCTGCCTCTCTTCAGACAATCAACTTTATGTACCCTTCTTTTTTTTTTTTTTACACTAGCTGCTATTCTAGCTTGTTAATCTGAAGAAAACCACAAACCAAAAATCTAATTGATTGCTAGAGCTATTAATGGCATTCAGAAGGAGACATTACAGCTGGATAAGAGCAGGAACCTGCTACCACTTTCTGCCCTTGCAAAACAGATAGTGCTGCCACCTCTGCTGATTCAGGGATTCCAGCTAAAGAGGAAAGCACAGATCAAAACTAAGTTTATGAATACCTTAAATTAGGATGTTTCTGGTGTCCAAAAGTAGAATTCACTCAGTGATTTTCTAAAACGGGATGCACAACACCTCTGCATTTTCATGCTTGTATAGGACTTTGCACTGCTACAGACTGCAATATGGGGAGATGTATTCACAAGTTGCTATGTCCAGTGCTGTCCAGTCTCAAGGCAATGTAGCAGACGTTTCAAGCACATATTCTCTGTTTTTTAAAGATTGTATTAGTCTGAGCTGATAATACTAATGCTGATACAGGTCTTCTGAACTGGAGCTAGCTCATATCCTGACTACCTGAGAGTGAGGGGAGCTCCAATTTGTCTGCATTCTGTATGTTGCCATATATATTTAAGCAGGAGGTGGCTCCAAGAGGTCTGAGTTAATTAAAAATACTTGGAAGCAATCAATGCCTTGGATTAAAAACCTGAAAAATACTGATACTTGGTAATAGCCAAACAGAATCTGCTGAAATACTAAACACAAAACCATGGCTGAACAAATTCCCACTTTTGGGAACATGTGAATACATCTGACTATGTCTGACTCACCCAGCTATGTGGTGGATGCTCAAAGCTGTTTTGATGGTAGATGTGTATTCTTTCTTATTTTAATATAAGGACAGTTTTGGTATCTGTACAGTATTGTCATAGTTGCAGCATAGTCTTTTCATTACTGTGAAACAGTGGCTCATCACAGAACAGAGTTTAGAGATTTGTTAAGGAAACAAGAAAACAAAATAAGCCAAAAAAATCAAAACAACAACAACAACAAAAAAACCCCCCAAAAAAGCAAAAAAACCCACACACACACAAAAAAATTTGATTCTAAAAACTAATGCCAATTGGTTCTGCTAAAATGTGCAGTGAGAAGCAGATTGTGTGACTCATAGAGGGGAGTGACACAGTAAAAAATAACAGTATGATTAGTCAGGTATTTTTTAAAAAAATATTTGGAGGAGGAAGGAGCAACAATATCCCCAAAAAGCCTAATAAAGAATATGTTGTTGCAAATAGTGAAGAGGTTGAAGGTGTTAACAAGTGTTTCCCTTTTTTGTGACAGGGCTGTTCATTACACGTAAAGTAATGGTATCTGTGCTGGGTGCAACACACAGCACTTTTTCTTTTACAGCATAAGGCAAATTCAAATGAAGCTAAACTAAAATGCATGGATGAGTGGATATGCAAAAATAAACCATAAGTGGTTTGTTTTGATGGCAGTAGCATACAGTAGCACTGGAAATATCTGTTTTTAAAATATCTAACCATCCACATTTACTTCATTTCTCAATACACCAACTTGTTTACCTTTAGCAATTGTATATCTTTGCAGATTTAGGGGTGTCTAAATGTGTATTTAATAGCATCTCCCATGACAGTACCATAACCATCTAGTCTGGAAGAGTAGACAACCAGATACAAAAGAACTGGTCAGATGTTAGAGCTCCAAGAGTAGTGGCTAATGATCCAGATATACTGTCTGTATGCTGGGATATCACAGGGGTCTATCTTGGAGCTCTATTCTGACTTGACTCAAATGTCAAACTGTCACTGAAGTTCCCAAATCATTCAGTCTTTCTACCTAATGCAACACAGAGTTTCAGAATCATCTCACTGATAAGATGACTGTTAAGAGAAATTTTTAAACAGATATTTCATTCCATTATAACTGAAAAAGGTGCTTTAATATGAGGGACTTGCTTTCCATCTTAATTCAAAGTAAGTCTCTGCTCTCTGGGTTCTTACTCTCTTATTACTACAAGTCAACAGCGTCTATTCAAGCTGCATGACATGCATTGTAACTTACTGCTTAACTGATTTAACAATGTCTTTATATCCCACCTTTGTGTAGTTTAGTGGTCACAAAAACATTTAGAAATTATTGATAATTATAGATTAGCAATGAAGGATTATAACAGCATTACAGTAAATTGTTTCTTTACTGTAGAGTGCTGATGTTGGTTTTTTGTGGGTTTTTTGGTTTTGTTTTTGTTTTTTTCCTTGGCAGTACAGAGCTTCTTTTTGTTAGAAATGTGGCCTGTATTAACTGTTCTGGAGAGAATGTGTAGCTGCTCCAATGTGACTATGGATGTGGTTATATTTATCAAATGGTTTTTAATGTAGGCATAGACGTTTCTATAAAGGAGATGCTATTCATAAACTGCTTCTGAATCAATGGAACTGCACCCATGCTCCTTTTGCATCCAAGTTATTCTTGTTAATGGTGCAATCTGGGATCTTAGGATCATAAGGAATCTGAGACTGGACAGGACCTTAGGAGGTTCTCAAATAGGATCAACTCAAAGCTCTAAGTCAGACCAGGTTGCTTAAGCCTTAATCTACATGGATCTTGAAAATTTCCAAGGATGGAGACAGTACCTCTCTGGACAACTTGTTCCACTTCTTGATTGCATCCCCTTTTTCCAACCAGGAAGTTCCTGCTTCTCATGTCTTTTCATGGGATTTACTCACCCCTTCTGCTTTTTGCAAGTTTCTTATCAATTACTGTCTCCCGATAATCTGTCACTCCTACATCCTCATCAATATTGCTTGTATATAATGAAGCCAACAGTCATACTTCTTCTATCCATCACACATATTAGGTACTTTGACTTCCAAATTATTGCAATAATTTTAAAAATCTTTCATTAAGAAAATTTAAAGACACAGTGTTGCGAACACTCCTCAGTTCTTAAATTATTTTTTCTTTACTCTATGGCCAAATCTGTTTATAAATAGTACCTGAAATAATCCTGCAAACTTTCCCTAACTATATATGGATTGCACTCAACCTGCAATCCCATTTCAAAAAGTTTAAATAAGGAAAGAAGCTACACTTCACAGCTGTGACCAACTCAAGGTTCTGTGAAACAAGTTCACTCCCTCCTGGACTTCTAATTTTTCTGCTGGCACCTCTGAGCCATCAAACTGCGGTAAGTGAAATACATCATTAGATTATTTATTCTTCCTAAAGTATTTTTTTCCTCAGCTATATTTACTGCTAGATTTCTCTGCTTTTCTTTTAAGAGTTCTTTTAGGTGAAAAAAAGAATAAACACTAGTTAACTGAGAAGGACTTTTAGTTCCACTGCATCAGGATACATATTTATAAAAAATGACAAGCTTTTTCAAACTGTAATGGGAAAATTAAGTTAAACACTGTTGGAACCCAGGCACTATGATTCTGACACCTCTTGCTGAGATTTTGACACATTGACACACCACACATTCACCGTGGTGAAGAACATGGTAACGAATACTGACCCTGCAGCCCAGAGAGGACCCCATGCTGGAGCAAGTAGCTGCCTGAAGGAGTCTGAGATCCTGTGGAAAGCCCACAAGGAAGAATAATGTGTATTTCTCCCACCTTTGTTACACTGAGAAAAGTGTTTTTCTGATTGATGATGTCTTCATGTTCTTCTTCATCTGCAGTGCATATCTCATTCATAATAATGTTGGATGTGTTCACACAGTGAGTTGTCTTGCTTTCCAGTTCTTGTTTTAATCAGTTGCTCAACCCTTTTTGCTTCTCTGTTAACAAAATAATATTTTTGGAAGCTTGTTCTTAATCTATCAAACATACAGTTAATTGTAAAATTAAGTTTAAAATTTTGTACTGATATTTCGCTGTCAGTTTTACTAGGTGTTTCGTTTGTTTCCAAAGATGTTTCTTGGTCTTCCTTATTCTTAGTGCAAATATTTAGTAATTTGCTTAAAATGTTTTCTGTCATGGCCTTTGGAGTAGGAATAATTCTAAAATACAGGGTTGTGCTAAGAATAATCTTTAAACAATTATAGTGTCTGTTTATGAAGACCTACTCATATTACTATACAAAGGGGATAAAAATTCAATAGAATTGCATGACAAAATTAAGTAAAACACTAATTTTGTTTATATAATTTAATTCACTATCTACATACGCACATGTATGTGTTGTGCATGTGCACACACACCCACCTGCATGCAGATATGCACATGAAATGCATGGAGAGTGGTCAGTTTTCTTGAAAGCACCAAAGAATTTTTGGTAGGCATTGGAACAGGCTTCCCAGAGAGTTGGTGGAATCATCATCCCTGGAAGTATTTAAAAACTGTGTAGATGAGACATTTCAGGGCATACTCTAGTTGGTGATACAGATGTTGATATATCTATTTTATTCAGGGCAAGAGGGTATGGGGGAATGTTGGCAGTTGGATGCAGTGATCTTAGAGGTCTTTTCCAGCTGTGACATTTCTGTGATTCTGTGTAATTCTGTGATTAACTCTCCCTGAGGACTTAAAAATATATGTGGAAACATCTTGTTTAGAACAAAATTCTGTGCTGGCTTAAGTTGAAAAGGACCCCCAGTTACGTTGAAAGTCAGGAGGTTACCCCAGGGTAAAGCATCAGGGAATGTGACTCAAATTCATATTTAAAAATTACTTCCATTTGTTATTTCTAGTATGGTAGGTAATGTTTCAGGTTCCAGCTTTTTTACTCAGATCCTTCATAAGAACTGTCTATACATTGTGTTGCCCTAGATGTGTTTTATATTAATGAGTAATATGCTTTTCTTATTTTAATGCAGCATGTGGGCACTCTTCTCCTACATGAGTGAGTAGCTCCTGTTGCATTCAGCAGAAGATACTTCTCTCCCTTAAGTGGAGGACAGCAATCCTCTCTATCTGCTTCAGCCCTCATAAATACATTCAAACTTTCTACTGGTTGTAAAGGTCAATAAGTAATGTGTCAAAGGGAACCAACATCTTGTACTTTTCTAGTTGGAAAATAGACATTACTGCAATTGTAGAATTCATTAGTGCCACCTATTTGTGAGATTATAAAACTACAAATAATCCCTGCAAAACTTCATCAAGTTAGTAAGAAAATATTATGACCACATTTGCCTTCTCAGGTGAAAGAGAGCAAGACATATAGAACAGGTCTCAAAGACTCAATGAAATTTCTTTCAGTTCTGTGTTTATAAAGTTTCAGTATATGAGTATGTTAAAAATCCATGCATCTTTTTAGATTCAATGCACACATATACAAGTAAAAATCATATATGTCTACATATGTAATTTAAACAGCATAGATTTTGATAAGTATATAACATTTCCAATAATGCCTCTACATAAATTTCTTCATTTGCAGAAACCCCATTGCAAGAAAGTCAAAGACAGGGTAAAGCACTGAAGTTACAGGAAAGTACTGACAGAAAAAGTAAGAATTTGCATGCAAAGTTACATATCAAAGAACAAACTGAGAAAGTTGTTTTTAAAATAAATATTTTTTTTTTCCTCTTCTTTACCAGTTTTCCAGTATTGTATTAGTCTTGGAAGGATTAGGCAAAATGCCATGGGTAAAACAAGAATCCAAGCAATATCCTTGGAATTTTATTAATGCCCTTGCCTCAGCCCGCTATTGAGGCACAGGATACTGCTGATAGTGGTGGGTATTTTCCATTTCTCTTGTCCAAGTCAAACTGTCTGGAGAGGTTTACCGTTAAGTTATCCTCATTTCATTCTGAAATTGGATACTAAATTCTTTATAGCTCTATAGATACAGAGCTTTGAATGATAGGAGGAAGACTTGTCGTTGATACATGGTGAATTCATGTTGACATATGGCTTTAAACTTCAGAGGGACATCTGCGGCCTGAAGTACAAAAGCTAGAAGTGTACTGTTATATGACTATTTGTACATCTGAGGATGTTCTAAATATGTTTGCTTGACTGTAAACAGACACAGATTTTCAGAAAATAGATAAATGATTATCAAAATATTGCTAATTATCTGTAAATTCCTTTGCTATCATTGACTTCCTTATGAGAATGAGAGTTTAATTTGAAAACTTGTACAGGCATGTGTTAGAAAAGTTCCTCTGTCTGATAATATGGGTGTGTTGGCAAAGCAATGAATAAATAAATGACTCAATGAATAAATAAATGACAATGTAAAAAGAGATTACATTTTTTGGGGGGAAAAAAAAGGCAACAAAACCCCCTTAATTTTAGTTTTAAGCATCTTTCCTTTTGGCCAAATGATTCCCATAGTACACTCAAGCACTGAAGATTTTGAGTCCATGTATAAAATTGTCCAAAGTACACGTTGTTTCTAAGACAATATAATGCTATGTACAGGGAAACTGAAACCAAAAAGTTTTTTGAAAAATATTGAGAACTTTGAAAGCTTTTCTTCCATGAAGTATTCCTCACTTTGCCATGATCATGACATCAGACTGTTACTAAAAAAATCAACAGTATTCAAGATGTATTTGAAATTAAGACATATTAAAAAAGCAAATAAATTTTAAGTATTTGAGATAAACCAATTTGGTTTTACTTTTCTATCATAAACATTATGCTTACTATAATCTTGCATAGTCAGACCTCAGAAGAGAGTTTAATAATTGCTTGTCCTTCTTTTGTTCACTTACCTGTAAATGCACTGAGTCTCACAAACATATGTTTTTCTTCAGTCATTTTGCTTTCTTTACAATTATATTTGACTCAGCAGGTTGTTATTTCAAATGTAAGTATTTTTATTTAGTTTAATTATCTGCAATTGTGTTGTTTTAGATCCATAACTGGCTAACATAGTAACCAATCTAAGTCTCAAAATCTTGATGGAAAAGCAGGGTAAGGCTTTTTTAATGGTGTCTAAGATCTTTTAAATATCATTTTTTTAATAACTTTGGAACTAAATTCAGCAAGATGAATGTCTGAGGAAAGCAAACAGAAAATTGTGAGTCTTTTACAGAAACATATTAATTAAAAAAGAAATCTTAAGATTATAAAAAAAATATTCCTCAAACTTAATATTCCTCAGTTCAACATACAATAATAAGGTAAACATCAATTGTCCCATGACACTGTGTAGAAATAGAACGTTGCAAGTGGTTCTATGTGCTAGCAATAATGTAAAAGTATTTGATGGGACAGATCTAAATCAAAGCATTATAACCTAAACTATACATAGGATGTTTCTTACTGGAGTTGAAAAATCAGTTAGAAGTTATAAAAAAATAATAATGTCCCCTTTTTCTTGTATGTACTCATTATTCAATCATATACTCAAAATATAATGTTATTTTTCAAGACTCCTGACTCATTTGAAGCATGGGTTCGATGATGCTTATTTAGAGCAGCTGTTCAAGATGTTTTTTCTTTTCATTGTTATCTATGTGGTTCCATGATTTATTACCACATTCTAATCAAGCTCTCTTTTGAAAACAAGATGCATACTTGTGGCTTTAAAATATTTTTCTTGTTTTCAAGTATTTCATAGAATCATAGAATCATAGAATCATAGAATCATAGAATCATAGAATCATAGAATTGGCTGGGTTGGAAGGGACCTCTGAGATCAAGTCCAACCCTTGATCCACTACCGCTGCGGTTACCAGACCATGGCACTGAGTGCCACATCCAGTCTTTTTTTAAATATCTCCAGGGACGGAGAAGCCACTACTTCCCAGGGCAGCCCATTCCAATGTCTGATCACCCTCTCTGTAAAGAAGTTGTTTCTAATATCTAACCTAAACCTCTCCCGGCACCACTTAAGACCGTGTCCTCTTGTCTTACTGAGAGGTGCCTGGGAAAAGAGACCAACCCCCACCTGGCTACAACCTCCTTTCAGGGAGTTGTAGAGAGTGATGAGGTCTCCCCTGAGCCTCCTCTTCTCCAGGCTGAACAGCCCCAGCTCCCTCAGCCTCTCCTCATAGGATCTGTGCTCGAGTCCCTTCACCAGCCTGGTTGCCCTCCTTTGGACCCGCTCCAGCACCTCAATCTCCTTCCTGAACTGAGGGGCCCAGAACTGGACACAGTACTCAAGGTGTGGCCTCACCAGCACTGAGTACAGGGGAAGAATCACCTCCTTGGACCTGCTGGCCACGCTGTTCCTGATACAGGCCAGGATGCCATTGGCCTTCTTGGCCACCTGGGCACACTGCTGGCTCATGTTCAGCTTCCTGTCAATCCAAACCCTCAGGTCCCTCTCTGTCTGGCTGCTCTCCAGCCACTCTGTGCCCAGCCTGGAGCTCCCCATGGGGTTGTTGTGGCCAAAGTGCAGGACCCGGCACTTGGCCTTGTTGAACCTCATCCCATTGGAATCAGCCCAACTCTCCAGTCTGTCCAGGTCCCTCTGCAGAGGGACCTCATTTCCCAATGACGTGTATGTCTCAAGCATTGAGAGATGTATTTTTCATAGAGTGAAATGCTTTATAACCTTGGTGTTTCAATGATGTTCCTATATATGATGTAGATTCTGAAAAAACTTATTTTTAAAGTTTTGAAACCAGATTTATTGACATTACTTTTATATTTATCTATTTACTTACTTGGTACATTAGCATAGAACTGCAGTCTGACAACTGACTGTTTTTTCTTGCAGATCTTTTTTAAACCGGCAGTTGTACAATCAAAATTCTTTGAACTCAGCTTCAGACCAGAATGCATTTGGCCTTCATAGTTTCTGTGTAAATTGATTACAGAGTTGCTAGAGTTTCTGGTCTGCTTTGAGAAGAAGAAAAGCATAGCGAAGACCAAAAGAAATATCATAGGGTTAATTATATATATTATTTTAAGAAATTCTATAACCAAATTGCAGATATAAAGACAAAGTTACAAAAAGGGCCATTATACTCTTGTACCTTCTGCTTCATCTGTTACAGAACAGTGCAAGATTTGCTGAAACAAACTAAATACACACCTCCTTTGCAAATATAAAGCTCTTTCACAGTCAAACCCACAGTTCTTATCAGAACTGGAATGTTTCACAGAAACCAGAAATAATTTGCAAAGAAATAACTTTGTCCCATTTTGCTTGTATCTTTTGCTGTGTATTTTCCTAAGTGTATAGTCAAGGTTTCAGACTGAATACTAAGAATCCTAAGGTACACAAGGATGATGCCACAGAACCTGTGAACTCTGTGATGTGGACTTTGTGATTATCCATCAATACACCCCTATAATATTCAATTTTAGAAAACTCTGTAGGAAGGTGATAGAATATATATATTGTTATTTTATAGGCAGAGTTTTGTTATTCATTCCATCCTGGTATATTCTGCCAAGCCTTTTCTCAATAAATCGTTGGTCACTACAGAAACTGTTTAGGTGACACATCATATAAAAACCAATCTATCAGTCTCTTACCTGTTAGACATTAACAAATAAATCACTCACTCTAGCAAACTTCAAAGAAAGCATCTGTCTAATCTGTGATTTAATCTCCTGTCAGTCTTACAGAAAAGTCTTTGCAATGTCACACACTAAAGCAGAAATTCCAAATAAAAACTCATTACCAGGAATGGCAGCAGAGGTTTTTTATTCCTGTCCTTGAAAAACAGTTTTAGAAATAAAAGCAAAGGTTTATTTTGCACTGGACACAGTCAGGATTTTTGGTATCTAAATACAGTTTCTTCATAGAGCTGTAGGAATACTTTTTATGTAAAGTAAACGGTGCCGAAGTGTGGGAAAGTTCTACTAAAATTTTCTTAGAGGGGAACACAGAAAGAGGAGGACATAAAGTGGTAACTTTGTCACCAAAGTAATTAAGATCACCTTGATCAATTTAAAAAATCACAAAAAATTATGGAGACACATAACTTATCTAGAGCTGCTGAGGATGGTCACTAATCTGAGAAATGAAATGGTCAGGGAAGTCCATCCCTAAGGCAGAGTTCAGATTTTACCAGTGATTTTTTCTTTTTGTTTTTAATAAAAAGTCCACTGTTGTTTTCAGAATGAGAGAAGCATCATTTCCTTCCCAGCTCTGGTTGGAATGATTGTTTTCAAACTGACTAGAAAAAAAAGGGAATTTTTTCCATGACTTAAAATAGATAACAAAAATATGTTAATGATTTTCTTCTTGTTACCAATGCAAATTAAAAAACTATTTAGGAAGAAGAAAACAAAAAAAAGCTATACACTAAAATACATTCTGTGACTTCATGCTGAAATGCCTGTGATGTCAATAAGACAAATAAATCTTTATTATTCCGCAATGCTATTTATGCTAAAATACAACTTGCTTCTGGAGCATGACTTCTCATTTTGATCCCTTACTCATTGTGAGACGGAATGAAAAACTGTGTTAATGAAAAGCATACTCACAGCTTTTTAATAACTGAAAATCATTATTTGGATTTTTGATGTCTTTTCTGACATGTTGGAGACCAATAGTGCATCTTGTTCTATAGAGTAAATATTTTTGCAATTTTGTCTCTGCTCTTTGGAAATCTTACAAAAAGGAGTTTAGAATTTGGAGCTAATTTTGAACTTCTTGGAAATTCTCTTTAGAACACTGATGCTATTTATGCTAAGAAACCATAGCTTTGCATGACATTCAAAATGTATTTCTATAAAGAAATAAAGTTTCAGAAATAAAAGCCTGAAATGTATGATCCCTCTAATAATGATGACCAGATTTACACAAAGATATCATCAGAGAGCAAAAAAGAGTATAGAGAACTTAACAGTTATTCATCTTTTTTTAAACATGTAAATATGAAGACCAGTACTTTAAACAACACAATGTTTATTTCTCACTGATTAAGTCTTCAGACCCCAGAGAAGTTTAGAGCTAATATCTTTTTTAAAAAAAAGCTCACATTGTTTTTGTGTAGATAATGGAATAACTGAAGAGATTTACTCTGAAGATCCTCATGCAACTGCAATATGAAAACAGTGAGTACAGGAGACTGTGTATTTGAAGAGTGTAATTGCAGTCAGAGCAGACTGCTCAGCTCTCATTAGTATTCTTGCTACAAACACATCTTAGGTGCTCCCTTTGTACACTGCATAAGTGCAGGCTGACTTCAGCAGGCTGCCCATTCCTGTCTGCACTTCCTCAAGGCATCTTTAATCTTTGACCTCAGAGACAGAGCTGGTCAAGACTGGATCTTGGCTGAACTTTTATTTTATGAAACAGAGTAAAATATGTTAGGGTGCAGCACAGATCAGTAGCTGCCTGGGGCCTGGAGCATCAGGGGCTCCCCAAGGATGTCAGGGCAGGTTCTGGCGACCAGGACCCATTCCACTGCCCCAGCCAGCTCCAGGGTGGATGGTAGCCCCATCCCTGGACATCAGGCACCTGCCTGGGGGTGGAGAGACACCAAGGCCAGGCAGGATGTCATCCCTGGGGCTGGGCCTTGCTCATGGGCGTATAATACACTACCATACCTGCAGAGATATCTAGCAAGTATCTTTAGACAGGAAACAAGCAAAGCCAAGAACTGACAGACCTTCTTGAGTACTCCTTTTCAGAGTGGTATAGACATAGCTGTGGACTCACTGATGCTGCTAAAATCTAGCTCTGCCCTGAATGGCATTAGTCATTTCATGTTTTTCCTGTCAAATTACATTGGTTTGTGGGAAGGGAATGGTTATGTGGGCAAAGAGAAGATGCAGAATGGGGAATATTTTAAAGCTGTGCATAAAAGAACTGGGGGGAAAAAATGCCTCTAAAACTGCTGAGCTGAAACTTCTAGGTTAAAACCCAAATGTCTTATGGTAATGTCTTTTCTCCTAAAGAGTACATTCCCTGCGGCTCTCATGTCAATGGTGCACAGGAAACTGCTGGAGGCTTCCTAGCTTCACATTTGTAACCTGGAGTGAATTCTCAGAGGTATACCCAGCAACTTACACAAATTCAAAACCTTAAAAATCAAAATGTTAGTGCATGGAGTGTTTCCAGGGATGCTGGTCAGAATCAGAAGAGACATAAATGGACACCATCAAAGTTTTCAGCTGACAGAAGCTTCCATGGAATTCAAGTATTTTGCAAATACCTGTTTAAATGCAATGAGCAGTAGCAGCCTTAAATGCATTAAGTATTTTGTTCCAGATTTTTTGTTCTTTTGGGAGTTTGAGGATCAGTGTTGGAAAACACTAATATGAAATGGAATAAAGGTATTATTATTTTAATAGAAAATCACAATGATTATCCATTAGAATTTTCATTCCAAGTGACAAAAAACATGGAGTTTGGGGATTCTTAGGCAGAGGCCCCGAGTCTAATTCTGGCCTCTGATAGAAAAGAAACTAGAACCATAAGAGTAATGGGAGTCTTTAGGTAAGAGATACAAACAATGGTTTAAGAGTTGAGAGATTCAATTAAGAATGAGAACTTTAGCTATATTTCACAGATGTGGAACAACTGAAAAACAACCTGTATTAGAGAAACGCCTCCTCTTCTTTCCCTCAAAGAATAAGTATAGCATATTTACTTATCAAAGTCAATAGCTGATATTCTCATACATGCATAAATTCGTAGCCAAAGGATAAACCTACACTAATAATACTTCCTGACAGAAATGACAATGATTCTTTTCCTCACATCATAGTTATTATCTTTAGTCAAACTACTATTCTTATCTTGCTTCCTATGACCTAGAGCTTTTATATTGGATTTACATCTCGTAATTAGTCTTCAGTATTAATCATCATCGCATTCTAAAGAAAATCTATATTTAAAAAAATTAAAATGTCATGAAACATTTTTAAATAGTACTTTAAGTTTTACTTTCACTGTATTTTGTGGACTTTTATCTGTTGCTTAATTCTTTTTCTTTTTTTTTCCAAAGTCCATCTTACAAACTGAAATCAGAAATTCATTTTCAGATCTGATTGTTAAGTATTTTCCAGATTTAGTATCAAAACATGCCAGAACTTTGATGCCTTTTTTGTTCACCCAAAGCCATCATTTTTAGTCTGTTTGGTATAATTATATATCATGGTTAACCTTACCATGAAATAAAATGTAAATATATTAATCAAATGTATTCATAAAAATTTGCCCAGATGCAAAACCCTTTTTCAAATAAGATAACACAAGGGTTTAAACCTTCAACAGCATTTATATTTAATGACATGAGTGAAAAATTATGACATTAAAACTTCAAAGCAGCAACGATGCTACATTTCCAATCATACTGTCACAGTGAGATCTACAAACAGCATACTAGTACCCAATGAACTCTTTTTTCATTTACTGAAGTTCAGGCATGGCCCCATCTCAAACAATATCTGATTCTACTAGTACTTCAAATCTACCAAAGACTATTAAAGTGCCATGACAAATACATGTGATATTTTGCTAGATTGGTCTCCTAACACAAGAGTGTTAGACCTTTGCTCACTCTTGCTTTCAGAATCTTCATGTAAATTTAAAAGACTAGTATGTTAGTATGGTTAGTCATCTGGTGTGGTATTAAAAAGAATGTTCACAACAGAATGCTACATGTCATTTAATTACTTCATATCAAGACTACAAGTAACAACTGTTCTCTACCTTGATGCTAATTGATGCTGTGGCTTGGTTGAAACTGTACTTCACCTGATTTCACCAAAATTTTTGCCTAATTTCACACAGGCATCTCAAGATATGTTCTCTAAGGCCCACATAGGTTGTATAAGATTGCCATGGTTTTAGTCCATGAGGAGGAATAAGTACTTTCAGATACCAATGTTAGTTTCCTTAAGATAGTGGTCTAGAATAATTGAACTGACCCCCACTGGTGCTTTGATCTGCCCACAGTTAGTAAAGAAGCCAAGATCTATATAACTTCACATACGATGACCAGATTATAGATGTGTGCAATTGGATGACATGAAAACCACCTTAAAACCAGCAAGAGACATAAGAACATTCCTAAATAGTGTTGTGATTGTTACAAACCTTATGAAATAAATAAAAGGTGCTAGTGCCATGCAAACTCTTCAAGGTGCTTCATCTTCCATTTTTAACCTGTCTTTTGTTTGGCTGAACTTCAAGCCATCTGTTTCTTGTACACAAATTAATCTCCTTGGAGCATTTCATTACATCTGTGTTCCTGAAGTGGTCATAATTGACAAAATAATCACTCTGAACCCTGTATTACTATCTAGGGTACTGAGTGTGACCGAAATGGAAGGTGTTGATTGTTAGTATAAATTGGTCAGGTTATCCAGAGGACAAGATCCTACTTAACATTAAAAACAATTTCATATTTAATTATAGATATTTTTTCACCTAATGGCTTTATTATTCTATGCTTTTCCTCAAAATATATATAATACACAGATAAAATATAACAAATCATAAGGCTACTCCATTCATAAAAGGAATTCAGTTCAAAAGCTGAAAAGTCACAATTTTCTGAAAGATGGAAATTCCATATTGGGTTCCAGGTAACTCCATATTCCATTCCTGGTAATCCTGCTCCATTATTCAACACTGCATTAACCTTTTTTTAGACTTCAATTATTTTAGCTTGAAGAGAAATCGGGTAAAGGAGGATGTGAGGTAAAATAGGGTGGCAAAGGGGAAAGTAATAGTCCTCAAATACATATTAGAAGTGTTTCAAAATGTAGTCTCTAACTCTTGTTTTCTTGACAGTTTAGACAAGAAGGAACTGACTTAAGCTAATATATGGAAGAATGATTCAGATAGGGGCAAACCATTTTTAATGTGAAGACTAGGTGAAGATTAGCTTTAGGAGATTATATCTTTATATGTATATGCAAGTTATATTTAAATATATGACACAATAGGCTAAACAAATTCTAATTCTTTTCCAGGTTTTGCAGTTCAATGAAAATGATTTGTAGTGAAGAACCTACAACAAACCTTGCTCTGGGAAAATGCTTTTGTCATTATGGACTGAGTCTGGCCAATTTAGTAAGTAGGAAACAGAGACAAAGGTGCAAAGAAATCTTGATTTGCTCACAGAATAAGGAGCCGCTCATCGCAGGAATAACAGAACTAGGCTTTACTTAGAGCTTTTCCACTATATTACCATCTGTAGAGAGCTTTAGTTTTCAGTCAAAGGAACTATTTATAAGAATGTATTTTCAAATTGGGTCTTACATGATTTCAAGTAACTTTAAGAATGGCTATGTAATTTTGAGGAAGACTGAACAGAATAAAAGTCTGCTTTGAAATACACTTAATTCTGATGGGTTTTGGCAGGAAAAAATACATGAAGATATCTTAGAATGAAGAAATACAAAAATTTTGAATACAGAAGCTCTCTATACATCTTGACAAAGCTCTAAGAGAAGCACTAATGGGCAGATAACTTCATGAAGGTCAATAAGAGGATATGTTCTTCCCAGAAAAATGTTACATAATATGGTATGTCTGAGGGATAACACTGGTCAACTGGCAGCCCAATTTTTTCTGTTGTAAAATGCTGGTGGAATAGTTTCCTGTTTTTACATCACCACTATTTAAAATGTAGTCTAATTATATGCATTCATGGATTGTTATGGGGATTATTTTTCAGTACTTTTCTTTCCATTTTTTCCTCTGTAACTTTCAGGAAATGAATGCATTGTTTTATCTAATCTGACTAGCACATGACTAGATCTCCTGACCCTACTCTTTTTATAAATGCTAACTATTGTCCTGCAAAGAAGACAAAGAAAAATATACATAACACTATTTTTATGATAGTCATAGACAGAAAACATTACAGTAGAGATCCTGTGACAGAAACATTTGAGAGTACATCAAAACTGTATACAGATAAAAATAAGAGTTGATGACAGAATTATTTTTGTCACAGTGAACATTCAGTGCATTTCAGCACCCCACCCTGTTAAATGGGTCACCTATCAGAGTCTGTTCATTTGTTATAAAATCAATCTTCCACAACAAATGAGCTTGAGACACCACAGTGCAATGTAAGGACTGAAACAGAAGCATACATAGAGACAGTCAGACAATCACCTGTGAAGTGCAGGCATACACAAACAGGAAAGTGAGTAGCTTTTATTGATGAAAACTCTTCATTTGTAACAGCAGCCGTTCTCACTGCATCCACCAGGAAATCTTTTCTCAGACAACTACCAAAACAAATGCCTAGAGATAAGTGTAAGAAGGCATCAAGGACACTTCTACCAAGTACTATGTTAGCCTTGAATCGTATGTGGCATCCTCTACCAAATGTGGTTTGTCAGTATTTAACACACAGTATATTTCTATTCCATTAATTTTTCCAGTGCCCCTATGAAATCTGTGAGCTTTTAGCAATCACAGCACCCAGAGACAATGATTTCCACAGCTTAGCTAGGTGTTATATTAAAAACTACTAATACATCCTATGACACACAAAAAATCACAAGAAGCGCTTAATGTGCTTCTTGTGTGAATCACAAGAAGGGTCAGTGTTTAGTATGATTGGAAAACTGAGTCTTGCTATAGTTTCGCTGTAATTCAAATGAGTTTTCTACCATAAATCTCAGAGTTAGAATTATTTCAATAAAATTATAGAGTGTGCTCTGAAATTATGACCCTGAGAACAGTTTAGAATGTAAAATAGGCAAATGCTTCAATTGAAATAGCCATCACATGGAAAATGGCTCCTTGAAATGGTGCATATTTTCAGCTGTGCCTTGATAGTGTATCCTTATGCAGCAGCTTATTTTTCTATAATGGAGTGAAATCATCTAAGGTTGTGAAAATACACACAGAAAACTGGTGTATCACACAGTAAGATTTATAGAAACAAGCCATTTTTCAGCCATGTGGAATCTAACATATTAATAGTATTATTCTTGGTCTGCACTAAGTACAAATAAGTTGTGCAAAGCTTCCTTCACTTACGGCATATCTGTCAGAAGACATCAGAAATTTTTAGTGCACATCATATATAATGAGTAATGAGTAACTGATCAGCTCACTCTACAGAATACCTACATTTGACACTTCTAAAATATTAGATGAAAGTCAGTTTGGTCAGCTAGTACAGTTTTATACAGAAAAAAAATAATAAATCAGGATTTCCCATTTTAATCCTCTCTCCAATATTCCCTAACACATACCTTTTTAAAAATATCTTTGATGCAAGTGAATTTCACATAGTAATTACTTCTTTGGTTTTCTCATACTATTGACTGAAGGGCTCCCTTAATTTTTTATTCAAGACACATTTCAAATCCCAATGGATATTAATGGTGTACAATGAAGCACTAAAAACCCTACTCTTTAAAGTTATTTCCTAAAAATGTAACCTAAATAGTCCTGTACTGTTTCTTCAATTTCTAGAATTTGTCTATTCAGTAGGTCTCATTGTGTTCAATTTATATTCCTCAGAGCATTAACAGTCTATGTTGAAGATATAAGAGACTGTAAATAAAGTCGTATTAACCTTTGGAACTCTCATGCTCTAGCTCTAAGGTATATGTAGTCATGTCATTCTTTATCCTTATCTCTATCCTTAAAGCAATAACATAGTATATTAAATTGTCTTAATCTCTTCTCACATGCCACATCTCCTAATCCTTCTCCCTGGATTATTAATTTTTTTCAGATTATAAAATATTCTTTCTTTATGGACCATATTCACAGAAGATTCTAAGTGGGGTAGCAGAAAACATGCTATAACTTACGAGGATCTAAAAATGTTCATATGTTCATTCTCATTTAAATTCACTGAAGAAAGACAGCAACATTTTGTTGAAGCAACACATTAGGACAGTCTTATCTGCTAGCCACAAGTGTCTGTGATTGTTTTCTGATCTTGTTGTACAGAGAGTTCTACGATAGTACTGATCTACAAAATTAGGTAATCATTCTCCCTGGCATCCAGCCACTGGGTTTTTACATAAAACCCATCTATGCACGTATTTTTTTTTCTTCTGATAGTAGTTATCCTTCCTCCTGAAAAGCATAAAACCCACTTTCAAACATGAACTACATATCTACAGATATTTTTTTCTTTTCTTTTTCCAGTTTCTTGAATATACTTGAGTGCAAAATTTGATTTCCAACACTGTTACATGACTGTTCAAAAATAAGGTTAATAACAAGAAATGTACGATTCTCCCTACAAACTGTCCTTTTGTTTGCAGTATTACTGTGAGACTGTGCGGAGCAGTGTGGGGTTTTTTTCAAATACCAAAAGAAGTATTGCATTTAAAAAGAACTGAGGCAAGCAAATAATCTCTAGAGAAACTGGGAGAATAGTCTGAAAATAATTTAGCTAAAAAGTCACAAGCAGCTCTGCTTCATGAGGCAACTCTTAGGCAAATGCAATGTTGTTTAATTTCCATGACCTGCTGACACCACAGCTACAGTTTAAAGAGTAATCTACACAGTGCTGTCACCCTCCCTACCAGATATGAAATCTACCAGCATCTGACCAAGCAATTGCTTGCATCAGCACTCAGTAATTTCTGATTACTGTAGGACAGTACTGAGTCCTAACACTATCTCTGTAATTGTGGTCTTCTCTATAAACAAACTGCATTTCAGATGCCTAGACAATATAATTTCAAGATGTCTATAGATTTTCCAGGACAAAGGAATAGAAAAGCTTACAGGTTTTTGTCGATTGCAGTTACTAAATGTCATATGTCAACTAAAACTGAATCTTATTTTGCAAGTACATTTAGTATTTTAATAGAAGCTTTGGATGCAGTCAATAGTAGAATTGGATCACCAGCCTGTAAAACAGCTGACAAGGGAAAATTTAGTTTGCTAATGATCCTCAACGTATGTATAGTTTCTTATTATGCCTATATTATAGTTACTTTCTTGAATAATTCCTGGGTTTATTTGTCTGAGTCACAGAATAGTATGATTAATTTACAATAAGAATAAGAAATGTAATTTATTTTTCTTAAAAATTAACATTAAAGGTAATTTATGCCATTCTTTATGACAGTGTGTGTATTTGGGTATGACTGTGGAAATAGCAATGAAACCTTTACAGATGCAAAAAGGCAGGAAACAACTAGTGAAATGAAAGCTTTATTCTGAACAAATAAGTTTTTACATTTTCATGGCTAGCTCAAAAACAGAAAATGCTAAAAGTCGCTAGAAAGTACCACTACTATTCTACCACTGTTCATTTACCATCTTAATACTCACTTCAAAGACTAATGCCAGTGGTTCAGCAGTGGTGTCCCTCCTGTATTATTTGGTTTTATCACATTCATTTAACCATGAAATAGCACAGTCTATGGTTGTTTCTATCAGTCCTGATAATTCATTTAAGTATACTTAAAATTCTATTATTTACTGTCTTTAGCAGCTTAATGTCAACAACGCGTTAAGTCAGTATGAAACAATGGTTTTTCTAATATTCTTTCTTTCCTGTGTCTGCTACCACATGCTTTGATTACTGCCTTGATGGTCCTTTGGTATTTCTTTTCTGTTTTCTATACTCTCCCATACAGACTATGATTCACTGCCATGATTCAATTTTTTTATTAATTCCCTGTCTAGTTCTCACACATTCTTCATATTCAAATTCTAAACCATGAGATTTAAACTTTTAATAGTGATCAAAATGCTGTAAAATCCTCATTTGTGTGTTCTGCCTACTTATTGTTTTTTTGGGACACCATGAAAAGATACAACTTTGCAGACAAAGCAGGTGGGTTCTAAATTTCTTTGTTTCATTAGAGCAGAATCAGTAACTGGATAAATACCCTAATTCCCTCTATCATTAACTTGAATACATCTGTCTCCTACGCTCTTATTTCAATGAAGCTTGTAGAAACATTTATGTACTAATTTGCCTCTTTTGTCTACATTCACAGAAAGGTAAGGATGTAAATATTTTGTATTCTTGGCAATACTTTTTCTCCTCTTTTCACAGAAATTCAGGAACAACTGCTCCTTTCAAATGACTATCATATCCCGTCTATAAAAATTATGTCACTTAAGCAGGTTCAGGAAAAATAATGACCACCAACATTGAGAAGAAGTCTATTTAGTCCCCCTAAAAACTAAGAAAAAATTGCCTTTTTCAAAAATGGTCACATAAATGGTTGGGTTTGGCTTTGGTTCCATAATGGCTCAGGGAAGTGGAAATGTTTGGGGTTTTTTTAATATTTTTAAAAGATATTTCTTGTTATAATATTGTTCTTTGATATATATATAGTATAATATTTTCTATCTTTAGAACATCCATAATTCCAGAATATCTATTTGAGAGCAGGCTGGGACTATTTCATCAGTATTTAACTCTACAGCTACATGACCTAAAAGTGTGACTTATTCCATCATTAAGATCATTAAAACTTTACAATTTTAACAAGCTTGCCTTTATTTCTAAATCAGTTAACTTGTCATAATTTAGATGTATGTGATAGGTACTAGGATCCTGTGATCTAGTTTTAGTGACTGTTAGCACCTGAATCAGGGCAATCTCTACCTCTTAACTTGGAGGTTACCAGCATGTTAAACAGTCTCAGGTTGTAAACAGGTCAGTGGAATAAAATTTAAATGCCTTTAACAGTAAATTTTCATAGATGTTCTTGGTATACTTTGTGGCCTGAGCCAGTTACTTACTAAAAAAATTTCCAGGCATGGTTCAGAAGTTAGCAGAAACATACTGAATACAGGCTAAGATAATTTCATAGTGTGGATGTAGCCAAATTCTGCCAGCTGGACTCAGAAGTGGAGAAAAATTGGCACTGGTTAGTTTCATATAAATATAGAATATAGCTATGAATAAATATTAATAGCCTCTTTTTTTCCTGTACTTTTCAGAGAGGGAACACCACACCAAACATTTAAACTGAATTCTTGGTACAGTGGTATCTTGATTTTAAGGTCAAGTCTTAGGTGAGACCTAAAAATGATGAGAAGTTAATTGGTATGAATTGTAGACAACCAGAAATGACCCTTCTTCACAAATATTCCTGGTATGAGATGAAAAAAGGGGGAAATTCTCTGATACTATAATATTCTCTGATGAGAATTTCATTTAAGCATTACTCCTAACCATACTTGTACACTTTCAATAGGGGCAATCTGAGCCATTATATTGTGGCATTACATTGAAAAACATAAACTGCTAGACTGCTCTCCCCTAGTGACTATTCCAGCTTTTGTAATACCTTGGGACTGCTAATAATCTGAAATCATCCTCCTCATGTATGCTTATTTAGGCAACATATGTTTATTATAAGTAAACAGAACTTAATATTGAACATAGAAAGGTTCTTTCTTTCTTTCTGTCTTTCTGGGTTTTGGTGGTTTTTTTGTTTGGTTGGTTGGTTTTTTTTGTTTTTCTTTTCCAGCCCTCAGATCCTTTTTTACCAGCAGTGCAGTAGCACAGCAATGTAGCTTCCACTGGGGAAAAAAAAAAGCATTTATTAACCAGCAGTCACTAGAGGGACCTGATACTTTGCATCACACAGTATACTTTTTCTGTAAAGATACTATGTCTGGTCCCTAGCCAAACCCACAAATCTGGTTTGACCCCTCATTGACCTTAATCAGTTGCTCTGAGAGAACTGAAAATAACTGAGACTTTGTGATAGAACATGGCAAGGACAGGGTTGTTGTCTCTGTTTTAAATCTGATGTGAAGAGTAAAGGTCAGGCTTTGACAAAACAGAAAAGAGAGAAAAATGAATGTACTGATACCTGGATAACTGCAAAACCCAAAACACTAGATGTACAAATTAACATCCTGGGCTACTCAAAACTGGTTTTCATTTGCTTTTTATTTTCATCTGTGCTACCTTCAGTACACAGAGAAGCCCTTAGAATAACTATTGGAAACTATTGACCACTTAGGGTGGTAGAAAACTGTGCATATGGGTTTCAGTCAATATAATTTCATTAAGGAGCAACTTCCACCATGGGAAGCAGAGTACTGCTGCCTGGCTCTGTGTACCAACCCTACTTAGGCATTCCCTGGAGTATAAGTAATAATCACAGCAAAAGGCTTACACAGAGATCCTTAATTCCATGCTCCACTTAATTCTACTAGAAGGTGAATATTTCACAGTATCTTTTGAAACAGAGAAGGTTAGAGAGAGGCACATAAAAAAGTACTTTTTCTCCCCAGTCTTTAATCATAACAGCTGACAATGACATTTAACCTTAAGTGTGTTAAGTGTTTTCCTAATGCTGAGTGGGATCTTCTTTTTCTTACTATGTCCTGTTAAACTGTTACTATATAAGGTAATGATTTCATAAGAAAATAATTCACAAACTTTTTTAAAGATATCTTTCAAATTCTTTCACTCCCACTGGATTCAGAAAATATTTTTTTCCCAGAAGATGAGAACAATGTTGTAGGCTGATACAAGGTTTTTTGAAGTTACTAAGTATCCAAAACAGTTCTTCACAAGGATAGGATTTATAGAATCATAGAACAGCTAGAGCTTGAAGGGACCTGGTCAGCTAGTTCCAACACCTTTGCATGGCAGGGACACCTCCCAGAACATCAGGTTGCTTAAGGTCCCATCTAAATTTACTCTCCTCTTTTTCATGTTGTCCAGAAAATAGAGCCCTTCTCTTCACCCTTGATCCACCCTTTTGTGAGAATTTCTTCTTTTTTTTTCGCTTTTTTTCTGCTCTATGATTTATCTGACACCTCCCTCTGTGTTCTCCTCACACCACATACAAATCCAATACCGACAAGCCAGCAGTTTAAATTATTCACGCTTCAGTGTACATGAGCTGCAGTGCAACAATCAGCCGAGCAATCATTCCATTCATTGGTCTCTTCTGAACTTATCGATGAAAAATTGCAAGAAAAGAAAAGCAAGAAACCTGTGTTGCTAGCAAAAGCCTGAGTCTGAGCAAAATAATTTCTATATAAGCAAACAATAAACAGGAAACCCTTAGTAATCATTTGAATAGATGTACAAATACGTAAGTAAACTAAAAAATCAGTATTAGGAGATTTTTGAGCAATTATTTAGACTTATTTTGCAAGCTGTATGATAGCATACAGTCACATGGGAGTCTTCAAAATCTACGTTATTGCCTTAACAAGTTGCAAGACCATCATAGCACGATCATTTAATTGACTTCTGTTTTACATGTCAGGGATAAAACCGAGCCAGTAGGGACTGTAAAGGTCAGAAAACATTTCTTTCTCTTCTATCAAAACAGCTCAGTTGAAATAAAGCATGACACTCAAAGTCAGATTTATGCATCACAACATTTAGTACTGTGGTTCAATATAACAAATGAGAAGTCTTGTGATACTAAAGAGAAGAACAGATTTTGCAGCTGAATTTTGTAGAAAGTACATCATTAAAAGGCATCATTAAAATTCATCTTCCACTAAAATGAAATCTGTCTACCTGTTTCTTTTGTTTGTGTAAAAATAGATAAGCTTCTCTAGGATACATAGCTGTAGTGGCAGGCCAGAGGAGGACAGCAAAGCACTATTCAGAAGAAAAAGTCTTGGAAAAACAATTAATTTTAAAAAGAGGTTCCTTTTTGGCCCTGATCTGTGTGAAATGTTTTTGATCTTGTGATCTTGTGGGTTTCATGTAGCCCATGGTGTGTAATTATGCTAGTGTGTAAAGCCAAGTCCTGGGCACTGGCTCCCTCCAGTTGCCTATGCAAGCAGATATCCCTCTAAAGTTTAGCCCCTGCCAATTAGCATTCTCCATTCTATAAAGTCCTCTTGTAATGCCCCAGAAGGCTTCGTACCATGAGACACTCCCATGTGCCATAAGACCACATACCAAGGTATGCATTGCATTTTCTACCTTCTCCTATAGAAAAACTCAACTGTGCTGTGCTGCGACACCATTCCTAATTTGTTCCCTACACTGAATTCACCTTGTCAGAGAAGCAGCATCAGACAGTGTGGACTACCGCTGCTCCAATGGTGATCATGACTGACCTCACCTCCTGGAAATAAAATAAAATAAAATAAAAAATAAATAAAATTTATAATGATACAGAGGCCATTCAAATGCAGAAATACGTGCAATGTTACTACTTCAGAAATCCCTCGTTCACTGTGCTCATAGCTCACCAGCTGAAGGCACTTAAAATTTAAGCCAATGGCAAAACTCCAACTTATTTCAAGAGGTAACAAAACCCAAAGCTAGCAGATAAGGAGATGAACACAGTGAATCTAATGAGCTAACATCTGCAGATAAATAAAGCTGGGTGGTGACTCAGCCTTCTGTTGTAATTTGGTTACTGAGGTGATGAAGGTAACTGAAAGAATTGAGATAGGTTACTAGAATACTCAAACAATGTTATTTAATACTAAAAACTGTGCTTAAATCTCAATAAAAGCAACATTTGAGGGACAAAAAGGGACATCCTCCTTATGGATGGAATTTATGAAATTAATATTTTTTATATTATTTATGGAATTTATATTTATCAAACAAATGCAATTCGGTTGAAGAAAACTGAATTGTAAAGATATTTTCCAGTTAGCAAATATTTTGGTTGTGGTCAGAAGATCATTTTTCTCTGGGCTGTTGCATCTTTTCTTACATATCAGAGGATCTAACAATACAATGAATGCAGTGCAAGGTCACAGATGGTGTCAGTCAAAAAAATCTTTTGTTGGGGTACAAAAAAAAAATCTTGCGGCTGAAATTTTTGAGCAAACCTTGCTATGATCTAGAAGACTCCAATTGAAGGCAAGCAGTTTTGTCTGACAGCCCAGGAAACACAAAAGGCAGAATAAAGCTACGTAACAGATCTTTTCACTGAATACACTGATTATTACAAAGCCACGACCTTCATCCTGTACAATGAAGATCTACTTTGAGTTTTCAGGCCCCATATCTTAGAACTGATATCTGATAGGCAAGCTTTAAACAGGAAACCTTCTAACATATGCAGTTTCTCTGAGTAACTTGGTAGTTTAGTAGGTTTGATTGCCACTTTTCATTAATAACTCTCTAAATTTCATATCATTCCTGTTTTGTTGCATACATAAGTATGAGAGACAAAGTATACAAATTTTTTAAATTAAGAAACTATTCATGCGACATTGTCAGAAAATAGTGATTCAGTTGGTGTGAATTACACTGCTTTCAAGAACTTTGATTCACTTCTGGGTTATTTTTGGAATCAGGAGGGAAGCATGGGTGATGATGAGGTTATTTTCAAGCAGTTTGACTTATTTATAAGAAAACCAAACATATTGACTCTATGATTGCCTTTCATGAGCACAGGGCAAGATAAAACGCTGTGCTAAATTCTATGATATGTGGAATACCAGAAGTCTACTCTGATTACTACCCCAGCTCTCCCTGAAGACCAGATACCAAGCACCAGACACAAGTCTGAAAAGTCTTTCATGTATGGACACAGGGAACTTTGAATCACATTTTCTGGAGTCTGAGAGTGCAAGCTAAGCTGTTACAGTGACAAAGCCAAAAGGTTTTATATTTTCCCAGTAGATCTGAGCACTTCTAACTGAAGGCATCATTTGGCAGCAGAAAGAAATACTTCTGATTCATGCATTTGTAGTTAACAAATATGTAACTGGATTATCTCGTTTGGCCACAGATCACTTCCTACAGAAATCTACCTCATGAGAACAGAACTTGCTTCAAAGGAACCAGGTCAAGTACTGGAAGCAGTTTAGTCTTGGCAATATGGTGCTGCTTTTTGCCTGGAAAATTTCTGCTGCAAAGACTGAAGTTAGTTCATTTAAACTTTGCTCTGTAAGTGCCTTCCAGAAACCATAAGTAATTTCAAGGAGAAATCTTGCTTGACTATCCTGTTATCTTTCAATGAAGGCATGACCAAATGGGCAGATGAAGGAAGAGCAGTGGATGTCATATACCTTGACTTGAGTAAAGCTTTTGACACAGTCTCCCATAACATCATCATTACAAACCTCAAGAAATGTGGGAGAGATGATTGGACCACGAGGTAGATTGATAACTGGCTCAACAACAGAGGGTTGTGATCAGATGTACAGAGACAAGTTGGAGGCCTTGTGGATTGATAACTGGCTCAACAACAGAGGGTTGTGATCAGATGTACAGAGACAAGTTGGAGGCCTGTGGCCAGTGGTGTTGCCCAGGGACCAGTAGTGAGAACAGTTTTGTTCAATATCTTCATCAACAATCTGGATGAGGGTATAGAGTGTACCCTCAGCAAATTTACTGATGATACAAAGCTAGGAGGACTAGCTGATACACCAGAAACTGTGCTGCTATCCAATAAGATCTAGACAGGCTGGAGTGCTGGGCAAAAGTGAACCTCATGAAGTACACCAGGCACCAGTACAAACTAGGGGATGTCCTGCTGGAAAGCAGTTCCATGGAGAAAGGCCTTGGAGTCCTAGTGGATAGTAAATTCTCCATGGGTGAGCAACATGACCTTGTGGTGAAGAGGGCCAATGGTGTCCTAGAGTGCATCAGGAAAAGGGTGTCCTGCAGATCTAGGGAGGTTCTCCTCCCCCTCTGCTCTGTTGAGACCGTACCTGGAGTATTGTATCCAGTTTTGGGCCCCTCAGTTCAAGAGACACAGGGATTTACTGGAGAGAGTCCAGTGGAGAGCTATAAGGATGATTAAGAGACTTGAACATCTCTCATATGAAGAAAGACTGAGAAAACTGGGGCTGTTTAGCCTTGAGAGAAGAAGGTTTGAGAGAAGAAGGATCTTATTAATGTCTATAAACAGCTGAGTGGGTGTCAAGAGGACAGGGCCCATCTTTTTTCGGAATTGCCCTGTAATAGCACAAGGAATGAGAGGTTTAAGCTAGAACACATCAAGTTCCATCTCATTATGAGAAGAAATTTCTTTAATGTGACAGTGATGGAGCACTAGAACAGGCTGCCCAGAGAGGTTGTGGAGTCTCCTCTCTGGAGACTTTCAAAACCTGCCTGGTTTTGTTCCTGTGTGGCCTGCCCCAGGTGATCCTGCTTTGGCAGGTGGGTTGGACTAGGTGACCTCCAGAGGTCCCTTCCAACCCCTAACTTTGTATGATTCTATCACTCTATGATACTCTACAAGAAATCTGGGGTGGGACTTCTCACCAGAGAGAGTAGTGATAGGGCAAGGGGTAATGGTTTTAAACTGAAAGAGGGTAGGCTCAGGTTAGATATTAGGAAAAAATTGTTCACTGTGAGGGTAGCAAGATACTGGAAGAGGTTGCCTAAGAGGTTGTTGTTGCCCTTTCCCTGGAAGTGTTTCAGGCCAGGTTGGGTGAGGCCTTGTGCAACCTGGTCTAGTGGGACCCCCATGCAGGGGGTTGGATCTTGATGATCTTTAAGATCCATTCCAACACTAATTGTTCTATGACTCTATAATAATTGTATTTTTTGCATTGGAAAGTGATATCCTCCTTTCTGCAAACACATGTATGTTTGCATTTATTTGTGTGCATATGCATGTGTGTCTGGCAGAAAAATATTACTCAAACAAGGTTGACTTTCATAGTACCTGTAACATACCATCTTGAAAGCACTAGCCTCTTGATATTTATGAGAAAATTCTATCTTTCCATCCTTTTGGAATATATCCTATTTTTGATGAAAGGTGCTGTATTATTCCTTGTAAATCTGTACCTTCTGCTTTTGTGTTTTTATCTATCCATATTGACTCATTCCTGGTCATTACCAGGAATTCAAATTTAAAATCATCTGAACAGATTGATACTAAGAATTCACAGTTCCCAGAGTAGAACCTCAACACAGTTAAAGTATTTAAAGATGGAATTAAAGATGGAAATTTTAATTTTAAGCTTGATAGGAGCAGAATTTTATGCACTAGATACATAGAGAAACAGCAAAATGAAGCAGCTCAGAAAGTATTTTCATTTCACAAGAAAACACCAGAGATAACATTGTGTCCATACAGACTGGCTTTCAGTATTCATGCTGTATTAAATTTTGCTATTTCTCATAACTGTTATCATTTGGACTTCTGTGAAGGAGCCCACTATTCATCTCAGAGAACATATCACAACTCAGCTCGTGTTCCACAGGAAGCTCGCAAGAGCAAAGAAAACATTTCTGTTCAGCATATATTTCTCTACTGATTAATTTGGTAAGCAGCACTGTCACATAGTGTTATTCTGGTGTATTAGATTCTAGATCCTCATCTACTTTTACAACAGAGAAATTTAAATCAAAGTAATTAATAAAATTAATTAATTAATTAATACTTGATATCATGACAAATTGCTTAGTTGTACTCTTTCCCGACCCCAAAAGAAAAACATATTATTTCTTTACATACATTACAGAAAGCAAAATTTTAAAAATGCATCAAATTCAAACCCATGAAAGCAGAAAAGTCATAATTAAAAACCTGACTTCACATGTTTAGGCACAACAGGGAACATGGTAAAGAACATAACTGGACTCTTGCTGTGTCTAGATTGTGAACTTCAATTGCTCCACAGTTTAAGCCACACTTAATCCTTATAAAAGATGGTTGTCTGATGGGATTGTTTGTTGTCTTTTTTTGGGGGAGGGAGGGGGAGGTTTTTTTGTTAGACTGGGATTTGTCTCCTTCCTTCTATGGCTGCTAATATTGACTGTTTTGCAGCAGTACTGAGTAGGGTAGAATCAAAAGCAATTTTATTATATTAGCACACTATTAACACAATTATTCTGCCCAGAATTGAAACACAAATTTATAACTGAACGAAAACAAACAAAACAAGCATTAGACAAATAATTGTGGAACTTCAATAATATACTACTCAGCGATTACATACTCCTTTTATGAGTCTGATTGAAAGCTTTTCATATAACTGTATATTCAAGTCAAATTTTTTCCCTTGTCTGCTTCAGTTACAAATAAGCAGCATCATATACAAAAAGAATTTCCATTCATTTCAGATGGCCTACTTGCATAGAAATACCTGCTCATATTAGTACAGGTGATTAAACTGGACAATTCTGATCTACATTGTAAATTTGAGAATTTATTTCTGTTATTGTTAATGGCGTCCATTGACATATTGAGACTGTGGATTTGTGTTCCTGAATTTTTACTCTATGTAGTACTGCGTGAATTTCATATTATATTGTGAAAGAAATACTGCATATGCACAGCAATTTCCACTTGGCTTTTCTGTTTCTTATAGGGCATTTCCATATTGTACTCTCCCCTACAGTAGCCACTGTGGACTGACTTTCACTTCTCCCCTTCCAAGCCGTGCTCTTCCTGGTAGAGTGACCACATGACTATAATTGGTGCTGCTGGTCCACATGGAATCCCTCAAGCCTGTGCACCAGAAATCCTGTTTCAATGGTCTGGTTCATATCCATGTGCAAAACCACTCTCCCCAGCTTGAAAAGCAGGTTTGAGTGTAAGATGAAAAATACCTTCTCTAGTTTTGTGCACTTTCAGACCAGAACTAGGTACAATAGGTGCCTATCTTTCAGGTATCACCTCCTTCAGGCCTATTAACATACAATAATTTCCCTCTTTTCAGTCATCACATTATGCATAATTGCAAACCAAGACTGCTACCAGTCTGTAAGTCTTTTTGAGCAGGCAAATATACTATGGGCATGCCAGTTACATGTTATTTTACAGTTCCCAACAAAAGTCTGTGTCAGCCAAATCAATTAGATGACAGGGAATCTCTCCCAGAGAGAAAGAATTCATAAGGGTTCCTGTGTTATACATACTCTGGAACATGTTTTCTGTGACCATATAGACTGTAAAGGCCGGCAGTGAATTATTTTTCAGACTCCTAAACCATCACAGGCAAACTATGAACATCAGCAAGAATATGAGCCTGAGTTTAAATATTTTGAAGTTTTTACAGTCAGATCAAACAACTATCTTCTCCCTTTTTATTGTAAATCACTACTAAAACACATCAGTGTTTACAGTACCCTATCTTGGTCCCCAGAGATGGACCTCAATAGTAAGGAAACAGATGTATCTTTAAAAAGGCTAAAATTAATCCAAACAAAAAAAGTCCTCTGTATTCTTGTAATGCCACAGCTTAACTGATAAATGTGAAAACTGACATCAGACTGTCATTCAGAAAATAGGACTAACAAGTCACCGTCACTGAGAATACTGCCAGGGTCATGATGGCTTGCTGCATCCCAGTATCAAAGTTTTGAGCTTTGTATGTATTTTATTCCTTGAAGACTGAATCTTAAAGAGGATTTTTGAGAGAAGATCCATTAATTAAAATCTTTCCACTTTGGTCCTCTGGACTATGAGTTATGCCTTCACCTAAGGTTTTCATGACCTGCAGCAAACTGATACTCCTGAAAGAAGGGACAGAAGGCAGCAGCAGGATGTGCATGATTACTGTGTGATGGGCACATTCTGTTAATTCCTTGCTGTTTCTTTGCCATGTGTTTAAAGTGGCAGATGAATCTAGAACCTCATATGATTTTAGGTGTAAAGGCTCATTCATATTTTCTGTGCAGTTCTTGTGTGGCACTAGATCACCTTTTCTGAAGAAGACAAGGTTTAGAAGTGGGTGCTACTGTAGCTGCTCTGTTCACTTTCACTCCACACTTACCTCATGACTATTTCTACATAGACAGGTCTGGGGAGCATGTCTGACAGCTCTATGAGTTCATGAAAAAGAGATAAAGAAGCTCACTCTGGTGTGAATGTACATAAAGAGAAACACAGCTGCAGAGATTTGTATCCTGGATTTGCATCCTTAAATTTCTTAAATTAAATCTCTGACTCTCAGGATAGCTGTCAGAAGAGGTGGTACCAACTTAGAGGAGTCTTTCCTACAACAAAACAACCTGTGTCCTCCAATATATAAAACAAATATTTAATATTCTCCATCCCTCTCCTCTGGAAACCCTTGACACAGTATTACTTATGGATCTTTTGACCACACATGGCCCAAACACCCAAAAGGCACTAGACCAAATACTGGAGATATCTTGCAATCCATCATAATTATGCTCCTACAGCTTATCCATTGAGGATATTTGATGCATGACTTGGATGCCAGTGAAGGCACAAGATCTGCTGGTATCATCCTGCTGTACGTAGGAAGTGTAGACCTGTCGTTGCAGACCATCTATCCTAGCAGATGTGGACTAGATCCTGCCTGAACTAAACTTCTTTTGACTTCACCCTCACTTCTTTCTGGGAAGACTTAGCTGTTTCACACCAGATGGGAATCTGATAACTTGCTAATCACAGAATTACAGAATCATCAGAGTTGGAAGGGACTTCTAGAGATCATATAGTCCAACCTGTCTACTAAATCAGGATTGCCTAGAGCACATTACATATGATTGCACCCCGGCAGGTTTTTTCAGAGAAGGAAATTCCACAGCCACCCTAGGAAGCCTCAATGTGGGTGATCAGTGAAGAAATATGAGGGCAAAAGAGGAGGGACTAAGTTGGAAATGTTCAGTCATACAGACTATTCTTACCTGAAATTATTCTAAAGAGAAGCCAAAAACCTCAGCTCAGAAATGTCAGTCACTGGCACTGAAAAATATGCCACCTATCATTAAAAAAAAAATATGAAAAAGTGCAATTGACTAAATATCAAACACAATAAAGAAAAGAACATTCTATTCCATAAGTCTATTGCTCAGAACAGTGGGCAATGTAAGATTATTTAGCAGAACAAATAGTTTCAGTATGAACACAATTGAGCAGGTGGGTTAAATTACTCTTTTTGGGCAGCTGAAGTATGTTACTGAGTTGCAATAGGAAACAATCTGATTTTAACTCCAAAACAAGTTTATGCCTATGCTGGTTGAGCCAGCAGTGCTTTGGACATAGGCTTGACTGGTAAGTTAAAACACATTGAATAAATCTAGTAAATACTGCTGGTACATACCCTTCATAAAACAAAATAAAATGTAGGAAGCATTTTTATTCTTATTAGAAATCTTGTTTCTTATTTGTATATTCTAGAGAGTGTTTCTAAAGCTGTGGCCTCACGAGACATATTTTCAAGTTTTTCTGGCAACCTAATAACTTATTAATGAAAACTGAAATTCTCACATAGTCACATGAATTTAGACTTCAGGAAAGCACTGCTTACCGAACAGCTCTACGCACAGTCCTAATATTTAGAGCTATTGCACTGGTGGAACTTCCCTGGACATCAGTAGAGCTATATTGGCAAACATTTGAGTTACATATGCAGAGCATTTGAGCACTGCATATGTAAGTGCAAAGATATCACTGGACTAATTTCAGAAGAAAACTGCAACAAGGAATGTGAAGAATTTTTACTATATTATTAATAGTAAAGACATGCCAGGGCCGTCTCTCTGGTCCCCAGACCAACTGGCATGGCTTTGTTGTGTCCATTCTGTGGAAGTCTCAGCTCCCTCACTATCCTGTTTGTGTACTTAGACTATACTAAAAACCTGAATTCCACCCGGGAAATAATTTGGAGAGTGTTAGTCTGCCGATGTGAAAAACAGACTAGGGACTATTGCACCAATCAAATCAAGATTGCTTCTGCAAGCAGCTGAGTTCTAATGCCCATATAAGAGGATTATTATTGTAATTCTACCCTGAATAAGATCTGCAGATAATGCTATTGTAGCCTGTATGGATAATGTTGCTGTAATCACCTGTTGAGCAAAACAAAGAAAGAAAACCAAACTACAGCATGAAAAAAGGTGAAGGAGGGAGAAAGGATGGAGGGTGCCTCTTATGGAAGGGGGAAAATATTTATTTGTTTAAGCCATTAAATTGCCTATTTGCTTTCTGCTTTCCCAATTGCCTGTAAGAGAAGAGTGAAAAACTCAGCTGCACGTGAGCAATATTAAGTAACTGCTGAAGTCAGCGTTAACATACATTTAAGAGGCCAGTGGTTCCTCAAGGGACCTGAAACTGAGGAACATGTTTGGGAACAGAAGGAAACTGAGTTGTTAAGATGGGAGAGATCCTAAATACATAAAGGAATAAAGAAGATGGGACAGACTTTAGGACTGAAGATCACAGCAAGGTATTTGAGATCTGGACAGTTGAGAGGGCATTGAGACAGAGTCAGAAGTCGAGAAAAGAGGAAAATTGAGAGTTCACAATAATGATTAAAGATGTTAGGGTGCCTGAGTTCTTCAAATAATTTGTGACATAAAAGTACTCTCCTATTGACTGTAATCCCTTCTTGTTAGGAGCACAGATCTGTCGAGCAAACAGAGGATACTCAAAGGCTTTCCTACCAGTAGTATTCTGCATAGGCAGACTGACCAGCTTGATAGTTTCTATGATTCCAACACTGATGAGAGAAGGTTCACTTAGGAGTTGGATGATACTCTGAGAGGCGCAGGGGGAAGGGAAAACATTCTCATTAGTCTTATCCTCATCTTGGTTTTTTTGAGGACTGGGGTGGAATGTTTAAAACAAAACACACAATATTTTATGTCCAGGAGAAAAAAGAAGCATAGTCAAAACCAAAAAATAATATTGTTTTCATTTCTGGAAAATGATAGTATATAAAAACAGGGGAACAGTGAAACAGCCAAATCAAATTGAAATGCCTGATTGCAGAAGTTATTTTTGAGCTGGATATTCAAGAACCCAATCGTTAAACTCCTGAAAAGGTCTCTGCTGACAGGACAAGAACACGCTTTCATCAATATAGAAAGCTTCCACTGAAATTCTTGACAGGGAGAGATAGATCCAAAACATAGAGGAAAATTGAACTGTGTTAATTGAATGTAGTCTTAAATACCCTTCTACAAGTCCTCATATGCAAATAGAGGCTGGATAGTTATATATCTCTCTGCATGGTCAAATGAACCTTCTTTTACACCTAGTTCCCTGCTCAGGAGGGATCAAATTCCACGGCATTTTCAGTACAACTGTGTCTCCAGTCCAAACTAGGATAGTGCAAACCAGGAAAAGTAAATATGGAATATGCCTACAGGCTAGTAAGCCACCTGAAAGGCAGAATGCATTAACACTCTGTAGACTTATGTCTATGGATGCAAATTTATCTAAATGGTATCAGCACCACAGTTGCCTTATGCTCTGGTGTTTTGGGACACAGGGGAACTGGCCTGTGACTATTAACACTTAACCATCTCAACAAGTTGCATAGAATTTATTTCATTTTATTTGGGCACCTAAAAATTTATTTTGGTCTGTGCAGAGATATAGGTAATTCCCAAGGATGACTCAACACACATATTTAGGAGCCTGAGGTAATTAACTTGAATTGTAACAGCTAATGGTTAGCCACCTAAATCAGATTAAGCTGTGTATATAACTGCAAATATCTTTTGAATATAAAATAATCTCTTGCCCTTATAATGGCTACACTTAAATCTGAAAAGTCAGTGCTAGTCTTTTCTAAAGGAATAATCACTCAACAAGTGTTGTAATTAATTTTTAATAAGGATGAAAAAATTAAGGGTGGGGGGGGAAAATGAAGGCAAGCTTTAGAAGTATCCCATAGTACAAATATTATTTTCTAGAGCTGTACCCTTGAGTGTGAGAATGAAACTCAAGTTAGGAAGCACTTGGCCTCTATTTAAGAAAGTCAGTATACCATGGTGTCAGTTCTGGGGATTTTTACTAAGCATATTCTTTGGGAACTGAAGTCAGGAAGGAAAATCATTTTATTTCTCCATCACATTGAAATAACTTGTAGGAACAGAGCAAACTAACTTTAATTGGAGACCTATGAGTAAAACTGTAGTGAAAGGACACTGTGCACATGGGAGAGCAGAAAATTTTAACTATTAACTTTAAGAATTTTTTGTGAAAAAGACGCAAATCCATGGATACCTGATTACCTGAAAGAAGCAAGGCTTCTGTAAGGCTGTCTGCTTGCTTTCCAGGTGCTCTCAAAATGCACTTATGCTGTTGAAATCATCTACAAGAGAATTCCATAGGGTAGAATAAGGACAGCCATTACTGAAAATACACGTTAACCTACACTCTTTGATCCCATCTGTTTAAAAGGAAAAGCACTTCTGGTTTTGCATCCTGCACAGGAAAGCATTGGCTTTGATTCCCCATCTTCTCTTGTATAAATAGAATGTTCCTGTAATAGTTATAAATGTTACTATTTATAATGATGACATGAATTAGGTAGAGAAATGTCAGTGGCTGTTGCTTGTAACAAAAAAAGTAAAATCACATACCAGCTCATGATAAATAGTATCACAAATGGCAGTTCTGAAAAAAAAGATGTACTGAGTGAACTTTTTAGAGCTGTGCATGGTAGATTAGACATGAAGTTCTCCTTAGCATTAACAGAAATTACATGCTTAAGCTAACACAAATACTATTGAGATTCCTTTCTGTGTTATAAAGCCACAACCGTTGATTTCTACCAGAAAATAAAGCTTCACAGTCAAAGAGGTAGAGGCAGAACAAATTCTTATGTTGTAAACAGTCACAGATTGTGACGACCAGAACAGTCACAACTTGTCAGAAGGAAAAAAATAGTTTTTTCAGCCATGGATGTAACACATTTTTCTTACAGTTTACTATAATACAGAGTTTAGTTAATGATGTAACTAAATTTCCAGCTTCAAATAACATGTCAGTCCTCATCTGGTCTTTTAAGTTCTTTAGATTTAGATATGTGATTAAATAGTAGAAACTACTAGTATAGCAGTGCTAGATTGTGAAGCCTTCATTATTAATAAGTCTCTCAAATAAAGCTTGGTCTTTAAATTAAAAAGTGCAGTACAACTAGAAATCATGTATTAAGGCAGTAGTGTATATAAGGCATATCTCACATTTCCTTTTTCAAATCAATTTTGTAAATGATTTTCATCATGGAAATACCTGAGCATTTAGCAAAATTCTGAAGTATACCTATGTGGGCATAGTTACCCTCAGTCTGCAGTGGCTTGAGGGTGGAGGTTAGGAGGGCCCTCTTTTTTGAGGTGGAAGCAGGTGGGGGTTGTTTGGTTGGTTGTGGGGTTTTTTCCATCCTAGAGAGAAATCATCATCAAATACCCTATCTGTGACATTCCCCATCACTGTAATACTTATGCATTTATTAATCTGCTAAAACCTCCTGACTTCAGGAGCTTATCCTCAATTTTTATTGCAGGTAATCTGAGCAAAACCTGCTTTCCCTGGGGAACATAGGAAGTCTGTCAGAGATACATGAGCACAGATCAAGGGCTCCCACTTTAGCCTGGTGGCATTTAGACTCACAATCCTTTTCCTTCCTCCCTTGATAGTTTTCCAGATTTCTGGGCAGTTTGGTGATGCAGCTTTGGCTCCTGCAAATGAATTTCAGTGTTGTGACTGACAGCTTCATGGATAACTTCATAATTTAAAGAGAGAGAATGATGGGTGTTGCACCCTGGCATGATTTACCATTAAACCTCTGTATTGATCCTCTGCTTAAAAAGTGTACAACTATATTTTCAGGTGCTTACTCTGTGGTTTCATTGTTTAGTTACTGGCTGTTCTTCGCTTCTACAAAACAACTATTTAAAGTACAGTACAGAAGGTGCAATTCTGCAACTCCCACCCTGGGGGAACAAATACTTTGCACATTCAAGAAAAGAACCATGAAGAGAAAAAAAACTGCAGTGACACACAAAACACTTTCCTTTACGCTTAAGCTTTTACTTTATTCGATTATTAGTTCATACCAGCTGTATGACTGCAACTCTGACACAACTGGAATCAGAAACATCGTAGATTGAATGATCTGTAATTGCTTCTTGCCACCAGTTTTTTGCTTTTAAACCCAATCAGGTTCATACTAGTAATAGAAGTGTCATGTGAGTTGTCGTGAGTTGTCATGTTACATTAGCTTCTGGGTTTATGAGCAAAACAAGAAAAGAGTTAATATTATTCAGGGTATACCTCTGAAATGAGCAAACCAAAGTCCCTGTCCCTCTGAGTATGATCTTCCCATTGTAGAACATCCTGACAGCCACAACAAAAAGAAAAAAATCTAAAAAGACAGATAATATTATTCAACTTTAATGAAATAAAGATTTTTTTCATTCCATACATTTTGTGTTTTTCCAGTAAATTAGGTAATAGTCTCTTCTCAGCCAGAAAAGTCTCTGCACAAAATACAATCTGAATGCATAGTAAATAGAATTCATTTACCAAAAATGATAGATATCTCCTGGTTCAGTGATGATATATATGAACAACAACCACTTCTTAATACAAGACCTTCCATTCAGATATAATATCACCCAGTCTTGCTGCTTATAAGTTAATACTTCCACAACATGACAGAGTAAACCTGAACAACAGGAATAAACTCTTCCTCCCAATCTTTGATGCATCATTCTGCAGCCTTTCCTCCTTTGTTCTGGACAGACATGGCAGGAGAGGCTGTTTAGGAAATGAGTCTTTCCATTTTGTCTCAATTGCTAATAAAATTACCATTATACACGTCTAAGACATTTGTTGGTCATGCCTTGTCTAGCTCAGTACAATTAAATCATAATTTTGCCCATTTTTCAAATCTGGATTAAAGACCCTGTGTCTCCAACATGATAAATTACCATTGCTTAGATAGCAGAACCTCAGCAACTCAGTTCCACTCACACCATGACTAACAGTGAAGCCCTATATTCCCTATGTAACTCAAATTGCCAATTTCACACTTGATTTTCCACCTGCTCTACTCTGCAGATTTCATGCTTCCTGTCCTTCTTTATAGTTTTTGCAGAATTATTTTGGATCAAACCATTAATAACAGAATTTTAAAAGTTGCTTGATGTAAACATTATAATCCTTGAGTCAGATTCTGATGATTTTGAGTTTGTCACCCTCTAGATCAGTGATTTCCAGCTTTTTCCATGTTACAGCTTAAAGAAGTTTGAAACCCTCTTCTCTAGTTGTGAAGAAAATAACTTGGTTGTTATACCACCCTGTACCCACCAGAGCACATGCAACATGCCTGAAAATACCTGTTCTAGACTCTTTTTATGTTGACAAGTTTGGAGAGCTGGGCAAGGTATCCCTGTGCTTTGCCTTTTGCTCGCCTCTACCAGTAATCCTGGAAGAGAAAATCTCAGATAAAAAAGTGATAAGGAGTTAAGCTTTTAATCTAAAAGTACATTTATACAGTCAAAGAACTCAGCTTTCTTGTTTCTTTTCACTTGTCTGTTCACCCCAGACTCTTTTCTGGAGTGAAGCAACTAGTCTTTCCTGAGATGAAACCTAAGTTGCTTCAGAGGATAATTTACCACAGGGGTGTTCCCAAATGGCAGTTTGGTTACCTTTCTTATTATTCCTTGCCATTTCAGTCACTTTTGCACCTTAAGATTGTCACATATTCCTTTGTGCCTCCCCAGAGGAGGCATCATCTGATTTTAGTTTCATACTGTAAAAACAGCCCTCAGAGGATTTCAGACATTTTGAAATTAACAAAATATATAAGCTAATATTTTTTCCTCATACACCAAGAGATAAAAAATACAGCCCAAAGGAGCCATAAAGTGTGTTAGGATGATGGTCTCATCAATGAGAGAAGTGCAGTGGATGTTGTTCACTTTGACTTCAGTGATGCTTCTGACACAGTCATAGCATTCCTGAGCATACTTTTGATCATAGTATCCTTGCAGCCAAACTGAAAACAGCTGGACTGGATGGGTGACATACAAGGTGGGTTGAAAAGTGAATGATCACAAGATTCAAACCATTGTGATCATCAGGAAAAAGTCTAACTTGCAACTGCTTACCAATGGTATTTCTTAAGGGCAACGCTAGGACCAGTAATGTCTAATAACTTCAGGAATTACCTAGTTTGCAGAGGACACAAAACTGGTGTGGAAGGTAATCAAGACATGGGTCAGAGCCACTGAAAGGCTGCAAAAATGGAGTGTCAGTAACCTCATGGAGCTCAGCAGGGGCAAATCCAGAGTCTTGCACCTGTGATGAAATAAACCCATGGCTGCTGGTAGCAGGCAAAAAAGCTGTTTCAGCTTTGTAGAAAAGGATCTGAGAGTCCTGCTGGAAAGGAACTAGATCAACTAGATAAAAAATGTTCCCTTTAGCAAAGAAGACAAACCACATATAGGACTGTGTTAGCAGTAATTCAACCACCACACTGAGGCTGATTCTTCCCTTCTGTTCACACTCAGGGGTCAGTATTTGGAAGCTGTGTCCAGATATACCCCAACACAATAAAGAAAAATATAGATGTGGGCCCATGGGAGGGCCAAAAGATTGTCAGGGGACTTAAGCACATAATGTACAAGGAAAAGATAGGAGAGGTAGGTTTGCTCAACCTTAAGAAGAGATAGCATAGAGGAAAAATTATAGTTGTTGGAAGGTACTTAATGTGAAGATATGGTGAAGATGGAGATTCTCTCTTCTTGCAGGAGGACAGAGAAAAAATTAGTATCATCTGTCAAAAATGCAAGAAGAGAAATTCCACTTATGAATTAAGATTAATTTTCACCACAAGAATAGACAAAGTCTGCAACAAGTTGCCCAGGTAGGCAGTGAACTCTCCACCTTTGAATGCTGTTGAAACCTGAGTGGGAAAGGTCCTGTGTAATCTAATCTGGGTTGGCACTATGAGAAGTGATAAAACCAAACCATCTACAGAGCTGCCTTACAGTCCAGACTGTTCTGTGAATTTAAAAGCTATACAGTGATCCATACACAGTAATCCACCAGGCAACCACCTTTAGCAGTATACATGTAACCTCCTCTGGAACATAGCTGGAACACATGAATGAATCTTCAGGGTGAGAGTATTTTCCATTAAAAATGTAGTCTAAAACTCTGTGTGGAACTACCAGAGAGAAAAGAGTCTTCAGGGTTGATGAGGGAAAGAGTGATAGAGATCTCACGAGAACTGATTTGACAAGTGAAAAATGGAGGACTTGCTGGGCCTCTTCATTCATTAGTGAAGGTGACATGAAGAGGAAATTAAATCTTTCTAAAATCAGTATATAGCTTGTTTTTTCTTCCAGAATAAATATAATAAACAGCTTTGCAAATTGTCCCTATTAAAGTCATGATTCAAACTCAGACTACAAAGGCTTGCAGAGGTTACAAAATAATGTTTGAAATAGAACTATAGTATTATTTTTGTATTGGGATTAAGCTGTGTTTCTAATTCTTTGTATTCTTAAAGGGATGTTATGCAGATCTAAATATTTACTTCAGATAACAGTAACAAGACCCAAATAGGACCCAAATAGGCCCCTTAGGTGCTTCCAATTTAGATTTTGTATTATCTAAAATTACCCTTATGGGTGGTTCAATAAATACAGTCATACATCCAGACTCTCTAAAAGGCACAAGATGAAAAAGGAATTCTGCAAATAGCACAAAACAGTCAACTGGCATGCAGGCTACACGTGTTATCTCAGATACACACAGGAGGTCCGTAGCGGATCTCTCTTCTGATAGAAGATATTTTGAGTAGTATGACACATTAGTTGAAACATAGCGAATATAAGAACCTCTAAGGGTGGTGATGGCCACTTCTTGTGAAATACATGTGTTGCAGAGGAGTATAGTATTCTCTAAGGAGAAAGATGTCTTGAATTATTACCTATTTTTTATCCCATATTACACCTCATGGGCTTTGCCACTGCTCAAGCAGGAGCCTTCAGGATTTTTTGTTGTTGTTGTTCCTTTGTGTTTTTTTGTTTGTTTGTTTCTTCAAAAGAAATGTCAGAATTCAATTAAATCAAGTTAAATCAAGTTAGAAATAAATTTTATATTGTGCCTTATTTGTAGTACCTTTCTTTAAGAAATTACTTAATAGGCAATAGAAGGAGGAACTACTGTTGTTATTATTATACCCTCCTTTATAGCACAGGGCAAAAAAATCTGAGTTACTAAGTCTTCTATCAATAATTTCTGTCTGAAATATATAATACCCTTTAAAATGAGAAAGCAACATTTAAAATTCATCAGCATATCACTAGCATGAAGTGTTTCTATTTTAAAATACAGATTGATTTTTCCAACTTGTGTTTTCAGGTATTAAACATCTTTGACCCTTGTGGGGGGAAAGTGGTTTTAAGATTATTCCCACTACTAAAAATTTTATATATTAAGATGTATTTGAAGTCACAGAACATTATTAAGAATGATTGTGCTTTTACATTCTCTCCCATCTTGCATCCTCGGGTTTATGCTAGTGAATTCCAGGTCACTGTAACTTAGTTGTTTACTGTTACATGTTAGCATGTTTCCTCACACATTTTTGGCATGGACCATCTAGCACTCTTCAAAAGAAGTCTTTCAAATAATTAGAAATTTATCCTGGGTCAGGGACATTTTCCAATTGGTCTGACTGCCAGTAATCACCTAGATTGATTTCAACCATCTTGTATTTTTGATCTTAAGAGAGTTTAGTAGGATTGATTCAACAAATATTACTCTTAGTGCCAGAAAGTTAATAGCTAAAATTTAGCTCTGTATGCAGTCAGCTGGTTGGGATGAAAACAATCAGCAACCAACCCAAAACACACAACAAAACAAAACAGACAAAGCCTCCTCCAAAGTGTTTATAGTGAACAGTATTTACCTTCCTTGTCTAAATAATGGTGTTGTATAATTGTAGTTAAATATATGAGCTAAATTGGAGACCTACCCTCACACAAAAGCATGATGGAAAAGTTTTACAGTTAGAAAAGCATAAAGACAGAAATACACCATCTGCACTGGCACAATTAGAAGGACTGACTGTTTTATTCCCATGAAAACCCTGGATTTACAGTAGTCCCTCATAAATCAGCTTTATCATATTTTAAGCTGCTGAATTTTTGGCCTTGCAAGTAGCACATATTTCAATAAGTTCTCCCCATGGACATTTGGTACTGCATCCAGGAGTCCAGAAGGTCTTCACACTCACTTTATGCTTCACCTAAATAGCACCAACATCAACCCTCCCAGCACCACACAGCACATTCTGGCTGTTGTGAATCTGGTGTCCAAGTCACTCAATACAAACATTGGATCTGCAATTAATCTGTGGCTTACTTCGGTCCATGAACTAAAGCCTTCTTTAGTATCCAAGTTCTTTATATTACTATGACTTGTAGATTAAAGTTTGAGAAAGCAGAGAAATGCTTTTAATCAGCATGCTTTCACAAGGTTTTTGAATACGAGAACAATGTCAGCATCCAAGAAGTACTGAAAGGGGTAGAGTTTGGCAAATGCTAATGCTTTTCACATATTCAAATACTTAAATCACAATGAGTAATATTGATTGAAAGTGTTTCTTTACTGACAATGCCAGGTAGTCGAGCAGAGGTGACAGGTAAATTGTCTTTTCTTCACTTGATCCGTAAATGGATTTTGCTATTATGAGGCATTGTTTCTATTCAATAGGAAGTTCACAGCTCAATGCATTAAAAACTGAGTTATCAGAGAATAATGGTGACATCAGCGTGTTTCATCTTTGTAAGATGGTACATTTAAACTTCTTTTTGGAATAAATGGTTATTGATTTAACATATTTCACAAACGTTCCAACTTTGAAAGATTTATGCAGTCCGTACTTTCATGATGTGCGTTAACTGAAGGCTTTTTGCTTTCATAGACCTCATCTTCTAAGTATTTAGTATAAGGCATGGCAGGTAAAATTTTATTTGGTTCTTTCATCCTTAATTCAACCAACTGATAGGAATTTTACCCATTTTTAATGTTTCTTTTTGTCTCATTTTATGGATTTTTTGTTTGTTTTGCTTTAATCTAAGGTTGAGGGTCTATATAATTTCTTGTACAGAGATACTTTTCTTGTTAGAAGCAAAATTGTAGGTCAATTGACTTGCAACCATAAGCTCTAAGTGCAAGCAAGTGATCCATCTAATAGGAGGAACAGCACTAATTAACATTTAACATTCTCTACCTATTTTTGGAAGATTTTCTTAATGAAAGAACTAACTTGCTGTAAGTATTGACAGCTTGTTGGCAAAATGCTTTGCACCTCAACTTAAAATGTACTAAAAATACTGAAGTGTGTACTGCATATGCCATGTGAAAACTTAAATGAAACTTCTCTTCTATGACTTTTCTAGGGCCCAAATTTTCATTTGTAATTACTGATCTACATCTTAAAACAAAAGTCATTTTGTGTAACTTAAATAAAATATAAAATTATAGGGAAAGAATGTTGTCTTATTAATGTTGCCTATTTATGAAGACCTAAGATATTTCAATAAAGAGAATTCAGAATAATCTTTCAACTTCCCAAGTTTTATGTCCTCCTATAGTTACAGATTTAGGTCACTGATAATTATATTATGCTAACCTCAATATGTGTCAGTTTTACCATTTGTAAATTGAATATAAATACTTCATGGGGGGCAAAGGTATTTCAGGGAAATTTATTACAGATTTAATTTTGATAATATAATCAGTTTTGCAATTTCTTACAATCAGTTATCCTACGCAATGAGCTAGTCTGTGTGACAGTGAACACTAGCTGGTGTTATCTTCCCAAATTACTTAAATTTACCCCTGTGTGAACACTAAGATCTTGAGTTCAAATGAAGTAACAAAGCAACTGGACTTTTCTCGCTTGGTTTCATGAGGTAAAAGATGAAACCTTATTTATATATCACACTAATCTTGTGTTGTTTATATCCAAACAAAAAGGAAGAGATCCATGTACCAAATAATATCTTTGCCTTGGTCTTAACTGGCAAAATCTACTCTCAGCCTCGCCAGTCTGCAATGGTCAAACAGGGAAACAGGCGGCTCAGAAGGCAGAAAACCACCCATTCTTGGAGATACTTAATGCAAGATACTAAGCAACCTATTCTAACTTTAAAGTCAGTCCAGGCAAGAGCAAAGGTTTGGATCAGTCTTCATGACATCCCAGTTTTCCATAAGCATTTCCATTCTGATTCTTTCAGAGAAACACACATCAGCAGTGTTAAATGCTAAGCTAATGACACTGGAAGACAAGGGTCAAAGGCTCCTTTGGAAGCAAAGACTGTAGACATGAACAGCCAAAAATTTCTGATGAATTGTCTTTATTTTCAGCATAATTACCTTCAAAGTTAGGATCATATCCAGAATGTACACCAAACTGAAAAGCACCAACAAGAGGACTGAGTCAGTTTACAAGAAATGTAAGAAGGGGACTGATCCAGAAGAAAGGGAAGGTGCAAACCAAAGAAGTTTAAAAAGGGGCAGTTTGAGGTTGTGGGGAATGATGAATTTGACAGAAAGCTAAAGGATTATGAAGCTGCAAGTAGATGAAAAGCAATAGTGCCCAGCTAAGAAAGAAGAATGTAAAGCATTGAATTGAAGCTGCTTACTATTATCACCTTTGTGTTCCAATCTTTGTAGCTGCAGAACTCAGAATTACAGTACATTTCCCTACTGTCTCCATTATCATCATTCATTTTTTATCCAGTCTCTAACTCCCTGTTTTATTACCCTTTCATTCCAAAACTTGGCCTTTGGCTGCTTGATCTGGCTTTGTCTCACTTAATGTGACCCTATACCTTCTTTTTCTTCTTTCCCCATAGATAAATATGTCAGTAATTTTCCTTACTTCAATCTCATTGTTTTCTTTGTTGAAATGTATAAAACACATTCCCTGAAAATATCTCGACTTACTTGAGAGATATACTTTGCTGGTGCACTTACTTCTAATCTCAGATTATCACATTCATAGAAGTAAAAACCAGAGCAATTAGGATGCTTCTGAGTAATATCTGAGTAATATCTGCCACACTAGTGCCATACATCAGTCTTATTGATGACATCCTGATCTCAAAAATATTTACTTAGTACACCTAAGAGTAAATATTCATTAGAAAGAGGAAACCTCATTAAAAATATTTTTAAAGATTCAAATTCTCACTAAGAAGGGAAAGATAGTATGACTGCTGTTTGAAGACAGAGATAAATATTAAATTTCATTATAACTCCATCAATTCAGTACTGTGTATTTGTTATTGCCATTTTTTCTATTTGGAGGCAGCTAACAAATCCCCTTTGCAGGGGATTTGCAGAAGGATGGATGCCTTTCCCTTACCAGGAGACAGCATATATATAAACCACATCCATATTTGTAAACTAAATAGTTTCAGATTTGCTGTCTCACTCTGTGAGGTTCCATTCTGATTTTGCCTCAAATGACAATTTGCAACTGGAAGCAATACCCCCATACTAGGGGAGGAAGGGAGACAAATGTTGCCCAGAGCTCTGCCTACCACCTGCTACTGCCCTATCACTCCACACCACAGAATTCTGCAGGTGGTGATACTCAACTTCCTCTCTCTCTCTCTTGCTAACAAGTGGGATGAAAGATGTATTTGTCTCAAACAGTCTTAAGGCCTTAAGAAGAAACTACTCCAGACCATGATAAGACAATACATCTTGAGAAAAGACAGATGCAAAGCCAAGGACTGTTGATTCTGCTGTAGAAGCAGAAGATGAACTCATGAAGTTTTGAAAACTCCAAGGGATGCACTCAGCAGAACGTCACAAGCAATAATTGGCTAGTGGCTATGGTGAAGGAAGAAATTGGTAATACAGAAGAGTGACAGACTCTGATCCTAAGTGTCTTTTAGGATTGGAACACCACTCTCTTCTCAGCCTCAATCCAACAGAACACCACTGGATGGACAATTACACCCCACTTTCCTCCTACATGAGACCAATGGAATGCCACTGAATCTTGGATGGTGATTTTCCTCTTCTTTCCCTCTCTCTCTCACACACACACCCATACACACACACACCCTTCGGTGGTGATGTCTAACTTCCCTTCTCTTTCTCTTTTCTTAATTCTCTCCCTATTTCTTTATAGGATTAGGTTAATTACTATAGCTTTTATGCCTACTAGATATGTCTGTTTAAAATAACACTGTGTAGTTGCACCCAATATGGTGTTATCTTTCCTTCGTTCTTGTGAGATCCTACAAGAATCTCCAGGTTTCCAGCCTTTGGAATGTGACACCCTCAGGCCAGGCCACCTCAAACTTTGTAGCAAAGGACTGCTTGGGTAAATGCCAGGTGGCCCCAGCCCTACTCATACTAGAGACAGTTCAAATAATTTAGTAGCCTAGATGTGGGTATTCCACTGCCCATGCAGATCTCCAGTTTAATTTATTAGTAGCTCTAATATGCACCTTATATTAGCAAGTCCATAGCTATTGATTTAGCAACAAATTGGGACATAATGATCAAATGTGCATTTTTCTGTCTGAATTAGTTGTCTAGATTCCCTGAGCTTCTCAGAGTGAAGCAAGAAATAAGCATTTATGGGTGTTGCCTTTCTCATTTGGAAAGAGACATCCAGCATGCTATATTGGGTTCTAAAATTGTTTTAATTGATTATGAAAGGACAAGAAGTTGATTGTCACACATGCCAGTGTGTGATTGCCACTGCAGATTTCTAATCTTCAATAAAATTATTCCCATTCTAGATACTTATAGATGATACCACACACATTTCAGTTTATTCAGAGTCAGAAAGAAATTGCATGAGCTCATGAACATGTGTTGCTAATTCTGGCAAGTCTGCGGTGAAAGCTTTGCTTATTTACCATTGTTTAATGCCTTGCTGAATTTAGATAAGCTGTCTGCTGGGAATAAGTCAATGTGAAAGGTGGTATTTTATTGTGTCACATTTGATGGAAGGAAAGAAAATGACAACTTAGGAAAAAGCATAGCTGAATTATAAGAGATGCTTGTCGGTGATTTGTAAGGGGCATCCATTCTATTCCTTTTGGCTGAAGTATGCCACATTTTCAGTAGCATGTGACTGTCAAAAGGTAGTTTATGATTTCACCTCACATTTCAGTGAGAGCAGTTCTACAGCCTGTAACTGTTGTAACTATCATCTCATGGCTTGGCTTCACAAAGATTTAAGAAGGGCTCTACCCATGCTTGATGCAAGTGTGCTGATGGCTGGTAAGAGCAACGTGGGACAGGCAGAGTGGTTGCAAAAGGCAGAGCAGAAAGTCTCCTGTGAGGGGACAGCCAAAGCACGGCTCTTTCTGTGATGTCTTTTCTCCTCGAGACTGATTCTACGTGTGTTCTCAAAGGAGGCAGCAGCGTTATGGATGGTGTGTCTCCATATCTTCCAATTGGAGACCAGAGTGGACCACTGATGGCAGTCAGTATGGCCAAGGCTGAGGGATTGTTTCAGTGATCCTCCATCCTGGAGATGTACCCTGCCCAGTGCAGTTGCATCCTCAGTAGCATGGCCTCAATACTGGTGACCCCTGCCTGTTCAAGGACAGTGACATTGGTCACACAGTCAGCCCAGTGGATGTTTAGGATTGTAGAGAGGCAGCACTGATGGAAGTGTTCAAGGAATCACAGGTAGTGGCAGTAGATGATCCATGATTCAGACCCATATAAAAGAGTAGACAGTACAATGACTCTGTAGACATTAATCTTTGTACTTCAGGTGTTTATTGCTCCAGGCTCCTTTATGATTTCCAAGTGCACTGTAAGCCTTTGCTAATCTGTTGTCTCTTTGTTGATCTTGGCATCCGAGGAAACAATGCATCCCACATAGCTGAACTGCTGGACTGTCTTAAGCTCTGATTCACCTATGGTGATGTGGGGATGATGGAAGTCTTCCTGTGGTGCAGGCTGGTAGAGAATTTCTGTCTTCTTCAAGGTTCCTTCCAGCCCAAAAAGATCTGCAGCCTCTGCAAAGCAGGATGTTATGTGCTGCTGAGCTGCTTCTGTGTGAGAAACGAGGGTGGCATCATCAGCAAAAAGCATCTCTGGGACCTGGTGATTTAGGGTCTTGGTGTGGGCCTTTAGTCACCTTAGGCTCCCACCGGTACGATATCAGATGTAAATGCCATTTTCCTCATCGAGGTCTGCCTTGGCCCTTTGGAGCATCGTGCTGAAGAAGATTGTGAATACAGTGAGTGCAAGAACGCAGCCTTGTTTCACACCACATTGATTACTGGGAAGGATTCAGAGAGCGCATCACCATCTGACTTGGCCCCGCTGATCCTCATGTAGCAGGATGATCATTTTGAGGAACTTGGGGGGACATCCTAATTGTTCCAAGATTTGCCACAGGCCCTTTCTGCTCACAGTGTCAAAAGCTTTAGTGAGGTTAATAAAGACACATAAAGACCTTTGTTCTGTTCCCTACGTTTCTCTTGCAGTTGTCTGAGATCAAATACCATATCTGTAGTACTCCTATTGGCTCTGAAACCACACTGGCTTTCAGGTAGAACTCTCTCTGCTATAGCAGGTACTAATCTGTTAAAAAGTATTCTTGCAATGATTTTTCCAGAAATGGAGAGCAGAGTTATACCTTGGTAGCTGGAGCAGTCTGACTTTTCTCTTTTCTTCTTGTACAGGGTGATGATGACTGCATCACAGAGATCTGGTGGTAATTTGCCTTGCTCCCAACAACTCACGAGGAACTTGTGAACTTTAGCACAGAGTGCTTGGTCTCCAGGCTTCTGGACTTCAGATGGGATTCCAACAAACCCAGCTGCCTTGCCAATTTTCAGCTGCTGTATGGCCTTAAGAGCCTCTCCCAAAGTAGGGGCTATGTCCAATTTGGTTTTCACCAGTTGTAGTGTAATGTGCTGAATAGCTGAGTCTTGGACTACATGCCTGGCATTGAAGAGAGTCTGAAAATGTTCAGACTATCGGTTCAGGATGGGGGTTTTATCTATCTATATATGTATATGTATGTAGTTGTAACTATACTAACAAAGTATTTCTATAGAGATCTGTTGATTGTATTCCCAAATGTTAATCAACAGTACTTAAATAAACTTCAGAGTGAAAAACAGAACTATATTTGGAATGCATAGGAATATTCACTAATACTGTATATTGACAGTCAAAGAGTTTTTTGCCTCAACTTCTGTTTAACTTTCAGGAAATAAGTGGATAGGAAGTCTACATTGGATTGCACAAGCAAAATTATGATCACAGGAAATTAAATCCATCTCTCCTGCTTAATGGTTAAAGAAAAATGGGCATAGGACTGGGTGAATTAGAAACAGATTTTCTACACATTTTGCTCATAGTTCTCTTCCAAATTAAACAAAACAACCCAGGAACCAGGTAAAAATTTTGTAAGTAATTTCAAATGTTATTTTCCACTTGCTTATGGAGAAACCAAATTCAATCAAAAAGTAATAGCAGTAACTGTAGCCCAAATTTTTAGAATAGAAGTGAGGAAATGTCAGTATTGCAGTTTTCAAAGCAGACGTGATGAGATGCTTTCTTTTTTTTTTTTTTTCTTCCATTGGGAATTTGACGCAGTCTTTAATTACAGGTTCACATAGTACTTTCTTTCTTTACTTTTGCTGTCAGCGTGGCAACAGTCCATGTAATGAGCAACTATCCAATAGCTTTTTTCTTGCTCATGCTCAATGAGCAGCTCAATGCATTACTTACCACATGTTATTTAAACGCTGCTCTCAATACAAAGTTATTAGTTTCCTGTGACTTTTCTTCTGGTACTCATCAGTGGAGTATCTGAGTGCTCTGCTTAGACTAATGACTTTACTTCCACAACCATCTGATGAAATAATCATTCCCGTTTCACAGACTGAGAACTGAGGCACACAGAACCAAATATCCAAAGTGCCCTGTAATTTTCCCATTCAATCAGAGATACACAGGACCTGATTTTGTGGAGTACTAAGAATTACACAGCAGATTAGATGTGCAAAGCAGCATCCCACAGACAGCCATGGCAGCTGTAAGTGTACACAATTTCTGCAAATCAGACCCTAGAGCCTCAATGCAGGCAGTTAGAAAACAAGAATCACATAATTATATGTGTCTACATGGTATGTTGCAGATCTGCTAGAGGTATCTGCGCCAGGGATTAGTGATTTGGATATAAGAAGCAGCACAGAAGCATTCTGACTTAACTATTTAGATCCAAGAAGGTTCTTTTGAGGCTGCTATGTCATTTGGCTACTTCTTCCCAAGACCTCACCCCATCTTGTATCCTCCTGTCTCCCTTGCTGTATGTGACACCTCAAGCAACAAATGATTCTTAAGGGCCTATGTCAACGACAGGGAGGGGTTTTGTAGCAGCATAGTCCCAATCTATTCCCTGGGGTGCATCCTTCCTCTACCCAGAATGAAGCAATGCTCAGTGGAAAAAAATAGTATGTAATTATATCACTGTATCAAAAAGCCTAGGCACTAGGAAGACGAATTAAGATGGAACTGCCATTTCTTTGGGTGCTTGTTGGACAGCTCTCCTGAGTGAACTATTCTGGTTTAAAAAATAAAAAAATATAAAAGGAGAAAAATTCCCTTTCTTTTCCTAGTGAAAGAAATCCAGGCTGCTACAAACTCCAGTGGATGACTTGAGCCCAAACTATTCAGGCTTGGCAAAATGATCAGAAAATGAGATGGAGTCCCACACTTAGTAATCTTAAAATTCAGTTTAATTTAATTTTTAAATGTTAGAACTGCATTTGGTATTTTGGCATATTATATGTAGCTATTTAATATGGAATCAAACTTACTGAGGAAGAGCAATCATCTTTACAAACCAAGGATACAAACAAGAGTTCTTTTGAATATAGTTAAAACAGTCATATGTAAGGGCACGGTTTATGGTAATCTAAATGATAAGTGTAACCATATATTGAATATTCTTAACTATATATGTATTAAAGTATTCTAAACAGTACACATTTTCATAATAAAAGAAGGTAAATTATTTATTTTTTTTATCTTGAATTTCAATTACAAAATGTTACTGTGTCCAGTTCTGGAGTCCCCAGCATAAGATGGAAATAGAGCTCCTTGAATACGTCCAGAGGAGAGCCACTAAAGCAAGAGACTTTTCAATACCTGAAGAGGGGCTTCAGGAAAGCTGAGGTAGGGCTTTTTGCATAGCCGTGTAGCAAGAGGACCAGGAGCAATGGTTTAAAACTTGAAGAGGAGAGATTTAGATAAGACATTAGGAAAAAAATTTTCCTGTGAGGGTGGTGAGACACAGAAATTGGTTGCCCAATGAATTTGTAGCTGCCCCCTCCCTGCAAGTGCTCAAGGACAGTTTGGATAGGCTTTGAGCAACCTGGTCTATTGGAAGGTTTCCCTGCCCATGCAGGGGGGTTAGAACTAGATGATTTTTAAGGTCCCTTCCAACCCTAGCCATTCTATGATTCTATGAAATATTCTTCTGTACTCTATTTTTCATTTTAATTTCTCTTTAGGTTTCATGACATATGAGCATAGAGTTTTCAATCATGCTTCTTTATCCCCGCTGCTCTTAAATCAGGAAGGTGGCAAATGCACAAAGCAAATTCATGAATTTTAAAGACTAGATAGACCAGGAACTTAGCTAAGTTGTTGGCCTTTTCATTGTTTGAAATTCATCAGGTATTTGTTCCTGAGCACTGTTAGGCAGGAGGATCACAGGGATAATCTAACTTAGAGAACATTAATAAAACAGAGGAATTTTCAGCACTTAACAGCACTATTAACTTCAGAGTTTGGAACTGTTAAGGAGAAGTATTTAAAATACATATTAAAATACTGTTGATTGTAACAGCAAATGAAAACAGCAGCAAATAAACATATTTTCAAGGATGAGAGAAGTAGAAGGAAATACCATGGGTAAAAGAAACCTATTTATATTAATATCTATGGCACTAAAAAGGAGACTTGATTTTGAGTATAATTGAATCCAGGTAAATCAGACACCTCACCTGGCTTGCAGTCTTACTAGACTTCTAAGTGGCTGTCTGGAAGATGAGTTGGGCTTGATTCAGTGCCCCTACCACATACTTAATTGATGGAGAAAGAAACCATCCCATTCTGTGTTCTTTCCTCTCTACATCAGACATCTCCACACATATTTCAATAGATATTTATTCCTTGTGGAAAGTAATGGGAATGAAAAAGAAATACTAGGTGATTTTTTTTAAGGATTTTTTTAAGATAAGTAAAAGCCCCCCAGTTAGTGAAGTTCCTACGCCGTTTAGCACTGACAAGCATCATGTAGACTACATGTAGACTGTTTGGATCTTGAGAGAGTTTTGCAACTCTAACATTTTGGTTAATGTTCAGGAGACACCATGTTCATTTACAATAAAAACACTTTTTAATAGCCAAAATGGAATTTAATAAATAATAAGGACTATTATGAAATATAGCCAAAATAACAGGCAATTGAACCACAAAAAGGTCCAAGCAATGTACTTAAAGAGGTATCTTGGTATTTACAAACCTTGGTGCATTCTGTCAATCTTCTGTCAGTAATTCTGTTTTTCTTTTTTCTAGATCATGGGGATATTGTGTAAAATGGCTGGTATTTTATTTCTTATTTCCTGCACCTGGCAGTTAAGGAAGTTAGGAGACAGAAACCCAGGTGTGGTTGTGAACGGGCCCCAACTGGCTGCATGGATTGGGAGACAATGCAGAGAAAAGTCATGGGGACATTTTTATTAGCTGGAAAAGAAATCGAATAAATAGAGGTATTCTGTTAGAAAAAGTTAGAAAGAAGGCACTAAAGCATATTAGACTCTGAATTTTAGAAAGGCTGGTGTACCTGGAGGGACAGAGAAGTTATCAGAGAAGAGAAGGTGCACTCCTCCTCGCCTTACACTCTTGTGTGTGCGCCGTTGCTGGTATTCCCCCGTGGCAACAACAACAAAAAAAACCATTAAAAATGGAAACTGCTAACTGCAAATTCAGCCTCTGGGATTGATTGCTCCACATTTCTTTATGAATTAAACCCTCCTGGCTTCATGCTGTAGAAAATGACTCTCAGCTATTGAGAATCTTCTGGAAATCTGCCTTCCACCCACTATTTATGACACTGTGAAAATGCTGAGGAAGTGCTCATTTTAAACTGATATATCTGTAAGCTCATATTTGGTATGATGCTGTGCTGAAACAAATTCATTCAGAGGTATTAAATGTACTCAGATAAGGATTATATGAGCTGTACTATATGTCTTAGGAATCAGGTGGAAGAGGCATGGTTAAGCAAAATTCTTGGAGAGGTGGTACAAGGATAGCCCAACAACGTAAGAGGAAGGAAGATGTAAATTAAGGCTTCAGAAAATGCCAAACCTAGCACCATATTCTGGGCAAAATTTAAAGTTATGTACTACATGGTTGTTCATGTGCTTTTGCAAATCCCACTGCAGTGTGTCTGTGTACAGGTTTCCACTCAAATAAATAGAATTTTTAACACAGTGAAGGTTAAAAATATCAAAATTTACAAAAACTAGAATTGAAGGGTTTTTTATTTCTGAAGGCTTTTTCTGTTTGTTTGTTTTGTAGATACTAGCCATACATTTCATATAACACAAATCAGTGTAAGTAAGCATTTATTCTGAATTCCCTGGGGCATTTTAACTCCTTTGTGTATTTCATATGCTAACAAAAAAAGGCCCTAGTCACCTGCAGTTCACAAATACAAGACTGCATTATAAAATAGAAGATGAAATGGAGGCATATCAGAATAAATGTGCTTCTACTCTGTAATCATTTAGACATCATGCAGTGAAATTCCAGAAGAATGGTCATTGCAAATGTCCACAGTGTCAGGGGATGAAATTGTGCTTCACCTTTCCTTTATTTCTTCAGGAGCTTTCCCACACACAATCTGTGCTGTAGTTAAAAAAATCCAGTAAGTTCTTGCGTGTGATGGTTTGAGTAGACAGTTGTTTATTGAGCTATGCAGCTTTACTAAAAAAAAAATAAAAAAATATCCAAGGCATTAAATTTTTCTAAGTCCAGTACTCAGTCCATCCCAACAGCGAAATATTACCAATGAAGTATCATATACAGAGCTCTTATAGCTACTTAATATTTTTATTCTCAGGCCTGCTAGAGGAGCCTAGCATCTGCTTTGGTATTGATGCCATGATTTGCCATCCCCTAGGTACTGCCTGAATTAGTACAAATACCTTTCATTATAAATGAAAAACATTCAACAAATAGTTTGTTTTCCAAGCATTGTTCTCCAAATGCTGTTGGAAGTTCTTACTGTAGAATACCTCTCTACAGATATTGAACCGTGTCAGCCACTGAGCCATGAAGTCAATAGAAAGTCTATTGATAAACTAATAGAAACCACTTGAAAGAAAGACATCAAATATAGTTGATTTGAATAGTAATTTGTCAAGAACATTATGTACTGACTTAAATATGACACACTGTATTTTCTTAAATGTCAAACAGTTCTGTTGAGATGGAGGATATAAGATTAAGCAGTAGATTAAGTGAAAATCCTTTTTTCTGATTGTATAGCTATGTGAATAATTTTATGCTTGTTCCAATTTTATAAAACACTGCTTTTGAATGCACTCCCACACATATATACACATATGCATAGCCAAAGCTGACCCTAGTAGCTATGAATACTTGGCATGGTGATACTTTATGTCTGCATGCTTAAGTTTTTATAAACTAGAAAGTTCATTTTAGATAAAACTCTAATTTACAAATTAAACATATTTGGGTTTATTCTCCAGAGGATTAAAATTCATAACTTTATATTTTGTCCTCTTTATTTTACCACGGAAAAAATGAAATAAGAAAAGAATGCAAAATGAGGAAGAGCTAAGTCCATGTAATGCTTACATCCCACTTACTGGGCTTTAACCATATGCAAAATCCTCTCAACAGAAAGCTTACTGAAAACTGTGGACATAATAATATTCTTTTGTCAAGATGTTCTCATGAACACAAAAGGAGTGGGGAAGACAAGAACAAGCTAATACACTGAAGTAAATTGCCCTGGTGATGTACTACACGATAGGCATTTTAACACTTCTAATACTTACAAAAGTAACCTCAAATTTGTAGAAAAGAGGAAAAAAATTAAGTGGAGTTATGCTGGATGCATATTGGTACAGACTGTAATATTAAAGTGTCTGTTTATGCATATATATACATATATATACATGTATACAACATTCCTCAGTTACTTCTGCATACATGTATGTGAATGTATCTCTGAATACTTTAGTGTTACCTTGTTTCTGAATATTTCACATTGCTATAAGCATAAGGTTGTAGTCTAGCTCTCAGAAAGTGGCTGAAGTGCAGAATTATAGGAGGTGAGAGGGTATTACAGGGAAGTATGTACTTCACCCTATTCTTATCATCTTTTTCTGAGCATTGGCTGCTGGCTGCTCTAAAAGATAGAATATTTGTAGATGCCAAATTTGACCCCACAATGAAAATATTTTTTTTAATTTTTAATACCTAAAAGTTAGATCCTGTCTTATAGCAATAAATATGTAATACTCAGTGCCTGGGCTCTCCAAGGCCTATCTCAATATGGGACAAGTGTTTCACAGTGGTGCCCTGCATTTCCATTCTTGAAAACCAGACCCATGCTTATGTAGGTCTTCAAATAAGGATGATCTCTCTTCCTTCATGGCTTTAATCACTATTTGATATTTATTCAGCTACGTATCAGGCGTAGTTAAAACTTATTTCATGCAGCTATGGGATTTGCCATTACTTTCCCATTGGTGTCCTTTTCACAGCAACATATTCCCACATGATCCTGCTGTTACTATTCTTTCATACAAAATAGGCTTTCAGAAAGACTTCTTTAATTTTCCTGGCTTCAGATGTATATTGCTTTCACAGTTTGTCCATAAAAGGCTCATCATTTGTTCATTATTTTGGCTGCTCATGAGATCGCTTGTTGGCCTCAGATTGACATTATTCATTATTTCAAATAGTTAATGCTGTATCTCTGAAGCAATTCAGCATAATTGAGTGCCATCTTTACAGATTGCCTTCCACATTTTTTATTTTTTATTTTTTTAATTCCTCCATTAGTTAAAATGACTGTAGTGTTGTCTGATTTCAATTCCTGCTTGGGTTAAAAATTTCCAGAAATTCTTTTGAATCGATAGTAATTTCACTATTAATCTAACTAGTGAAGATAACCTTATAAAGGTGGTACTCTAGCAGAGGCATTCTGAGCTGGAGGATCTTTTATGCATACACACACAAATCTTCTATTTCAGCAAAGTGAGTAGTTAGAACTAGGTATTTTCTAGTTGTCTTTTGATTATCTATGAGTAAAATTTTACATATATGTATATATACAGATTTATATGAACAAACAAATATATTTACTTTTTGTGTGCTTTGAATTGTTAGGAAGTTATAGACTCTGCAACAGTAGTTTTTCCAGTGATTCATGAACATTCTGGTAATATGAAAGAGTTAGAGCAGAACCTAAAAATTGTATACACAAGACTTTTGATCCTCTGACTAAATTCAAGCTCTGTATTAGACTGTACATACTTAGTAGGTACCATACTTTCTTTCTTTTTAAATCTGAGTCAATATGGCCATACTGTCTTCCTTCAGTTCTGCAAACATTTCTTTTTCTTTAAAGAGAGTTTTTAAATTTTAAGTAACTGGCATAATTTTAAAAGGTAGCAAAATGAGTGGTAATTGCTATCTAGATTTAGAGACATTAGTAGGAGAGAATGTGGAAGTTCCCCCACCCCCTTTTGTAATTTATCTTTTAAGAAGGTGTTGCTGCTTGTTTTCTCATATGAAATAGATAGAGAATAAATTAAAATAGCCAGTCTCACTAGTGTCTGAAAACAAATATAGATGCTATTGACAGAAAGTCTAATCTTTGTTAGGCTGAAGGAATACAAAATCTCTGAGCTGTGGTCTCTACAGCATATCTAGCTTCATTCCACAATGATCATAAGTCATTATCACTGGGAAGGTGTCTTCCAAGCCATAGAAAATCAGTCTGTTTTTAAACTCTATAACATACTAGATTTCCTATGTATCTGTAGCCTGGATGCAAGGCCTGTCAGATAAGCAAACAGGTTGAGAATTGCATGAGCATGGACAAGGAATAACACTTTTGCTCTGTTAGACATGGCTTCTTCACAGCAGAGATGAAAACAAGATGACGATAGCTATGTGTAAAAAGCTAACTTTTCCTTTGGAGAGGCAGAATTCTATTGCTGTCATTAAATATCACCCTAAAAATGTCACTAGATGAAGGAATGCAAATTCAAGGCTTGAGGGGAGAAGGAAGAATGGTCTTTCTATTTTTTTTTAGACCCATTTTGAAAATGTGAGGGAACTGCTTTGGAATTAAATTGCCTCATCCTAAAAAAGCTAATAATCACCAACTGCTATTGAAGCACTTAATTCTAATTAATTCCTCATTAACACTTAATTAGGATGCCACTCCTGATATATATACACAAAAGGAAGAAATAAACGAGATGAACAATAAATATTCTGAGTGACTGTATAAGTTTTTTCTATGAAACTTCATTCAGCATCAAGAGTGTCTCATCAGAGCATGTCAGCAATAAGCACCCTGCCCTCTACGTGTTAATCAGGATAGATTTTTTCTAATATTTTTGAAGGAAATTTTATCTTGAAAATGAAAATTAATGAATATTGGCATTTGCTCACTTTATCAAAGAATCATATATATTTAAATAATTTTCACCTCTGAATTTAGGATGATAAAGAACCTGTCTCTAAATAGGAGAGATAAAGCACCAATTTCTGTCCACTGTATTGTGTGTTAATTTGGAAAACAAAGTACTTTTTGAGAATAAGCACTGAAGTTACATTGTTAACTTAATGAACCTTCACTTCTGATGCAGTTTGGAATTATCTGTACATGTCTCTACAATATTGCTAGCTCCAGTGACTTTGCTGTGAACCTCATAATACAAGGTGTCCTAAGGCACAGCTGATGGAATCAAAACAGCGTTTACTTGCTAAAGTTTCAGATCCTTATGTTAGCAAACAAGGTGGGGTTTTTTTAAATCAGTAAAATAAAACAGATTATCATTCAAGACAGTGCAGGGAGGTATTATTTTTTTCCTATTTTTTAAATCAGTCCCATGTGGTTTTGTTTTCTATTTAGAAAAGGAAACACTTGTCATGGTACATTTCAATTGGTAGTATTTGTCTTAACATCAGAACTGAATTGTTATTTATGCATATGTTTTGCTTTTTTTTTTTTTTATCCAGTCAATATTAATCCAATCCAATTAATAATGATTTTGGAAAGATTCATAAACTTAGTTTGATTTTATTTTACATTGGCTCAAAGCAAAAGATTTGTATTCTGATTTCAACTTCTCAAAAAATCAGGAATCTTAAATCTTCATGCTGCTTGAAGTCTTTTGACTCCTCTATTGTCTCATAAGAAACATTATAATGGTGTTACTTGAATCATATGTATGGATACACATATATGCACATATCCTAATACATCCAGATAAACTAGTGACCAATTCTAGGTTATAGCTTATATATTTTTTAATAAATATGTAAAGTTTTATACACGTATAACATATATCTAGCTACCTATGGAGATATATGATCACATTTTATCAGTGTCGCATTTTGTCAAATGCAGGACAACTATTAGAACATGGGTGAAAAAAAAGTAAATCTCATGCTCAGGAATATCAGTATTATTAAAATTTTTTTTCACTTGTTTAGTTTCTGAAATAGTGATTTAACTCAATTATCACTGAAGATATTGGCTCCATGATCCAGAGTCAAATTCAGGATTTCTCATGATCCACTATACAACATTATTATCTAGTCTTTTAATTAAGTTAAATTCACTATATGTTTCTAGCTGTGGACACTTTGTGGAGCATACCATCAGACTAATCGACTCATTAAAAAAAACAACATAGGAACATATGGCACAGCTTGGTTTTAAAATGTGATAATTCTGTCAGATAATGCTAACATTTCGTGCAAAACTTTTATTTTGTGCTCTATGCTGTACATGGAGTCTCAGGAATGGGGTATATGCAAATGCAGTGGACAGATCTGGTTTTCTTTGTGGTTTTCTTGTCATTCTCTATCACAAATCTATATGACCCCTGTTTTAAACCCTCTACTAATGTTTACTAGAAATAATCCTTCTCACAATTCTCATAAGGACAAATTTTCTAACCAGATGGACCTTTCCAACGTGCTGGAACCACATTTTACAAGGCCGATTAATCAACTGAGTCTGTTGTGATTAGACTATTAATACAAGGACAAGTACTTCAAAAAAAGAGTGCATTTTAAATTTTTAATGATCTATCATGAATTACCTAGCAGAATTTAATGAGGAGCTCAGCTTCCTACTGTCCATATTTCCTGACTAAAAAAAAAAAAGAAAGCTCCAAAGATTTTCAGTGGCTGTTAGGAACATCTAAATGTGCAGTTTCCTGGACTTAATTTGAAGCATAATAGAACTTTTTCATGGGGTGTCAAACATGGAAATGCATTAGTTGTCTCAGCACATTTGGCCTTATACTTCTAAAAAAATAAATCTATCTGATGGTACATTTTCCACAGCTGCAGAAATACTTCAGTATTATAGATTTCTCCTTTCATCATGACTATTTGAAACTCCTTTAGATACAAATCACTTGAACCGAATTCCAGCAGTCTGAGTTAGCTGCACTGGTGTAGATCTCGAGGATGGTTTGAATTGGGCTTCTGTCACTTTTTCCACCGAGCAACTCATCTGACAGCAGCCTGGATTTGAGGGAGTAAATGCCTAATGCTGCAGCTGTGATTGCCCAAAGTGAAGAGCAAATAGAAAGGCATCTGAGACCTTTTACTTATAAAAAAATTATGTACTTAGCCCACTGATGTATTAAGGTGTATACTTAATATGTTATTGCTCTGTCTGAACTATTTACCTCTTTGGACATTATAAGATTCTTTTTACATATGAATAAAAAGTTCTAGTGTACCCTTATGACAATAATGTCACTTATTAGCCCACAGTCTGATGCTAACACTATTTCAGAATTGACCAGTTATCCTTGTTGTATAAGATACTCAGTCAGTGAATTCATAATAAGATCTGAAACTATGAAATCTTACCTAAATGACAGAGAGCATTGATTGTGCTCATATATAATCCTTTGGACATAAACCATTGGCAAAGTCTGAGACTAGGACTGGATGCAGCTGAACCTAGACTCCACTCTGAGAAGTAAATTAGAAAATAAGGGAGTACACTCTGAACTTCTTGACTCAGGGGTAGGGTTGACCTGACAGATTTGTCTGACCCTGTCCTCTATGCAGCAAATGATCAAGTGCACCTTGACTCTGAATCTTGTTAAGCCACAGTCATATTTACTATCAAACTTTACAAACTCACAGTTTTATATCAAACCATATTCACAATTCTCTCTTATTTGTGAAGTGCATCACTCCATTCGAGACAGCAACAGCTTTATAATCCTAGCATAATACCATTTGGGGGTTTTAGGTATTTTATGTTTGGTTGTCGGTTTTTGTTATTGTTGTTTTTTTCTAACTACTGAAATTTATAATCCAAAGTCATGTCTATGTAGCAGAAAAACTCATGACAAGGTACAGGAAGAAATGTCATTGTAGGTAGAGAAGTGAAAGGATTAGAGACTTTTTCTGAGGTCTTACATAATGGACAGACTGGACTGCAGTATATCAGAGTTTCAGCTGTGTTTAGGAAGAACAGGACACCTATTTTGTAGTCATCCTGCCTAAAGTACAATCCTGTCTCTATGCATGTGTAGGTTATTCCTGAATGTTACAGCTTAGCTCCCAGTCCAAGTTATTGACCTGTGTGAATAAATGAGCAAGCAGACACAGTAGACATGCACATACATGGATGAAAAAACATACAGCCTCCATAAGGTCTTTGTCCCATTTCAGGAGCAAATTATATTTCTGATTTTGTTCTCTATGATACATTGAAGTTCACACTGTCTTAACTAAATTACACAGTTCCACAGAAATTATAATATGGCAATAGTATTGCATTTCTTTGAGTAAATTACGGCACAAATTGACCATGTGTTCTAACTTACTGTGTCAGTTGCTCTTTTTTTTCCTGAACAGACAGCAAAAGCATACTCTAATGCAATATGAGACTGTCACTGATGTCAAAATAAGAAGATCAGATAAACTCTGTGTTGCTAAACACTGGGAAGGAAGAGCAGAGGATAAAAAGGCCTTTTGGGAACTGTCATCTACTCAGAGCTGTTCAAGGAGAAGCACATACGTGAGTTAGGACACCTGTTCTGCCTTCTCCTCCAAACTTTGTTTCTGACAACATGAAGCGGGCCTTAAAGTTCATTTCCACACGAGGAGTAATAGAAAATTATGTTGAGACAAAACAAAGTCAAAAAAACAGTTGGACTCAGCTCACTCTCACCAGCAACCCTGCTGTGGGTTTTCTAGTGGTCCATCAGTGGACTAGAGAACTTTTGGGAACCAGCTTATGGGCTTCCTGAACAAAAGCAAGTCCATTTCTAGTTATTGCCTTTCTGAAGTCCCCATTCTTTCATGCCATGCTCATTTTGTAGGCGCTGTGTAGCTGAGCCACTATGTCAGGGGAGCACAAAAGCCTCCTTCACCACTAAAACCAGGGAATGCTGCTGGAAAGTCATAAGTCACCTATCTTTATCACTTGGGTTTTATGCCTTAGACCCACAATCTACATGTAGTTGAAAATCATAATTTACTCTTCCCTGAAACCCATCTCGGAGAATTTAAGGGGTCCTGACATATACCTTCTGGGTTTTCCACAGCCAGTGGATCTTCCAATGAGTGACAGCTCTTTGCCCGTGAACCATGTTTATCTCCTAAGGAGCATTGCCTCCACAGCGCTGCAAACTTTTCAGTGAACATGTTGCCTTTCCTCTGAGTCAGAAGCATATTCCTGTTGAGGCCTGCACTGCAGAAATGTTGTCTGTGCCAATATGTTTACTCAGTTGTTTGGGCACTTCATTGCTGCAACCATATAATTTTGACCTACAAGTCAACAATCAAGTGAAGTTTCCAGATTGCAGGGACAACATGGAACTGAAGAAGGCTCCGTTCTAAAATACATTCCATCAAACAAATGCCTGTGAAAAACTATAAAATTGAAAAGTTGATTTAAAGATTTGGTTAACATGCCAGAGTCAGGTAAATTTTCTATGCTAATTTTTTAGTCTTCACCCAAGACAGGTAGTTGTCATAGCAGATACTACGGTTCTCATTAATGCTATGGTGTATCTAATACTCAAAATACATTCAGTTCTCATTAACCTCAGGAGAAATCTGTGATTTATGTGAGCTTATTTTGAGGTTCATTTAGAAGGATGAAATCCTAGTGTGGGGGATTTGGGAGTGGTGGTATTTTCTTTCTAAATTCCCTACGTGTTTTTAAAATAAGTTTTAAAATTAACAAAATGGGAAAACAGTTATTTGGGACACAGTAAAATTTCTCAGGTCACTTAGGTGTAGAAAAAATCTGCAGTACTTTTCATTTGCAGTTTTATTTTTTACTTAAAATAACTACAACACAGCAAAATCAAGTTTGCAGGGAACATGGACTCCATTCAATTTCAGAGAAAACAATAAATAATAAAGCCTATTGATTAAACTGGTTTTTAGAACAATACCTTTTTTTTTTTTTGGTCCATTTAAAATTGTTGATTGACAGTAACCTACACTATCACTACCAAACATGTTCATACCTTTTCAAAATGAAAGCTAACCTACATGTCTTAACAGGAATCTTGACAAGTAGCATACATTTAGCTGTTGCTTAACACAGAGTAACCATGCCCTTGTCCATCACTAATCTGCCTTTGCAATGTTGCATAACTGAGAGTGGGAAAACATGAGACCATAATGCATGCCCAAGCAAGAAATGAAACCCCAATGAGGAAACCAGCTTCTGTTAATCATTGCATGAGAAAAAATTTAGAAAGCATGATTTGAACTCCACAAAGAAAACATCTCTTCTCTTGATGGGGAAAGGGAGATGAAGGAAAAAGATTATGTGGGGGAAAACAAACAAACATAAAAAACCCAAACTAACCAACCAACCAAAGAAAAGCAAAAAAAAACAACTACCCTTTGGAAGCCCATCTATATCAGTTCTTCAGTGAGTGGAATAAATAACACTGGGGAACAAATACATACTGTGGACAACTGTGCACAGGTGTAACTGAGCCAGAAGGAGTCTGATGCATTTCAGAGAAGGGGAACTGTGAAGGCACCTTGAACTTTCCATGCTGGAAGGATTAAATTGGTGATAGACTTGTACAGATCAGCTGAGGAGAGGCTTTTTCTCCTTTCTACCTATTAGTCAAGAACTGCAGGGTTAGGAACATTCTGGGCACTTCCTTCATGATGAAAGATGAGAAGGAGCAACCATTGGAGCTGACTTCTTGGTCGTCAGCTCAATTTATGCCTACAAGATTGTGGACAGTAGCCTCTGGGCTACTGTAATTTTCAAAAATAGTGTGTATCTCACTTATGTAATAAGAAAATAAAAAACATTCATATTTCTCAGCGAACTTCTTGATTTGAGGTTTGGACATATAGCTAGTCTAATAAACAATTGCCATTTACAATTCCTGATCTAACTTAGCTTCTAATCTTAAATAAGCCTCAATGGAGCTTGGAAGCTACCTTAATAACATCTGGTTCAGATCTTTATACCTTAAGGCAATTACAGAGAGTTATCCAGGAAAATGAAAATCTCACCTAGAACTGAATCTAAGTCAAATACATCTGTGTCACCACAGCTGCTCAAGGAGCAGGATTTGACTTACGAACTAGCGGTCTAGCCTCCCCTGATAGTGAAGAGAAATAGCTATTTCTGTTCATTATTTTGTAACAGATTTATAGAACGGATATGAGTAACTGTATAATTTTAGTGTTTGTTTATCCCCATAGACTATATAATTAGGCTACGGCTACTACCCAAAATATAGGTGTTTCTGTAAAGAGCTAAAGTCAGGTGATGGTGAGATCCATCTCCAGTTACAAGACTTAGTTTGCTGTCCTTGCTCTTCCTTGAGCCCCTGTGCAGTACTTGCTTGCTGGAGGGATTTTTTGTGGCATATTAAAATATAAAATGTTTCAGAACTCTATGTTTCAATCTGGAAAAACAGTGAAACAGAAGCCACTAAACTCATTTTAGTCATCTCACATTACTTCAAGTAGAGATTACACTTTCATGACTTCTTGTTGGTCACAAGGTAAGGCATGGCTATTACACAACATTTGGAGCTGTGCAATTGTCCTGCTTGATACATACATATATTAAAAAATTAAAAATTCTGCCATTTAAAATGCATCAATAGTTGCATTATTACTGAAAGAAAATAGGAAAAAAATCCTGCACTTCTATCTGTTGCTTAGAGAGTCATGCAAACCTGAAAAAAATCAGTATTTTTCAAATCTTTGTAGAGGTAGAAAGAAATGTTGCTCTCAGTAGTATGAGGGATTTTTTTCTGAAAAGTTATCCAGCAACAAGAAACATCTTCTCCCAGCTGAGCTCTTCAAAGCCAAACATCGAGCTCCAGTCAATTTTCACAATAGAAACCATGAAGGAAAATTTTTAAAAGTTGACATAAACTGTCTGGCACTGCTATTACAAATTTTGTAGTATATTTTCAAAGTTGCCGGAAATTACTTGGTTTTTGTTGTTTGGGTGGGGTTTTTTTGCTTTTTATATCTTTGAGCTGAGTTCTTAACAGATAAATTAAAATTTCCTTTGTTCATATTTGAGTGCTCAATTATCTTTAATTGCCACAAATATTCTGCCTGCATGAAAGATTTCATAAACAACTGTCAAAGTTTGCATGCATATGTTCTGCTTACATGAGGTAGTAAAGACTGACAAAAGGAAAAATTTACTGTAAATAAATAAATATAAATGGACCCAGAGGCCTTCCAGAATATAGAATGGAATACAAGTTAAGAAAAAGTATTAATTTTCCCCTCAGGATTCTCAGAATGTTCAAGCTCTTTTATCAGGTGTCTAAGGAAAAGAAACAAACTTAGACTTTACACTCATTGGACAAAATAATACATTGTCCAACTTGATACTTTCTCTGGGACAAAAACTATTTATCAAGCTGGATACAAGGAAGGGGAGAATAAACTTACAAATAGCCGTCTGTTATAATGGGCAAAATATTTTAAACAAAATTTCTCTGATGTACAAAAAAATACTTTTTTATTGATTATAAAAATAGGCATTATTCATGTGATTCCAATAGTAGGTACATGTTATTGAAATAATAGAAACTGATAATTATTCAAATACCCATTACACATTACATATATAACCATGACATATGAAAAGGTCCTCATGTGAAAGTTGCATGAAAACATAAAATACAAAATTGATTACAGAGGAGCCTGACTGTGTTGACCTGTTTGGATTGCCTACCAGCAAAAACACACCACTTTCATAAGCTGCCTGAAAGAACGAATTTGAGCCTATGTAAGCCTGAGCTCGAACTCATTCCTTACTTCAAGACAAAGCAGAAAGAAAGCTGCAAGCAGTCATTCTTCTGCATCTGCACATATAAGGCTTCAGTAGCCACACACAGCACAGGATAGAAAGTGGAAATATATTTGAAATCTCTACAACAGTCTATTTTTAATGTACCAGAATCAAATTAACTGTAGTAATAGCTTTCCCATTATGCCTATTACTTTGAGTGCCTACAGATCATGTAACTGTCAGGCCTTGCTGCCGTATCACACTCTGCCTTAAGTCCAAATTCATGATCTTTATTCAAACAAAATTTGTAAGAAATCTTAATTTTAAGAGAAAGGAATGTGTTTATAAAATTTGTTATATTTCAGAAAATATTTCATGTGGAAAATTTAAATTTCAGAATGAAAAATTACTCTTTAATTTATTCTTTAATGAAAGAGCTGTTATGCTGAATTTTTTTGGTTTTGGTTTTTTTCATTTTAAAATCATGCTGATTCTGACACAATTAATGAACAGCAAAACCCACCTTCCTAATCTCTAAAAAAATCAACACTAAAATATTTCTGTTACCAAGTTTTTGGATCAATTACTAAGAAAAAATAATAAAAAAAACCAAACAAAAAAACAAACCTAAACAAAAAAAGCCCACCAAAATATGCACAGATATAAGCAGAATGTAAAATAGCATTTTGTATAGCAAAAATAATTTTCTTTTCCTGGTGGAATTAAATTTGTGCCTCTCCAAATGTCTGAGGACCATCTCTCTCTTCTTACTCCCTCCATTCTCCCCTTCATACCTTGTAAGAGGATACACGTTCTCTGCAGCCTGAGCAAGCTGTGGTACCAGAGCTGATCCTCATAAGACTTTTGCTCTAGGTCCCTTCCAACCCAAACCATTCTATGATTCTGTGAAAAATACACTGTGCTACCACTGCAGTCCACAAAATGGGGTATTCTGTGGTTCGGTTTTGCTTGTATGTGTGTGTTTTGCTTTATTTTGTTATTATCTAGATTTGCATTTCCCTGTATCCCTTGTCTTCAATGACTTTTCATTTATTTCCAGTTTTCTTCTGTACATTTACATTTTCTCCCTTGTCAGAATCTCTCAATTTCTTTGAATTACAGTTATATTAAACTTTATTTGATTACTTTAGTTCTCCAAAGCATTTTTTCATGTGGCATGGATGAAAAATACCAGCAAGAAAAAAAAAGAAAAAACAAACAAAAAACAATCCACCCAAAAAGCAGAGCCTATAGCCAATCATTACATTAAAGTAGTTACAATACTCTACACAGTAAATCAATAACTTCAAGACATTAGCAAGGATACAGTTTTTGATCCCAGTTTTGAACTGTTACTAAGCTCAAAGGGAATCATCAATCATGGGGTCTTTGAAATACAGTATTTTCTTCCTAAGGCATATAGTACTGTGCACTAATTAACTTTTTACTGTATTATTTGTCAGGTTATCAGCTATTTCTGAAAATATCAGGATTGATAATCTTCTGAAGTATAGGTCACCCTTATTTAATTATGCATTATCATATCTAGGATTAATTTCTACAAAGTAAAACAAAGCCTTCACAGCAGATGCACAGATGTTTTGGATCCAAAATAAATATGGAATCTTGGGGCAGACTAGATACAGTGATTTTGGAAAATATCTGCCCTGGGCTTGGGACACAGCTAATTCACAGCAAACACCTCCTTTGCAGTTCTATTTTTTTACTGAAGTAATTCTATTTACGATGTACTGTAGGTCCTTCAACCAACATTTTAATTGCAGCATAACAGATCTTGCAGCTAATTTTATTACTGTTGTTATTATCAATAGATTCCAGCAAAGCATAACCTGTAAATTTTTAATTCTGGAGGCATTCCAAGATAAAATGTGTCCAAAACCAGTGGCAATTCCACTGCGCTCTTAACACACGTGCACTTGAACACAAACATTCATGTACACAAGGTACACACAATTGGTTATCCAAGATGACACACTATGGACTAAAAAAAAATATAGTCTCAGCTGCTAGTTTTGTTTCTTTCATGCTGAAAGTTTGTTCCATTTGGATTTTTATGTATTCTTCAGTTCTCCTAAACTCAGAGGTTTAAATTTCTTTATATTTCTAGGATGCCTGCAGACAGAGGTCAGCATATTGTGATTTACTGAAAAATCACCTAACACCTAACAGACAGATGATTCAACAGCAAAGCTCTGCAGATCTGGGTGTAATACACAGACCTGATGTGGTATAACACTCCTGGTCTACAAAGTATGGCACCTCCAAGTGAAATAGGATTTTTTATTTTTTTTTTTCACAAACTGAATCTAAAGATAATGATAAATAAAAAGCTTCAGTCTAAGAACTGTAAAGAGACAGAAGAGAGAATGAATGCTGAGAGAGGGGAAGTACTCTAACATCAAAAGAGCATTTATGTTATTTTTGTCTCTGCTAACACAAGCCATTCCCAGAGGGTGACACCAGCTCCAGTGCAGTCTGTAATACCAGTTATACAATCCCAGATTACCACTGATTCTGCATACTTACTATAACATCTTGCTGTGTCTTTGTGTGCTCTGCTCCAACTGTTCTGGTAGCATCATTATTGTTATTAGTTCTAACATTCCCTAAACATTTGCACTGCCTCATCTACTTTATGACTCTTGCAGTGAATATATTTCATTATGATTGGTAAAACAGAGGTATTTAGGGAAGTATTTATGGATTAAATTCTATTCAAAATTTAAGAGGATCTTTCTAACACTGCTTGTTTATTGTATGAGAAACACCAGTCACCACAAAAAATACAAGAACAGCAGAATGAACCAGCTCCAGCTGCTTCATACTTTTATTTCTTGTTAAAACTCTCACAATAACTCTGCTGAAATCTAGTGTAAATACACAAAAACAAGATTGAATGCATGTACGCACATTGAAAACAATGGAGCTACAATAATTTACACCATTTCAGGATTTGTTTCACATTATGCTAGCACATCTAGTATTTTCCAGCCCCAACTTGGAACACCACGTGTCATTCCATGAATCACAAATTATTTTCTGTTGTGAAATGTTTTTTCTCTGAGGATTACAATGAGAGTAAATCTAAATTAAACCTTAATAGACAGTAATCTCATCTCAGGTAGAACAGACTGAGTCAGAAGCAGCTTTGCTGAAGCAAACAGCACTGATCTCCATTGCCTTGTAGAGTAAATTATAACTTTCCAAAGCAGAACATGGACATTTTCTACTCTTTTAGTACTGTTCCAAGAAGTAAGTTCATAACAAGGCAAGTTTGCTGGAGTCTTCCTGTGCTGCCTGTTGTAGATTAACATCGCTGGGCAGCTAAGTAACCACACAGCTGATTGCTCACATCCCCAACTCCCAGTGGGATAGGGAATGAGGAAATGAAGGAAAAAAAATCAAGAAAACTTGGGGGTCAATATGAAAATAAAATAAAAAAAAAAATTAGTAAGTGAAGGATAAATAAAAGAAGAGGAAAAAAAAAGGAAACAAAAGAAAACCCAAGTGATGCAAAGGCACTCACCACCTCTCATGGGTAGATGAATGCACATCCAGTTCCAAAGCAAAAGGTGGCTAACCTCCATAAACATATTTTATCTTAATATTATTCATATTATATAAATATTATATTTATATTATATTTCAGGGTATATCTCTTTCATTAGTTGGGGTCATCATCCTGTCTCACCTCACAACCTATTGCACACCCCTTAGTCTATTCTTAGGGGCTGGAGACTGAGGCGAGAAGGCAGGAAGAATAAAAAACAAAGCAGGCCTTGGTGCTGTGCAAACTCTGTTTAGTAAAATCAAAAGATTACTATGTTATCAGTTCTTCTTTGGGCACATATCTAAATCATAGCACTATATTAGTTCTTGTGAAGAAAACTTTCTCTATACTAGACAGACCCAGTAAAACCAATTTATTAGAAATTGGAAAAAGCCTGCTTTACTTGAATTTAAGCTGGAATTATAATAATTGGTGACTGAAATAAGAATTTATTTTACACATTCAATTCTTACTCCTTTACTGTTTGATACTGTGTTGCTTAAATGATGTTACTTTATTTTAAACAATCATAATTTATTCTCTCTTTTCAGTTTAAACTACTATTACCCAGTTTCTAATCAAACTCAAACAAAGTGAGATTTGTAACACTTTCATTAGTGTTCCAAATCATCCTGGCTTTTCAGGAAAGAAAACAAGTCAAATATCTGTAGTGATATATTACATGTACAAAGCAAATGAAACATATTGCACTCTTTAATTTCCTTTTGCCCTAGCATTGCTAAAGAAAACCCAGCAATCCATGCAGCTTTAGCTGACTGCACATGTTCACTAAGGGTATTATTTAAGTTAGTTTCCTTGATACATTAGGAACATTGAACACACTTTAGAGTGCTGTGCTCTGAAGCACCAGTGATTGGCCTTCTCTGGAGGACAATATGGGCACATGGGTTCACCCCATCTGACCTTAGGACATTAACCACATCAAGAATAGAGGGACTATGATGCTAACATAGGCCTTTCTCATTTCTAGTTATGAACACCAACAGAAGAGTGAGCTTAACTGAATGTTGGTAATGAGAAAAACAGACCCAGAAGCCTAGAGGAGTTGTTCTTGTTGGTGTGGGCAGAGTGCTTTAAGGATGTGGTATTTCTGCTTCCAGGTGCTAATTAGATTGTTTAGAATAGGGTTGTTCACAGGGGGCCACCATACCTCCCAGTACTTCCAGCTTCAGGTTTGACTCACAGAAAGATACTATATTGCCTTTACACCTACAGCAGCATCACATTTCTCTCTATAAGGCCAATGGGAAATGGCCTGCAGCACTGCTGCAAATGAGACTTAGATTTCAAATTGCTTACATATTTTATGAAACATTACCCCTTGAAATGGTCATTGTTTATAACAGAAGAAAATTTTATGAAACATTACCCCTTGAAATGGTCATTGTTTTTAACAGAAGAGGTCAGCAAAAAGGCACCACATTACCTTAAACACAAGTACATCATCTTTTCCCAGCTGATGGCTGGGGCACCAAAATACTCTTTCGGTATTAATTTTCTCTTTTAAGTGGATTATTGTTGTTGTTCCCCAGCTTGAATGGAAGACTGACTTCCATCAGATTATTTTGCTGAGCTCAACACTGCAGAAACCCTGTGAGCTCCCTTTTTATTCAAGTTATGTAGAAATACTATGGCCAGAGATTCACAATTACATGATATTCTTTTTCTCTTTACCAGTTCGTGCAGCTGTGATAATATTTATAGAAAAAAAAAAAAAAAAAAACATCAAAGAGATAGGATACACATATAACTCAAAGTGGAAAAGTATTTGTACTCAGCTTCCCCTTTACCCAACTAGAAAGAAACCCCAACAAAACAGTTTCCAAACTAGCAGTCTTTCTGCTTGCCATTCACAATTTCTCGTTCCTCTTGCTCTTGCCTCTCTCTTTCCATCACAAGATTCATAACAGTGACAGTCACACCGAAAAACACATTCTCTAATTAGTCCCATCAACCATCATCAGAGGGACATTTAATTGCCTCTTTCTTTTGCAGCTCATAGAGATGTTGGAATTGTGTTTTATTTCATCTATGTCAAACTGCTACAAAAAGTCCAGTTACTATACTTCACTTTATTTTCCAGTGCAGTTTTTGCTATAATGTGCTGCATGCTGAGAATTCTTAGGTTATAAAGTACACAACCAAAATAATTGCTTGAAACCTTCTAGTGATTGCTCATGCCTCAGTCCTAATGCATCAGTAAAATCTTCAGAAGAAAATTACAATGCATGGAGATTCTAGAAAATCCACATTGTATATTTGTATATTAACATACTAAACGTAGAAAATAATCTCACACATCACTATTTCTATTGAAGCCAGAAATCTCACATACTGTGCAGAAAAAGGTAATATGAGTCTCTTGGTAAAATTAAAGATGAAAGAACAACATAAAAATAGCATGAAAGCTGAGGCATCAAAATACAAAAGCATGGGCATTCTGAATTTAGACTGCCATTTCATTTTCATTACAGATCTTTTGTGCCTAGGAGTTGTAACAAAGAACTACACAAATCCACACCACTTTTGAACCAAATTCTTGCACCTAATTTATGGGGAAAAAAAAAAAAAAGTAGTTCAAAAAGACTACAAAATACCCAGTCACATACCAGTAACTTAGTGCAGGCAGTTAGTAACATAATGTACTTCTGAGACTCCCTGACACTTTATATTACAGATCCCTGTTTTTATATCTTGTAATTTTGCACAATATTAATAATTTGGGCTGATTTTTTCTATGACAGATGCCTGCCTGAGGCTGTTTGCTTGGTGGGCAGTATTTAACCAAACAACTCAACCATTTAGGGGAATTAGGGGAAAATTAATATTTAAAAAACTGTTAGCTATCTCATTTTATAAAGCTAAACCATGCTTTGAAGCCCAGATACCACAGTTGCAGCCAGGGTGCTTTTTACCACCTTTTAAATCACTCTGTTTAAAAATAGAAATTTGACCAGTTATGAACAATAGAAATTCATGTCTGCCCACTGGAAAAAACTTTTTAGAACTTTCTTGTCCTTAGCACAGTTCTCAGTGCTGTGCACAGAGCTCCACATGTAGTCCTCAGAGTGACTGAGGATTCTGCACATTGCTTGATCATGAATGGGTCATCTCAAGTGAGCAAATGAGCATACTTTATCCCTCATGTTTCCTGAACATCACAGTGCTGCACATTTGCCCTAAGGGGGGCTAAGGGGGAAAGGCTGGACCAGAGTGATGTTCACCAGACACCAAACTAGAAGGCAAGGAATCAAAATCTCCTGTGTGAATGATGAATATCCTACTGGCAAAAAAAGAGGGTCAGCAAAATCAGTGTCAAAAGTATCCATGACACTCAGTCAACTAATCTAAAATACCAACAGCCTTCTTTATTCCTGGAATGCTGAGTATCATGAAGCTTCCTGGTATCAGGCCTCTCCCACAGAACAACACAATAGCAGGGTCATTTTTAGGGGACAGTGAGACCACTGTTTTTAAGGAGATGTCATGTTTTTACTAAGGTAAGTCGTAGTACAGCATTTGACGTTCTTTGTAACCTAGATATCAACTTGGTGAGAGAATAATGGAGTAAAAATAAGGCAGCAACCAAACGAGTGAATACTGATGGATGAGGATGGTAATCTGGCACTGAATGACAAGGAAAACTGAAATACTCAATTTTTTTTTGCCTCAACCCTTACCAAGAAATCCTGTTCCCAGCTATCTGCTGATATGAGCATGCCTAAGAAAAGTGACTGGGTAGCAACAGGCAAGGGATTATTTAGAAAAACTGTATTAAGCAATCTATAGAGCCTGAGAAGATACAAAAGGCTGTAGGAGTTGGACTCTTCTAGGCTGTAGAAGAGCGTGTAGAAGAGTTTGCAGGAGCAGCCTGCAAAGTGGAACTCTATCTTTTCTAATACACAAGTAGAAAAGTGGCAGCTGATGCAGGTCTAGGATTGATATTAACTTCACTTTGTGCAGAAAGTGCACTACATGGACTACTAGATACCCCTTCCAACGACTACTTTCATGACTCTGAGACAGAAAAAAAACCCCTGCTGTAAAACCTTAGTCCTACCAAATAGCGTACTAGAGGAAATCCAGCTTGCCCAGCAGTAAGTGGGTTGGACTCGGTAATTTTAGAGGTCTTTTCAACGCTTTACAATTCTTTCTGATTGTGTATGTGAAGAATACAGCCGGGCACCCATCACTAATAATTTCCATGAATACATATTGCATTCTCAAAAGCTTCTACACTAATTATGTTCACAACTCCTTTTTTTCACTCCATTTCCACAAATAAATTTTACCTGAAGAAAGCTTCAGTGAATTCTAACTACTGAACATGAGTTAAAGCAATGTTTTCCTTTGCAGCTTGCCTTTGCACCTACTCCTCAAATCTTATTCAAACTCCCTCTGCAAAGTCTGACTTCTCTTCAGCATCTCTCAACCTATGCAGATGGACTGCACTGTCAACAAGAAATTTATTGATACATAGTTGTGCTAAGACAAGAGAATTTGTGAATATAATCCCTGGGGCAAAAAATAACTTGTAGCAATTTACAAGACTTGCAGACTCAAAAATTTTAATGTCAGGTATGTGGGGAATAACCTGACAATTAAACAGTTCCACTGAAAAAGGTGTTATTGGATGACAATCTAAATGTGAATGCTGCAAAAAGGCACAGACTATACCAGAAGGTATAGACCACACCAAAAGGTATAAATAGGCACACAACCTGTAAACAATTCTGTTCTACCTCAGATGAGTTGCTTTTTCCAATTTTGGGCACCACAGTTTGTGAAAGATTTAAAATTGAGGAAGGCTCAGTAGAATAATAAGAGGAACTGGGATTCTAGAAAACATAACTGGAAAGGAAAAACCTGAATGAATTATGATTCTTTAACCTAAAAATAAAAGAATTAAATAGAGAAGACCAAAAGGGGAATTTCATCAAGTATATAAAAGGCTGCAAGTAGAAGAAGATACATAAATTATTCTCCATGACCTAAGAGACATAACAAGAAATTGATTAAATTGCAACAAAGTTTAAAATTAGGATTAGAATATTAGAAAATAGTAATATAATGGTCAGAATAGTGAAGTGCTGAAATAGATCTGGCATATGGACTTTCAAAATCTTCAAAACAGTGTATGTGATCTACCAGTACTTTCAGAGATATTGCTGAGGAAGGGGGTGGATTAGATACTGAATCTATGAAAATGTTTCTTTTTGGTTTCCCTCTGCCTATACAGAAACCAATTACTTTATTTGACTGTTCCATAAAATGCATTCAGTTTTGAACATTAGCTATTACAAGCATTGCATTACTGTTTGCATTTTTTTTTTAGGGTTCAGAATTTTCTTTTAAAAAGCCTAGTTTTTGTCCTTTAGATTTGTTTGGGTTTATCTTTTTTCCATCTACTTTGTACCATAGGACTTCACTCTGGAACCATGGAAATTTCCACTATTTCATTTACATAGAGGACTGAAGAGGGGAATTTGAATTGTGTGCCCCAAAAATATTTTCACACCATAATTTTCACAATTTTCTGCCCATGACTAAAAGTAATAAGCAAGAAATTTAATACAAAAACAAGAAACAATTTCTGTTCATAGAACTTATCCAACAAAATAATTTTTCCCACTCAATATATTTGGTAAAATAGGTTTGAGGGTTTTTTCATAAGATGTTTGTGAAAAAAAAAAGTTTAAAAAAAGGGGGGAAAAAAAAAAAAAAAAAAAGAGGAAAAGGAAAAGAAAAAATTGGTCAAATAACTGGCTCATAATCATGAGCCCAGTTATGAGATGAACATATGTGAGTTACACCACTCTCAGTTTAATTTATGACAGCAGGTTCTTTGCAGGCTCTTTCATCTCTAGTAGCTTCATTTATTTTTATTTCTGCAATCCTCAACTAGCCACATACTAAGACATAATCATGTTTTGGGGGGGAAGTTATCAAAGTACCCAGTTCTATACAGGTGTCTTAGTTGCCTCTGAGTTTACCTGTTTGTGGTCTTGGAAAAACGTCTCATGTGTACATAGCATGTATGAATGTATTTGTATGCCTAGCTTACATGCTGGTTTATTAGAACATCTACTTTTTTGTTTTTTCTTTTGGCAAATACTCTGTGTACCAAGAAATATATTACTCAGTCATCAAAGATATTTTTCAAGACCAAATTAAATTCAGCAAAACCTTTTAGCCCAAAAATATTCAGCATCTTTAAAGATTCTAAATATTTTTTTTTTTTACATTAGCATTTAGTCTAATTAAGGGAGAAAAATATCCTCATCTGTCAAAAGAAAATTTCACTTTCCAACTACTTATGCTTCATATGTAATTATCGATCATTTTTTGTTTTTTTTTTTCAAGTAAAGAAGTGCATGTTTAAAAAAAAACACTCTTCAGGTCAAAAATGTTTCAGTAACTAGAAAATTGCATGTTTTCATAGGCTAGTTTTTGTTTGGTTTGTTTTCAATGCCTGGCAAAGTTTTGAATGCATTACAACTTGGAAATAGGGTTTTTTTTAACCAAGCTAAAAGAACCACTGGTCATATCATGTCTCCATAGTTGTGAGTTTCATCATATCCCAGACATAGGTTTACCATCTCAGCCTCGGATGAAAATACTTCCCTGTGAAAAAGTCAGAGAACACCAGTCTCTATAAGCTTCTTTCAAAGATCCATCTTCAAAGTCCTTATGCCATTAGCAATTCTCTCATACTTTGGAAACACAACACAGAACCTGTGTGCACTGTACTTTCACACCCATAGTTTCATCCATATCATGGATTATTACCCCCCATATCCATATCATGGACTATTATCTTGATGACATCCTAAATAATATAATTCTTACAGCACTGTATGTAAAATGTCAATGATGGTCTAGGGAACAGGCAAGTGAAATGAAATGAGCATGCAGCTATATTATTTAAATTCATTTCTCTTTGACAGTACTTCCATGTCCCATGTTTGTTGCATTTCACTTACATGTCCCTGCAGAGATGTATTAACATAACTTGTTTCATTAACAGCATTACACTGTCTGCCCAGACCAGCACTGACATTGCAGCTCTTATCATCTTTCATGTCCTAAAGTACCATCTCAAAATGCCACAGATTTTTACTTTTTAAAACTAGTAAAAAAAGCTATGGTCACTATATTAACACCTAACTCTTCTAACAGAAATTTGTTTCCCAGTAAAGGTCTGAACAGTCTCCAGAAGAAACCGACTTGTGAGAATTACTGTGAACAAAGAGACAACACTTGTCCTGTATAACTACTATCAGGAAATGCAGAAGGTAAAGAGAGGTAAAAGAAGTACGAATATTCCCATTTACACTGGGGAGGGTAAACAATACAGAAGTTAAGAGGTAGAGTCAATAACAGATATAATATCTAAAGCAAGATTTGGAGAAAATGGAGATGTTTAGGTAGAAAACTGTAATCTGATAAGCAATGCAACAGCTGCTGTCTAAACTTGGAGGCACTCAAACACAAGACACTTTAGATTGGAGTTTACAGGAGGTTAATGTTTCTCATTAGAGGCATGCCTGAAGTTTCCTGACTGTCAGCAGCACAGCACCTACACACAGGGGCTCGAGAACTCCTGCTAAATCCCTGGGAGTCTTCTCTGGGATCAGTGCTGTGCTTTGGCATGAACGCAGCACAAAATTGTGTGTTTTTAAGACAGGCCTGAAAAAAACAGTGATTCACTTGACCACCTATTCTGTAATCAGCTGTCAAATCACAGACCACTTATCAGAAAGATAGGATCCAGTTATTTTTTCTGCTTTGAATGAAGCACATATTTTTCGCAGGATCATTCTCATCTCAAGGCTATTTACAGCTTTACATTAAATAGTCTTTGAACTACTGGAAGAGAAATAGGAACCCAGGTTTCTTTGCCTTCAGGTGAGTACTCTAATCACTTAGCTAAAAGTTTTGTTTGAGTTTCCTTGCACTGTTTTCTTAACAAGGGCAAAGTCTCAAACCAGATGATTTTTACCTGTCTTTTTAGCAAAGTGTATTCTTTACCAAAATCACATTAATTTTTTTTTTTTTTTCCTATGGGGAAAGAAAGGAGCTAAAGTAAAGCACTGTCATACCATATCTAACTTATCCTGAGTCATACTGCATCTTCTAGACTTACAGATAAACGAAAATTTTTCCATGTTTTTTTACTTCCACTACTACTGAAGGAACAACACAGCTAAGTAAAATGAGCTTTAGTCTACATCATTTATGCATTATACGTAAGGTATTTGGTTAAAGTTTAGTATATAATATTTCTAAAAAAAATACTTCTGTAAACAATGTCACGAAAAATTAATTTTTGCTGAGCAAAACTATTTATATTCGTTGAGCAGAAACTTATTTTAAAAAGCATCACAGTGCAGTCCCAATGATTTTATTCAATACTCATTCACCCTAGCAGAGAAAATTAATTCTAATTGTATATATTTGTCACTTCCAAGCATCTAATCCTGTATTCTTTGAATGCACACAGAGATTACATTGGCTTCAAAGGAATTTGTGTGCATGTATCTGTTGATAGCCTCTTCTCTATTATAGAAAGGATGATGCCAGCCTGGCACTCAAGTTGATACAATTTTTTAATTACTAATGTCTCCAGGATTGGATTCTGCATTTGGAAAAGGAAAAGAGAGGCTAACCCCAAATAGTATTTATATATATCAAGGTATGATTTCCCTCCTGAATCTAGTTCTGTAACTCAGTCAAAAGGGTTCAGCTAACATCATAAACTATGAGAGGGAAGCTTGAACAGTTTATGAATAGCAACTGTCACACAGATTGAATTTCTTCTTTGCTATTCAGTCAGGAGGTATTTCTTATTTCTTATAATATTTAGAAAGTGAATTTGGAGTTAAGGTATTGAAAGACTTACTGATAAAAATATTTTTATAAAATATTAACTAGCCTATTAGAAAGAAGCATTGGGTGCTCATTTTATTTAAACATAGAAGACGTAGGCAGCAGAAATATCATACATATTGTTAAATATGAGCAGAATTATAATAGAATATACTTACAGAACAATGACTTAATAAAGGATCCCAAAGTACATATGAAAAAGGCAAGAGCCAAACAAATAACCCTGTTATAATACATGCAGGCAAATGTTAGGTTGCCAACAGCTTTTCAATAAAAAAATTTGTACAATGGACATCCTTGCTAATTTTAAAGGGGAAAATTAAGGGGGGAAACTTCAAGTCTTCTAGTGGAGAAACCATTTTGCCTTTTCTCTTTCAGGAGCTTGGAAAACAGCTTAATAAGATAATAATATTAATTAAGTAACCAATGTGCATTTATTAAGTTATTACGTATTTCTTGTTAGGCCATTTAGACACAGAGTTAACACATCACTGATGGAGAGTTACATGCTGAAAATGTTATTTTTGTCTGGAACCACTACTTTACTCCTTATGGTCACATATTTCTAAAAGCAATTCCAATCTACAAAACTGATTAGGAAAGCACTGCCTGCAGTTGTAAAATGTTAGTTGAAGAAAGACATCAAAAAGTTGATTTCCCATGTGACACCCAATAAAATTGCATTAGAACACAGTTACAAATACTTTTATTTTTCTTTTTTAGCTTACATTCCTAAGATAAACTAGTTTCTGGAGATGTATTTTCTTGTACAAAAGTTATGATGTCATTTTTATTTTAGATTTCTTTGTAGCTAGAGCTACATGGGAATTTGCCCACTAGGCTGACATTATCATTCCCCTCTTACAGAAGGAACAATGTAACCACGTTTATTAAAGCCACATCAAAACCATATATTCTGAAGGGGCCAATACCCATGACTGTTTCAGTTTCAGAGTACCAGCTACTGAGTGCCAACACCTTTAAAAAAGATGTTTTTCATCTCACACACGTTCAACATCTTGTTAAAGCAGTGTTGTAAATTTAACTCACCTTGTAACTACTTCATCACGAGATCAGCTGTAAAAGAAGTTGAAGTAGGTAGCTGGGGTTAAAGTTCCCTATCAATTGGAATCCTCTTATTCACGATTAAATATAATGTGAAACTGTGCCATTACTGGAAAAAAACAAAAAAACCACCACAAAAATCACCAAGAAAAACAAACCAACCCTTCAACAACTAAACCCTGAATATGAATAAAAATTCTCTTATTGTATTTAAATATATGATTAAACTAGCAAATTTAAGATCAGATTTGCTTTACTTTCAAACAAATAGCCACTGAAAAAGAGATTCTGTGGCTGCAATCATTTTGTTAGGCTCTGCACAAAGCTAGGTATATATCTTATTTACTTAATAAAAGAGATAAAAAGTGAAATGAAATTTATGTAAATAGTATAAACATTTAGACTATGTTATTGACCCAAACAATAGTTTGCATAAGTGCAAATATTCTGCTATGAATAAGCAAATCTACCCTGATTGACTGTGGTCATGCCTGCTTAAATGGAGGTTGTTGTGGTGTTGATATCAATCTTCTGTTTTTTTGTCTCTGTGCATGCCAAAATGGTGGCATGTCAGAGCAATTCGGGATGCCCAAAATAACACTAAGAAGGAGATAATCCTGGAAATACAAGGATGAAGAAATAAATTTCAGTGCTAATAGATCTAACTTTATGCTCTTTAACATCTAATTCTTATAAAGTTCATAACGCATATTGTAATTCTGAGGAAGGCTTCTTTGCATATCATAGGAGGTAATTTAGGATTAACCGCCCCCACCAAAGAAAAAACCTATGCCTTCAGTTTCCATCTGGTGTAGAGAGACAAATGTCTAAATGAAAACCTAGTCCTTCAGCTATTCTTCTTTCATATTCCAGTGAATGAATCTGATGCTACTGGCTGGGCTCTGAGTGCACTAGCGAGATCTGCAAGTTTTTCCCTCACTACCTGTGTTCAAGATCAGCTGTGACAAGATGAACCTCAGATCAGATGTCTGAGAGAAAAACAAAGTTACTGATGATGAGCTTTGAGGGGGCTCAGATGGGGGGGGGCTTCAGCCCCTGACTTGGGAGCTGCATTGAAGCCCTAGCCCATGCTTAGGCTAGGCTGCCTGTGTTGGGATGTCCTTGCATGGCTGCCCTGACCTCCAGGCTGGGTCTCAGCTGGCCCCTGGCCCCCTCCCCCACTCTCCTCCCTTTGCCACAACACTGGGGGGGATGCACTTGGTAGTGAGGGCACCCCTGACTCCCTACACCCTGCCCAGCACCCTGCCCTTCTGCTGCCTGACAGCTGAAAAATGATGAAGCTTCCCTATTTGGGATCCTGTCCACATAAGTGTCTTTCAAAGACAAACATCTTTAAAAGGATGGTAGTTTCTTCCCATCTCTTCTCAAAATCTTTTCTACTACAAAAATACTTTGGTTGTTATGTTAATTTCCCCATTGTTCACGTTCTGGTAGGCGCCAGGGAGGTGGCCTGACCAGTTTTACATCTAAAGAGATGCTTTGTGACAGGAAACAAATAATTTGCTCAAAAAACAAATTTTTGTAATTTTGAAAAGGTTTACATCAGTTGTACACCTTGAGCAGGAAGCAAGAAATAATTCTGAAGTCTTTACAAGTGTTATCTGACAAAAAATAGTTGGTCCTGCTTCACCTCTCCTTCAGCAGCTGAGTTCAGTGTAAATAGTTGGCTACACAGGGCCAGGTCACAGGGCCAAGGACTGAGACAGTGTTATACACAGTATTAAATTGGTAGCACGGACTCAGAAGTTTTGTCACTGGCCAGCTGCTATTCTTCCATACAGGTTAAAGATTAAAATGGGTTAGGAATAATTCCTAATAGAGAACTTGAATAGAGCCACACAGTTTTGGCATTTTGAGAGTTCATCTGAACAATTATACTGTTATACCATACTTCAGGGCCAGAGAACAATCCCTGGCCAATTTTACTCAGAACAGACCCTATGAATGCAAGAACCATGAAGCTATCAGAAGAGCAAAAAGAGGCAAAGGGCAAACCTGTGGCCACAATCATATTCTTGAGTGAGTTTTTACATTTTATATCTCACCATCACTGGACAGAAATGACAGAAAAGCTCAAGGATCAAAATCTCACGACTCTCCCAGACTAGTTAGTACTTAGCTATGCAGTGTGCCTGCTGCTACAGGGCTGGCAGTGCTCACATCTACCCAGAATAGCCCAGATGTGGGCATTATGACCTTGCTTTAGTATGTGGACATTATGCGTGCAAAGCTGCTTGCAAAAAGGGAGCAACTCTACTGTCTACATGAGTTTTAGTGCAGATAACAGGTTTCTCAAAGAACTAACATCTATGACTGAGGCCTTTGGTACACTGAGACTGTAATGAAGATGTAGGCACAGAAGTACACATGAAGTATATCACCTCAGTGAATCTCAGGTGAAGATCTGTCCTGGTACCCTTTATGTCTAGGTGCCTCTAAGCAGAACAGATCAGAAACTGAAATAGAGGTGAGTTTCTGGGCACCAGAGATTCTGTGTTAAAAGAACTGTAATGGACAGGTTTCTACAACCTAGAGAAAGTTCATAATATGCAGGAAAGTTTGCACCCTTAACATCAGTTTTTTATCTCTGGTTGTTTATTGAAATATGTGTTTATAAATTTTTCAGCATAAAGATTCTCCACTCATTCAAATCAACAGAGGTTCCAGCTCCACTTTTAGAAATGTGGGTCCAAGGCTCCAAAGCTCAGCTCAAGACAAGATGATAAGAACATTTAAAAAGTAATATTAAAAAAAAAACCAAACAACTAGCTAGCGGGTATCTATTTTGTTATATTAAAAAAAAAGGATACACAAGGAAAAAAAAGCAATATAAAAATGTAAATCTATTCCCTCAGAGTAGACCAAGACATAACCAGACATGATAATGTTGCCAGGATTTGTACACATTAACAGAATGAAGAAAAAAATCATTAGGGCTAGTAGTAATGGTCTGCGGTTAGGAACACAGAAAATTCCCATGTCCTGGTGCAAGGAGAGATTATAACAGTGGTTAATGAGGCTGAAGCTGGTCAATAGGACTGTGAACAGAGTGACACTGCAGTGCCAATGTCTCGGCCTGAGAGCCTGCACTCTCTGCCATGCTCAATAAGCTTTCATGAGCATCCAGAAGTGAAAAAATCCAAAGGTGATGATAAACACATTAATCAAAATAGCTCAGACAAAACAAGCATCTCTGGTATTATCTCCATGATAATACACTTCTGTGGACACTGTGTACTACTTCTGTAATGTTTTATAACATCAACAGAAGCCTTCAAACTTAGAGGTTTATTTCAAGCATTTGATCTACATAATTTCTGTAATTCTTCTTTAATCACAGTTTTATATAACTATGCTCTAAAGTTTGGGGGTTTGCTTGGGTTTTTTTTAAGGCAACTTCTTGACATTTTTCATAATTTAAAATTGGGATTTAAGACAAACTCGGGGAGGAAATCCTTGAGGGATAGAGCACTGATGAAACAGAGTGTGCAGAGAAGAGAGCTGAAATGAAACGAAATGAGTGTTGGTGATGTGTTGAGCAGAGGTCACAAAGAGATGTGGTTTTTTAAGGGATTTTTAGTGCTTCTGCAAAAGACAGCACATCCTCATTAAGCAGACATGCAAAAGCATGGAAGATACAAAGAAAATGGTTAAAATGTGGCTGGAGATACTGGAACTAGTCAGAAGTGCAGAGCTTCTCCTAGGCTCAGACTCTTCCTTTTTCCACTTGCAGCTTACTGAAGCAGTCTGTTCTCCCCTCTTTTGCATGCAAAAGATGAAATAATGTTTTGTTTGTTTAGAACTATCTAAAAATTACTCCACGTAGCCTTGATGAATGGCAAATGTGGGAAGTGTGAACTGTGTGAGTGCATCCTGAAAAGATGCAGATTTAAATGGGAAAAATGCAAAGTGTTTAGAAAACAGAAACTGTTGATAAAGGCCCACAGAAAATAGCCTTCAGCTTGGACTATCTTTAACAATGAAACACATTAACAATTGTAAAATATATCAAAATATTTAAACACTGCTTTACAGCCTTTATTCAGAACCTATTAGAGTGTTTTCATAAATTAATTTAAAATGTTGCAGTTGGTGAAGGTCATGCCATAAAAGAACATATAATTCCTGACAATCATTAGAAAAGCATTCACAGTTACAGAGATTAATAACATTCATCTGTTATGGTTAGTCCTGTGAAACTTTCAAAGGCATATATTAGGATGGAATAAATCTTTTTTAATGTATTGTTTTCAAATCCACTTTCTAATTCTACAGACCCTAAATGCTGCACCCTTAACTGTTGTAAATCAACTTAATTCCAGTGAGTCTCAGCCTGTAGCCCCTGGGTTTGAGAGATGAGAACTCTGAAACCATCCACAGATTAGTATAACTGGAAAAATGAAAAATAACTGACCTCAGTCTTTAAGTGTCATATCACTAAACACACTCTTTTCTTCCACTTATTATGTGATGCTTTTTCATATATTAAAAAAAAAAAAATAGAACAAATGCCAATACTGTTCTAGTAAAATAATAAATATTTGAATGGAAAAAGGGTTATTCAAAATAAACACACCTAACTAAGAAGCCTGGTATTTGACACATATGACCTTAAGTACACAACTTGTACCCCATGAAACTGAAATTCACTACACTTAATTAAGGATGTACGTCTCTGTATCATGAGAACACAACAATGGTGATATTATTCTCAGATGATTAAACCCGAAGGCTGGAAAAAGGCCAACAGTGAAGAGAGATATTATCCACAAGCACTGAAAGCAGAGATTTTTAAGTCTAGGAGACAAAACTATTTCCACTGTGAAAAAAAGTAGTAAATTTACTTCTAGATAAAAATGGTGCTTTAATATGGTTCACCTATGAACTAAAGATTGTCATTAGATTTTTTCATGAAGTGTCTTAAAATATTTAAATTCTCACTCCTCAGAAGCTCATGTGATTAGAGCACAAGACTAAGAACTTGGAAGAACTAGGTTACAGTCCCATAACTGACATCGCCTCACAGGGAAATGGTGATCAAATGAAATAATAATTTCTGAGTTCCATTTCCATAATATGCAAAATTAGGCTTAAGAGTGTACATTGGTATTAACTAGCACAGATGATGGATTTTAGATTTCATACATGTTAGAAGAATGGACTGCTGCTGTCAGGAAGTCTCATTGTTCACTCGAGACAAGACATAGCACATCTCCTAGTCACATCGGAGGACAGCCCACAGCCGCTGCTTCAGCTGGACGTGGGAAGACAAACACAGGGTGTCACCGCACCTACTGTCAACCATCCAACATCTCAACGTCCTGTCTAGGAGAAAGCAAGAGACAGGAACCTCCTCAGGGCAGTCCATTCCTTCCTAAAATAGGTCATGCAACAGGCGAGGGGAACAGCCCTCTGGAAATGTTTGTCCCTCCTGACTACATGAAAACCCAGATCATCAGTTCAGACTTCACCGGCACAACCTGAGGCTGCTAAAGGTAGGTGACGGAAGTACTTTGAACACGTTTTGTAGTTTTTTGTTTGTTTGTTTTTAATGGAAAATTTGTTTGGTTTTGTTTCGTCTTTCTTCTCCTTTTTCATTCTTTTACTTGCAGGGTCGCTCGGCAGCGGCATACCGCGGTGGTCCCGCTCTCTAACCAACACCCTTACCCTCCCANGCGCCGCCGGTACTTAGGCTCGCCGGCGGGGCCGGGTAGCCAGAGCGGAGTCGGGTGCGCAGCGGGGAGGCCGGGGCTCACCTCCTCTGCGGCGCCCATGGGGACTGGACAACTTTAAAGGAGTTCGGGGGGGTTCTGGCGCTGGGCGACCACGGGTACGGAGGCGGGAGGAGGGTAGAGGGACCTCTCGGGTGGGGGGATACTGGCCGCCTGCTCTTTGGCTGGTCCCGGCGGGGTCCCGGACGGGGTGCTGGGACCTGGCAGGCGGGCAGGGGGTGTCAGCTCCGAGGCCGTGCGCTCCTCCCGCCGCTTTCCCGCATGCCCGGCTCATCTGCGCGCAAGCGGAGGGAAGGGCTCGGGACCCTCCGTGCTAGCCCTTACCGGGGCCCTCTCCGCTTGCCGAGCCACGAGAGGAGGCTCTTGGGGCAACTCCGTCCGCCCGCGCAGAGCTGCCGGGCCGCGTGGGAGCCAGGCGCTCCAGAACCGCGGAGATCGGGAAGCCCCGCAGGGCGCGACCCGGGGAGACGGTGCTGTACCCTGCCCGGCACCCTGAGGGCAGGAGGAAGGATCCTCACTAGGAGTTTCACCCGTACGTGGGGGAGGGATGAGGGCTTAGGGCAGAATCGCTCAAACCTTTCATATGTGCCTTGATTTTTTTTTTCTTCGTTTTTTTTTTTTTTCTTTCTTTCCTCCGTTTGCATTTCCCTTCTCTTGTTCTCTCGATCCCTGCTCACCCCACCCTTCCTTCAGATCCAGCGATTCCTGCCCTCGCCTCGCCCTGTCATTGATGGGAAATCAACTGGATCGCATCACCCACCTGAATTACAGCGAGCTGCCGACCGGGGACCCCTCGGGGATCGAGAAAGACGAGCTGCGCGTCGGGGTGGCTTACTTCTTTTCGGATGAGGAGGAGGACCTGGACGAGCGAGGCCAGCCAGACAAGTACGGTGTGAAGGGCTCCGGCAGCCCTGGCCAGGAGACGCCCACCCACCACCTCCACCACCAGCTGGTGCTGAACGAGACCCAGTTCTCCGCTTTCCGCGGCCAGGAATGCATCTTCTCCAAGGTCAGCAGCGGCCCCCAGGCTGGGGACCTCAGCGTCTATTCGGTGTCAGCCCTGCCTGCCCTCTGCAAGCCGGGGGACCTGCTGGAGCTGCTCTACCTGGGGCCGTCGGAGCATCCTCCGCCGCACTGGGCAGTGTACGTGGGCAGCGGGCAGATCATCCATCTGCACCAGGGGCAAATCCGGCAGGACAGCTTGTACGACGCGGCCGCGGGCAACGTGGGCCGGGTGGTGAATAGTTGGTACCGCTTTCGCCCGCTGGTGGCTGAGCTGGTGGTGCAAAACGCCTGCGGGCACCTGGGCTTAAAAAGCGACGAGATCTGCTGGACTAACTCGGAGAGCTTCGCCGCCTGGTGCCGGTTCGGGAAAAGGGAGTTCAAAGCCGGGGGGGAGCTGCAGGCTGCTGCCGACACCCAGCACCAGCAGCAGTACTATCTGAAGATCCACTTGGCGGAGAACAAGGTGCACACGGTGAGGTTCCACAGCCTGGAGGATCTAATACGCGAGAAGCGCAGGATCGATGCCAGTGGCAAACTGAGGGTGATCAACGACCTGGCTATAGTGGATGGGAAAGAATAGGGAGTAGCAGGGGTGCATGGCTATCTTCCTTCTGCCCTGCCCGGGGAGACCAGCCTGCCACAGAGACAGGAGGCTGCACCCTCTTTCTGTGGGATGAGACTGGAAGCAGGATCCATGGCAACATTCCAAAAACCAGCATTCTTTACACCCATAGCCAGTATTTTGTTTGGCTTTTAATAGTGTTAATGCTGAAAGAGTGAGAGAGAAAGAAACTAGGGGGGAGGTGCAGGAAGGCTGTTTTCAGAGCAAGCGGACAAAGTCTCTCCTGTTGATTGATGTTGACCATTCTAGCAACACGCCAATAAAATTTCAAATTGAAATTTAAAAACAAAAGATTATTTCATGGCTTTAATCCATGATAGGTTTTAAAAATCTGGGGCCATGGATGTGGATCTAGCTAAATGAGTTTCTAGATAATATTTGCCTTGTGGCCAACCAGAAGCATCAATCATACTTTGCTAGCTGTGAGGAGAAGGGAGGTTGATGGGGAATGGAAGGGGGGGTAAATAGCTGTTTTGTTTCTAAATACTGTTGCTTCAGCCTGTAGCTGACACCCAAATTTTGTCCCAGCCAACTCAGGCAAGATATTAGCAGGGAAAAATGCTTTCTTATTTCTGGTTGAAATCTGTTCCATTTAAAATATTTGTCATCTTTGCTTTCTGTTTGCAGCACTCTGCCAATTGTCATTACAGAGCATAAGCTCTTTTCACCTTTTTCCAACCTCTCTGCCCTTTTTAATTTTTTTCTCTTGGAAAAAACTTGGTGAGCAGCTGTTTTCCTGAAACTAAATTCATTGGTTAAAGGAAGTGGTGTATTTTGTAGAACAGTGTACTCAGTGTTGCTCCTCAGAGATCCAGCCTCTAGGATCTTATGCTTGAGCTGTGGATTTGTATCGCTGTAGTGATTCTCACTGCACCACTGCTTCAATACCTCTTCATGCACAGGTCAACACAACCCTGCAAGAAACGAATAAGTTTGAATTCTGCATGTTGCCTCTTTGAAATGGCAAATTATTGCATATTTACAATTCCACTTAAGGAAAATAGATGTAATGTGGCAAAGTTCATCTTGCATTTCAAATTCCAAACAAAATCTGTTCAGTCTAAGTTTAGGAATCCCCAGCTGCATTTAAGATGCCTTCTAATGTGGTGTGAGCAATGCATTGTCTGTATTTCAGATCCTAATCACTCATTGCTTAATTCTTAACTTTTGAAGTGAAAGAGGCAGAGTATAAAATATATATTAAAGTTTAAACAAGTTATTAGACTGGGGCACTTAGAGCTGTCTTTTTTTTTTTTATATTTAAATTATTCTGAGCTGCATACAACTTGTAATAAGCAATTTGTCATTGCATGTTCCAGTTCTGGAAAGATAATGCATTTGTTTTTGTCCCCTCTTCTCATATCAACATCAGATGACCAAACAGAATACCCCTCTTCTGTATATACTATACACTCCACCCCCTATCAATGTACTGTGTCCTGGCTCCTTTTTGTATTAAACAATGTCATAAGCAGCCTTGTTGCAACAGCAATTTCATTTCTCCAAAGTATTTTCCTCCCATAGCTAAAGCTGTGAGGGTGGAGTGTACTTCATTATAAGAAGTTCCAGCATAAATATATTTTTTAGAAAAGTAAAACCAAAAAATAAAGAGAAAAACCCCAGAACTGTACCCCTTCAGTGAAGGTCATCAAACTGGCTTTGTGTTTGCTGATACACTTGGCAAAATTTTGTGGTAATAATCAGTGTAATTTTTATCTCCTTCTCTAAAGAACCTTGGTTAATACAATATAGGGTAAATATTTGAAAAATGTGAATTAGTGTCAAACTACTGCTGAAAAAGCCTCAAATCACAACGTACGTTTAAATAAATGTGTAATATTTTAGCTTTACATTGGCAATAGTTGCTGTCTGATAATGATAGCTCTTTTCAAAACATGAACAGCTTCCTCTACATAATATTTTTGTGTCTTAATAGTTACACTTCGTTAGATCTCCCAAAGTGTTTGCCAGATCTCTTTTCACTGTGTCATGTGGTGGATGCCCTGTGGGATTGCAGAAAGGCACTGGCTTTACATCCAAGGCACTTAGAAAGATGGGTGGGCAAGAGTAGTTTAATTTCTCCTTATAAAAATTTAATTTCTCCTTAGAGAACTGAGGTAGGAATAGGCACAGAGAACTGAAGACAAAATAAGTAACAATGTTGATGAAGACAGGAAGAATGAAGTGGGATCACATTATTTTTGGTTTCTGAAATGCCTTTTTAAAAAATTGCTCTTAGATGAATACAGGAGTAGAGAGAGGATCTGTGCAAGAATGGCATTGCATGTTCATCCTTGTGAGAATTTAAAACACACTGGTTTAAAACTTTTCACTGTGCTTTCCAAATGCTCTATTGCTCTATCTAAACATCCATTTTTAACTCTGGGCGTTCTTTGGTAATGATTTACTAACCTGGTTCATGAACACAATAATTTTCCTTGTTTTGCCTAGCTGGATGTAGAATGGTACCTTGTAGTATATATGGGAAGGTATAGGAACTATACATGCTTGCTTTTAAGTTCTGTCAGAAGTTTTTGGCATCAGCCCAAATTTGTACAGGTAGAGGTAATAGCAAAATTATGGTCTTAGTCCTTTGCATAAATTTATTGGAAATATTCACAAATGGTATTAATCTAGGATATAGTATTGCTATGACTGTGTTCAAGTGTAAGTCTTATTAACACCAAAGACACCCATGCAGATCCTTTTTGGTTTTTTTCCTTTTTCTAGATTTCAGTCCTGAGTTACTGACAGCAATCTGGTCCTGATTCATAGTCCATTGGAGGTAATGGAATGGCTCTCACTGCCTTCAGTGAGCTTTAGATCCTAATTTATTGTTTAGAAGGTGGTTAAAATTTGTGGACCTTGAGAAGAAATGAGATTTAAGATGGCATTTCAGAAACAAGATAGGGCACCTTTCTGAGATGGGAGACAGTAGAAACAGGCGATGCCGTAAAAATACAGAAAGAAAACTGACTAGTTCTGAAACAGCAATGTTAATCTGAGATGGCAGTAAGGAAATAATGAAAAGACCAAATGAAAAGTGCATGCAAAAAGTTGTTCAATGCCTTGAAACAAGAAAAGGAAGGTGGGGGAGCAGTCAGCTATGAGCAAGGCAGTGAAATGGATGACTGACAGGTAAAAAATGTAATTGATTATACTCATCTTTCAGGATCAGTGACCTGCCTGAGTTAAGATTTCCAATTCCAGCAGTGAAGGTATTGACAAATTATATTATATCTGTGCAATCTGTTTACATTCTTCAGTCTAGCTACCTAGGGTAAATATTTATATCTTATTCATTGCTCTTGAAATACTGACTTGTAGTATGACTGCAATGCTAGGATGCTTTGCACATCTTCCTTTTATGTCACTTTGCACATCTTCCTTTTATGTCTCGTTTCAAACTTCCTGTTGTCTATTTGGGTAGTAGTTTTATAGAATCTCTTTTTGAATATGATTTTCTTAGTCTTTTCAAAATGTGATCTTTTGAATTCTGTTGAGGCTAAAATTTTATTTAAAAAACCATATTTGTGTCCCATTGAAACATAGAGAGCCTTTGTGAAATGTTGTACTGTTATGACTAAAATGTCTGCTGTTTGTTGGCTGTGCATATAGGTAGAAGATTGTAAGAATGGGTAGCAAAATTGATTTTGTCTCCATCTTGTTTCTGGGTTGCTTTGTTTTCATTTGTTAGGATTTTTTTCCAGTCTAAAGTCACTATAGTTTTAAAAAATGAAGAAAAAAAAAAAAAAAAAAGTAAAAGCTTCATAGCCTAGTTTTAGGGCAATAAGGCAATTGATCCATATGTGGATTTCAGATTAAAAACTGGGTGTAACAAGATAGGGCCTTCAGCGTGTGACAAGAAATGTCTTTTGGTCTGTGCTGGGTTGAGCACAGTCTTAATTATCCTGCCTCTTTTCATTTTAGTGTCTTTCATATGCAGGTAAGTGATGTGCAAAAATCTGCCAAGAGTTTATAGACCTGTTTATGGGATGTGTTGAATGTTTGTAACTGCAACCAACATTTCTTGGAGCTGAGGGAACACTAGATTTCAGTCAAAACATGCAGCATCTTTTGCAATCAGGTACCTCAGGTCAGCTGGTTCTCAACCCTCTGTATACAGCTACAGAGGAAGCAGTGGGCTGGGATAGTTGCTGCTAGTTTTAAGGTTTAGTGATTTTCTATGAAAGTTTTCAATAGGATGGCTTAATAGTGTTCTGTCAATAATTATACTTGGCTGTTACTAAAAAGTTGTATGTGTTGCTGCTTATGCTGTCCAAGCAGTGTATCTTCTGCTTTATAACCCAGGAGAATGAGGAAGTCCCAGTCCCAAAGAATTAATACAGGAATATGTAAGGAGTCATGAATGGGATACTGTGCTGAGGGCAGTTCAGCTGCAGATCCAAAAGATAGTTATATATGACCACAGTGTGATCAAGTGCTGCTGTTATTCTTGAGTGTCAGTGTTTCCATGGCAAGTGAGAAATCTGTTTGGTTACTTTATCATTATGAAACATTTAACTTCTCTGTACTTTTTCAGATTTGACATGTGAAAGTGCCCCATGCTTGTGGATCCTCTGACACAATGTTAATGAGATTTCTTAAGAGTTACATTGTAAAGAAAATTGAATACTCAGATCATATACTTTACTGAACTGCTTGTAAATAAAAAAGAGGGTAGCGTAGATGTTAATTTGGAAAAATGCAGTGAACTAAGAATCTTCTGCTATGTGGTGTATCAATGCATTTACTTCAGATTATATATCCAGATTATGTTGTCCAGTTCTGGAGCTCCAAACACAAGAAGGACATGGAGCGAGTCCAAAGAAGGGCCATGAAGACAAGAGGGCTGGAGCACCTCTCCTATGAAGGCAGGCTGGGAGAGTTGGGGTTGTCCAGCCTGGAGAAGAGAAAGCTTCAGGAGACTTTATAGCAGCCTTCCAGTACCTGAAAGGGCTACGGGAAAGGTGGGGAGGGACTTAAGAGCGTGCAGTGATAGGACAAGGAGTGATGGCTTTAAACTGGAAGATTTAGGTTAGACATTAGGAAGAAATTCTTTAGTAGGAAGGTGGTAAGACACTGGAACAAGTTGCCCTGGGAAGTTGTGGCTGCCCCCTCCCTGGAAGTGTTCAAGGCCACATTGGATGAGGCTTCGGGCAGTATGGTCTAGTGAAAGTTGTCCCTGCTCATAGCAGGAGGATTGGAGGTAGACAATCTTTAACATCCCAAACAAAACCATTCTATGATACAGAAATAGTCTATATAAAAATTATTCTATGATACAGAAATAATCTATATAGATACAAATTACTAGTGCTGGTTGTTTGTTGGTTTTTTTTTAAAAAAAAAAAAAAGGAGTTGTGGCACTCTGTGTCATCTCTTCTGCAAAATAGTATTATCTTGTCTAAATGATACAATTTCACTGTGAAGTTCTCTTTTTTTTAATATTGAAATGCCACCATGCCATTTCAGTTGCTTTAACTATATTTACCTTTGAAAAATAAACCAGAATTTGTCTTACAGAGTTTATAATAGAGCAGGTAGTAATATGGGCTTCAACTTCTTAATTTAAAATATTTGCATCAAACGCAAACATATTTAGGTGGATAGGTCTAGAGGGATTATAGAGCTTCTGTTAGCAGAGACCATTCACCTACTTTTATACGGTGGCACTTTTTCTCATATTTTAATTTGTGGATTTTGGGGTGTTTCTAATTCTGCAGGTGATCTATGGGTGTAAAACTTTTTTTCTTCTTCAAGTGTCTGCAGGATCAACATCTTTAAAACAAAGATGATCTATCCCCTTCTTGTGGCATTTACTTTGAGCTAAAGTTAAGCAGAACCAACCAGGACCAAGACCTCAGCATCAACCTCCAGTAGAATTCAGTGGGAGGCTCACGTGTATGATATCTACCAGAAGGGCCTTAATTGCATACTCTTGTACATATAGTAATCATCTATGCAAATTGGCATTTTCCTGGGCAAAGTGTTTTAATGCTTTTCAAACATCCCTTTGACTTTATCTTGCATGGCTTTGTGGGTACGTGTGTTGGTCACAAATAGAAAAATTGAGTTTAGTTTATGGGCTTGAACCTCTGCCTTGCTGTAGAGCTATTGCAACAGGAACTCAAGTGGAATTTGAAACTAATGGGGGTACAACAGAAAGGGGTGGGAGAGTTTGCAGTTAATCTCCATTCTGTTCAAGGAAGATCTTCAGAGCTAAGTTTGAATTTATTTGCTTGCTTCCCTCCCTTCTTCCTTCCTTCCTTCCCTCCCAGGTGCACAAGGGTGAGTAACTGTGCAGCCCTCATACATGAAAACATTCACACTTTGGAGATCCATGCTACTGCTTTGACAAAATAGGGTGAGTCAAATATGCAGTGTCTCATCAGCCTTAAGTAGCAAACAATTTTTCACAGTTTAAACACTATTTGGTTACAGAGTGGAACTGGCAAACTATTTTGAGAAGTCATTTTTAATCTCGTAAACTAAGCAGCATAATGCTTAGCATAATGCTGAAACCTCAATAGTGGTTCTGGGTTCCTATACAGTAGAGGTAAGGGCTTGTTCCCAGTTTTTGTAAATAAAAGAGTAACCCTGACCCAACAAAATTATCATGGGATAGAACTTGTGAATAAATTGAACAAACCCCAGGTTTGGTTCTGACATGACACTGTCACTGCTGCAGGTAAATAAATGACAAATAGCTAGCAATGTGGGTAAATACCAACTGCTGCATTTTGACACTTCTTCACAGCAGAATACTTTATGCCACAGATGGAATATTCCTTGTATGTTATTCAACATGAGTAAACATACCACAATCTAGTTTTAAGGCAGATCTTTTTTTTTCCGTATGTTCTTATTGTTTCCATATGCCCTTTCAGTCAGCTGAAAGCAATACAAACACTGAGCCTGAAAAATACAGTATTTGTAAATGTTTAAGCAGAAATTTATATGTATATTGAGATATAACCCGTATATTTGTATATACATATACATACTTTGTGTGTATGTATTATGCATACACACACACAAGAAGTCTTGACTATTTTATTAGTATTGGTAATAAATGGCAGTCATTTCAATATGTATTTTATCTGTGCAGCAGATGGATATCCAGGTATTCGCTGACAAGATTTTAACAGTATTCAAATATTTGTTCTTCAGGGTATTCCATGGTCTTCTGACATCAAGAGTAGTGAGTTAAATATGTGTGCTTTGACATACTGCTGTTTACTGAAGGAAAAATATCAAGGAGCACTACACATTGCAATAATAAAATACCCTTTTAGAATGAACTGTGCTGCTACTGACTTGTGTATTTATAAATAAAATAATGCTCCAGTGAAGTATCCATCCATCTTCCTTTGGCATATTTTAATGGATTGTGCCACAAGTCTTTTTCATAATTTGAATATTTTTCCCCTCACTGTAATATTTTGAAATTAACATTACTGAAATTAACTGTTCTTTTGTTCAGACATGCTCAACTGTTGTTGTATAGCTATTCCTAAGTAAAAAGATGGCTGGCATTGGTATTTCTTGACTTTTCACATCTTACCATTCTTTGAACAACTTCTATAATTACTTCAAAAGCTAAATGGTGGAAATTTTAAAAGCACTTACAATTGATTTGATTCTCCCCATAGAATTCTTTGTTGGAAATTTACCTCGGTTATTTGGGCCATAGTTAGGTTAACACTAACTGCTTTTAGAAATCTTGCCTAATAGACACAAGGTCAAAATGAGCTCTGTCAAGACCTGCAGGTGCTTCACACAGGCAGGATTACTGAGTTAAACCTCTGACTCACTGACAGATGAAACTTCATTTAAAAAATGAGTAGAGTAGCTCAGTTGATCCCGCCTGAAAAAAGGAATGGATCTTTCTACATATCCAAAATTATTTTTCCTCCTCCTGAAACTGTGAGTGATATAAGACGCTTTTCCATGAACAATCCCAGGACTAGAAATCACTGTTACAGAGACTGTCAGAACTCAACACCGTAATTTTCAGATGCTGTAGAAGAAAAAAGAAATCACTCACCTATCCTGTTGAAGTTTTTTAATTAAGCAATTTTGTTGAAATAGGTAAGTGTATCTCTAAGGAAAGAAGAACCAGTATAACAACTCATAGACCACTAGAACATTGCTAGTAATTAAAACATCTGTCTGAGCACCAGCATAAGTTACTTTTAAGGAACAGATTGCATTTCAAACTACAGCTTCATTGAACAGAGGTAACTTAGATGAATGCAAGGACCTGTTATTGTTTATGATAGAGCTATGTGGTACAACTCTGTTTACTTCCTAATATGCCATGGTCCTACTTTAGCTTTAAATTCAAACCTCATTACATGATACATCTGCCTACCTGTCAGTATTTTCTACTGGATTAGTATTTTCAGTCTGTGCTCACTACATGTACCATTGATTCTTCAGTTAAGGATAATCAAAGTCATTATTATTACTGAAAGGTTCATTTAATTAACTGGTCATCTCATTTTAATTATGGCAATATAAAAGAGTGTCAGGTACTAGACTCCTGCACAAAGGGTCAGTTAATATGCAGATTAACCTTTTCAGTAACATTGTCTGGGTCCCATTGGCTCTATCTAAGGGCTGTAAAGGCACTTCATACCTCTTAATTTCTCTTTCAAGTAAAAAAAATAGGGTAAAAAGGATTGGCAAAAGAAAAATGTTCTAAAGGAGTTATGTTCAGCAGAAATCTTGGGCTGTTCTTTTATATTTATGGTTTGTATAGAGATAAGCTCAGAAATAAGCTGATAAAACTCTGTGTTAGGTGCAACAGAGAAATTATACCCTGTAAATTTTGTCATGCTAGATGCTTGCATATGTATGCTAAATAAAAAGGATAATCTTTTGATTTTCCTTTTCACAGCATGCTAGTAACTTTTCCTAATCGATAGGAAGCCCAAATTGAGTTCACTGCTGCTGATGAAGTGCAAGAGCAATAGAAATGTCAAATGTTTGCATACTGCAAGTGATAGCAGTACTGAAATCCTATCTCAAATTCCATTCTCCCAAAATCCTTAATCTCAAACATACCTTTGAGCTTTTAATGACTTTTCTAAGAATAATGTACAAGAGAATGTGAATGGAAATAAACTAGAAACATAAAATGTCAGAGGAAAAAATTGTTTCATGTTCAGCTACGGACTGTCCTATATTTCTTATTTCCTTGAAGCAGGAATAAGATTTATATTGATACTTAGGGAGAAGTTCTGTTTGCAAGATCCATAAACTTTTTTTGAAAATTCAGGTGTGCTTTACTGAAACAAACTGCTAAGGAAAAGGTACCATTTTGAGTTTAATAGAGTTACCATATTTGTGAGAAATCTCAAGGCATATTCTTTGCCTATTGCAAATCTTCTGTATACTAGTGTCACTCTCCTCCCTGATAAGGAAAGGAGAGAGAATAAGGGAGAGAGACTTATGGGTTGGAAACTAAACTACACAACTTTAATGAAACAGTAATGATAAATAGGAAAAATTACTAAATATATACAAATATACAGGAAAAATTGATACCATGTTCCTCCCCCTTCTCCCCCAATAACTCTCACGTCACCACGGAGGCTGCAGGGCAGCCCTGGGAAAGTCCAGGCTGGACTGCTGGAGTCAGCAGCACGGGGGGGAGGCAGGACAGATTCAGCACAGGCAGACGAATGGATGGAATCCTCCCAGGATGCTGAAGCAAAACAGGGAACCAGCAAAGGAAGGGCAGGAAGAACAGGAAGGATAGGAAGGGGGTTGACCCTTGTGATCCCTCAAATTTATACTGAGTATGATGTGTATGGGATGGAATACACATCATGTTTGGTCAGTTCTGGCATCTATCTTGTTGAGTCCTCCCCAAAGGAGGGGTTCAGGTGGGACCTCTTTACTTCTTCTGGAGAGTAAAATGTTCCTCAGAGCTGAGCAGTGTCCTTGGCTATCCAGTGTTATCAGTCCTAGAAGCAGACACTGTCTGAGAAACTTGCTGTTAATTTCAGCAAGTGCAACTACTTACGAGAGGCTTAGCTGAAAGCAAAAGTACAAACCAGAAAATCACCTTTATCCTGGTCCAAACCAGGACAACTAGTTTCAGACCAAATAGCTGCAAAACGTGAAACGTTACTTGTTTCATTAGTTTATATTGGGAAGTGTTTTGCAGATATGATTAGTCGCTTGTGGTGCCTCATCTTCTCAGTACTTCATTGAAGATCTCACAAACTTTTTAGTTTTTTCCTCAATGTTGAATTTCTGCCACCTGAAAATGAAGCCCCCAGATATCCTCCAGTCAGAAACTGAACTGAGGACAGCTTAAGTGAAGAATGGAGAAAGTTACATATTTTAAAAAGCTTTCATAGCTGTAAAACAAATCTTGCAAAACAGAATTTTATATGGTATCCTACTAAGTATTAAATGTATTAGTATTTTTTAAACATACAGTTCAGCACTAGTGTATGACATGTAAAAATGGTAGCTTCTTCTTACCTATTGTGGTTAGCTGAGAAGCATCCCATTTGCTCCAAGACCCTAGATGAAATGCAAAGTTTTCTTACATAAAGAATTGGTTAATCTGATTTCAATTATCAATTAGGCTTTTTCAGTACTTACTGAGAATGAGCTGTCTGAGCAACTTTGTTCTCTGAAGATGCCTGCATCTCCAGTGGCTATAGAAGGCATAGCAATGCTCTTAGTTAACACATTGTAGCTGAGTGTGAAAAACATGGACTGAAGGCTGATTTCCCCAGTTGTATATGTAGTCTACCTTACTTACCTAAACAGTGGAAAGAGAGCCATACTTTCAGAGGACAATACACCCCACTTCAACATGCACATAATAAAATCACATATTTCAAATGGCTTCTATCTCTCCCTATTTAGTGTTTATACAACTAGGAATAGCCTGTTGCCAGAGTAGCTAACAAAGATGACAGTAACTAAGGAAAAAAAAGTCTTGAAACTACATGATTTATTCTCTCTCAATTAGATCTCTACTGTTTTGTCAAACCTCAGCCTAATAAAGCTTGGTTTACCGAGATGGAGAATGCTGTGTGATCCCAGAAAAATGACAGTCTCTAGATAATTGATAAACCCTGATATATTAGAAACTTATACATTAATTATGTCATAACTGTAAGCAATGTATTGATTTTTAAAAAGCTACAAAAGTAATTTGTGAACAATTTGCCCAATTATAATCACACACAGAGGGAAACTTGTTGTCTTCTAGTAAGTTTACAGAACCCAGTCAATTATTTTAAGAATTTCCCTGGAACTGATTGCCAGAGGACCTGGGTATCTTACAATAAATTAAAACAAATATTAATTACACAACGATCCATTCAGGTGGCTCAGTGCACTTTAGCTGCCTTTTATTTGTCTCACAAAGAACCAAAACACTGACATGTTCATTAACTGAATGCTTGATTGAACAAGTAAACCTTATACTACACTACAGCCTGCCAAATTTAAATTCTGGTGGCCTGCCAGAGGAAAACCAGAATTCCCGTTTGATGCTAGTTATAACAAATTCTGTTAAAAAAATAACAAGATGCATTCTGTATTTGCTGAAAATTCTCAGGTGATTGTTGACATTAGTCTTACCTTAATCCTAGGTAGCATACCTGCATAACTAATAATTTCATATAAAGGGGTGTCTTGTGTTAATGAGAAAAATAAGCAATATGGAATTATGAATCCTTACACAGTAATGGATCCTCTAGGATATCAGCTCAGTAACCATACTACTAGAGGCTTTAACACTTATTGTGATCTGTATTTCTGCAGATGAGAGGATGTCCACTCATCTAGAAATATATTAACTTGCCTTCGTCAAAACTCATTCAGTTAGTGTCAGGGATTGTCAGTACAGCAGTGAGACAGCAGGCTGCCTTCCAGGAGAGTAAAGTGTAAGAAATGGATGTAACCATTTGTTATTGTGTCAACATATTTTAAAATTAACAGGTCAGTTTAGCTGTTACTCAAAACAATGACAAAAAATAACTTGAAAGCGATGTGACAGATTGGAACAGAACTTTGAGAAATTTCAAAATAGATTCTAAGGTTAATGGCCTGCTCTTAAGCTAAGGTAAGCTGAAGAAAGGTGAATTTAAGACAGAGTTAAAGGCAGGCAGGATATCCAAGTTTGATACGCTTAATAGCACTGTAATTTCTCAGTTGCTTAATTGCTGTATTTTGTTCATATATTCAAGAACTTCCATTACCAGGTTCTTGTTTTTTGCAAGCAGAGGGAGGAATTTGCTGTTCTGTAGAATGTAGTGTAGTCCACTTCCTAATATCAACAGCAAAGTTTTATTTTGCACAATTTATGCAATTCCCACAATTTCCTTTGCTATATTCCTATGATGTGGATTATTGAAACATAGTCTGCAGCTCATGAAGGTAAGGTAGCACATGGAGTAGATGTTCTGTGAAATCTATTTATGTACAGCAGAAAGATTAGCTTTTTTGAGGATTGGATGTGGTTATTCAAGGGATTTCATTCTTATGGTCCAAAATCAGTTCACCAGCTGGGCACTTGTCAGTGAAAAGTGTTCTAAGAAGCCTATCTTTCAGGGTTTGAAACTGCCAGTTTCCATTAGTGGCCACATAGAATTAATTTTCCCATTTGTGCTTAGCACCTTTGAAGTAATTGCCTTCCTGTCCTCAAACTTCAAAGTTAGTGTAGCTGTTGCTTTTCTTCAAAGGAAAGATAATCTTATATGTTTTGATGGTAATGCCATTTCATATTTCATCAATTCAAATCTCTTTGACAAGACTGGTGACCTGCGGGTGAGTGCTCAATTCAGACAGCAGGTGGTAGACCATTTTTCCCCCTTGTCATGTTCTTAGATCAACACATTCCACTCACAGAAGTGGAAATAAAGGCCACAAACTTTCAAAGACTTAGTCTCACTTTCTAAAATCTCAGTAGGCAGAAAAAGAAGAAATGCTGTTGTTTTCCAGGTACCTTGCTCTTGCTCTGACAGTTCCTCATAATGCTTGCAGTCCTGCTTTTTCCAGCATCCAGGCAACTTTGTAATCCAGTGAAATATAATGAAAAATGTTTGCTGCTAAAACTTGATATGTGCAATTTTGACCCATGGCTGAACAGTTACAGAATTAAATTCAATGTGTACAGTAATCCTGATGTAGTCAGGATTTCCTTTCCTCTTTTGTCCGTGAGTATTCCATCTACCTCACCTGTCCATTCACCTCCTTTATTGGAGTGATGAAAAATATCCCTAATACAAATTCGTGTCACTGTACAGGAAATCAGAAGATCCAGAGGCATTTTTAAAAACAAAACAAAACAACCAACCAAATAAAAATGTTATTTTCTTGCATTCAATGTAAAGCAACATCTTGGAAGGCAAAGCTCCTGTATTCCCCGATCTATTTCAGGTGCTGTTCAATACATACAAATAAGCAGCAATTTAATAAAATACATTAACATCATCTGCAGCCATGATCAGAGCCCGGGACTGCCTGTAGAAGCTGGAAGAGTTCAGCCAAAGTCCATCAAAGTCAATAGACACCCTTTCATCAATTTCAAAGGGTTTTGAATGAGGGCCAGACTTGCTTTTGAAGATCTCTCTAGACTCAATTTGTCTATGGCTATAGTCTGTTTGTAACTGCCATAACACAGAATATGAAAGAAACTACTTAAAATGAGCAAGATATTGAAGTGCTAATGTTGCAAAATTCTCTAGTATGAAAGATGAATTTATATCATAAAAAACCTCTAGCTAGATTTCTGCAGATTCTCTTCTTGACCTCTTGATTTCCCAATATTGAATTTTAGGTCCTATCTGATAAATTTTACAATGCAAAACAATGACAAGAAGCATTTGTATATCCTTATTCCTCTGCTCATTTATATTTTCCAGGTTTGCAATGATTGATCAGACTCCATAAATCAGGCTATAAAATGCCGTGAAATAATGACATTTCCTATCTAGAAAGACGGTTGAATAAAGGATACCCAGATTAAAAAACAAGATGCAGAAATCTCCCTTGGTCAATTTCACACTTGACTGAAAATTTTCTAATGAAAATGGCTGCCTGAGAATTCTGATGCCAGTCTGTGGTCTCTGCTTAAGTCATTCCATATGAAGCATAAAATGTCGATGAGAGATAAAGCAGAAAATGAAACTGACGTATCATTTACAGTAATATCCCTGGCATGAGGTCTTTGTTCTAATGCTTGACCTTTACTCTTTTTTTTTTTTCATTGCTGGAATAATTTTAAAATACATTTTAAAACCCATATTGAAATGATAAGTGATAATATCTGTACTTGGAAAAATGTAATAGTTAACATTTGTTCTATTAAATTGAACTAATTATTAATTCATCCACTCATAATGAGTGCATTTCAGAATAAGTTTTGAAAATACATATGAGAATAAGAATTCAAATACTTCTGAAATCTTCATCACTGCTGAAAATACTTTTTCAGCTGTAGGGAGCAGATATAATTAATTTTATTTTCTTCTTGCATTTGAGAGATAGAACATTTTAATAGAGAACCAAAATAAATCATTTTCCCACTACATTCAGATATCACACTAAACTTCTTCTGATCAAATAACTCTCTTTTCATAATATCTTCCAAGAACATGATCACCAGAGCTGGAAAAGCAATGGTTCTGGTTCACTGGTGATTCTTGTCCTGGTGTGAGAAACTAAGCTAGGTAAGTATTCATTTCACATGATCTTCAATTTTGTCTCATTTACTTCATCAGACATAAGCACCAACCAATGACACAATGAAATGTATTTGGATTTTAGGACATGCTGGATTTTTTTATACCCCATAATAGTAATTTACATTGAGAAGGATTGTTAATATATTAAAAAAAAAAAAAATCTGCTGTAGAAATACTAATTCCAGGACTTTTTCTAAAAAAATAGTACTCCTACCAGAAGTTGATTTGTTGAGTTGCCTATTGCCATCCAGTTTGAGAGATAACAGTGAATAGCCTCTTACTCACCACACAGCAGTCTGCTTAAGATTCTGAAGACCAAATAGCAGCCATACCATCTGCTATTTGATTCAGCACACAACATCAGAGCAGACTGCATCTTGGGATTTATTGTAAGTCCTCATCCTCCTCTTCAGAGGGTGGCATAATCCACCTGATCAGCTTACTAGGCTTCTCAAGCTCTAAAAGGGTGCAGTGTCAACTCTGCAGTCAGCCTTACATTTCATGATTCAAAATTAGCTTCATCAAGACATTGCTCAGTTGTGGAATGCTGAATTAGATCTGAATTCTTTGCTTCCATACACCTGCATTCAAGTCCCTATTAATAGAAACTGCACTACCTCTCTACTGGGGAGAAGAACGAGACAGGAGACAGAGATGTGGGCAGCAGAACACCTGAAATTTTATGCTGCGCCAGATTTAGTGTTAGAAGTAGAAGAGACCAAAATTGCTGAAAGAATTATTAAAACTATAAATAGAGCTTTTGGGGCCAAAGAACAGCAGTGAAATGAACATCAGACATCATTTCCTACCATCATCTACTTTTCATGTGAAAATGAATCAATGCTGGAGTCTCACCTTTACCTGTTAAGTTTCTTAATTTCTTCTTTTGTCTGTGTGTGTTTATGACTGCTCATCTTTAAGTCCTTGAAGACCAAACAAACAAACAAACAAAAAGAAGTTTGGCTGTAAAGATACATGAGCTTGAATTTTGTCTTGGCTTCTGAGTTGACCATCCCATGCTCTCTTAGCATACTGAACTACTGATTTCAACAACAAACAAAAAACCAACTAAAAACCAAAAGAAAACCCCTAGCCTGAACGTCTTTTTTGTGTTTTCAGGGTCTAAGTCTTTCACTGTTAAACTTAAATAGATCAGAGAGTCATCTAGTGGCCAAAAAAAAAGGATAAATAAAAGGATTTTTGAATAAATATTCTACTCTCGAGGCCTTGCCTGATCTCAGCTCTCATGGCCTCTCCCTGACACTGACATCAGATGGGCAGCAGTGAGTGAAATGGTCATTAGGATAAAATAAGAAGTGAGACAAAAATCTATCCTTTACTGCAAAAATAAACCAGTGCCATCACATTTCATTGTTAATGTCAGCTGAAGATTTTAGCATGACTATTTCAGCCACTGTAGAGTACTGAGAACTTGAGTCTTTGACTATATGTCCAAGATCTGGTAACACCAGTGTCTTAATCTAAATTTTTGTGTATCCATGTAGCTGAAAGATAGGTACTGTTCATGGCAGGGAAACAAACGCATTAGTTTGTTTGAAATATTTTGATGAAAATATTTTCAGAGGAAAGTAATTAATACATTGCAATTTTTCAATTATTCAAAGTTTAAAGAAGCTGTTACGCTTCCGTCCAAAATAGCTGCAATAATTCAATATTACAGAGAAATTAAAATATTTACAACTCATAAGTAAGAGCATAGCAAATTTGCCACATAAATATGAAACACTTCCTGTGGTCACCTATGTAATACTCAACCACGTCTGCTGCAAAACCACCTGAAATATCAGTTTTCAAGTTGCAAAACTCTACATACAATATTTTAATATTTACCGTCACATCTTCCCATGCTTCCTTTCTTCCTAAGTGTGGAACAAAAAGCTGTTTCTTTTGATCTAGCTTGTACTTACACGAATGGACGTCCAGAAAGCCACAGCCTCTGATATCAGATTTCTAGAGTTTTCCCATGCACAAATACAGGCTGAGAAGAGAAGGGATTGAGGACAGCCCTGGAGAGAAGAACTTGGGGGTGGTGGTGGACCAGAAGCTTCACATGAGCCATCAGTGTGTGCTTGCAGCCCAGAAAACCAACCGGGTCCTGGGCTGCATCAAAAGAAGCACAGACAGCTGGTCAAGGGAGGTGATTCTTCCTCTCTACTTTGCTCTTGTGAGACCCCACCTGGAGTGCTGTGTCCAGTTCTGGAGTCCCCAACATAAAGAAAGACATGGAGCTCCTTGAACATATCCAGAGGAGACCAACTAAAATGATCAGAGGGCTGGAGCACCTTCCCTGTGGAGACAGGCTGAGGAAGATGGAGTTGTTCAGTCTGGAGAAAAGCAGGCTCTGAGGTGACCTTATAGTGGCTTTCCAGTATCTGAAGGAGGCCTAAAAGAAAGCTGGAGTAGGGCTTTTTGCACAGGTGTGTAGTGAGAGGGCAAGAGGCGATGGTGTAAAACTGGAAGAGGGGAGGTTTAGGTTAGACATGAGGAAAAATTATTTCCTGTGAGGGTGGTAAGAGACAGGAACAGGTTGCCCAAGGAATTTTTGGCTGCCCCCTCCCTGGAAGTGTTCAAGACCAGGCTGGATGGGAACTTGAGGAACCTGATCTGGTGGGAGGTGTCCCTGCTCATGCAGTGGGTTTGTAAATAGATGATCTTTAAGGTCCCTTCCAACCCAGACTACTCCATGATTCTGTGATCCTATGAAATATATGGGAAAACCCTTGTACATATTCCAGAAAGAACACACACACATTGTGCAATCCCAGTCCTAGCAAAAGTCCTAAATAACTAACATGTTATGATCCTTACGGACCACACTAATAAAACTTGTTTAATTCAACCTCCAAAACATTCTCCCTGTCTCTCCCCCAGATTCAATTTGTGAGTTCGGCAGGGAATATCATTACTGAACAATGAGTGTTTCTCAGAAAAAAGCCAACGTGTTGAGCTTGGAGAATAAGCAGCCTTTTCATTTTTCTTTCAATAAAGCACTTTTGTAAATTTACTTGAACTCTGATGAGAAAAAAAAAAACAGCTGTATCTAAGAGAAGTAAGGCAGTGTGAGTCACAAGGAGCATTTATTCTCTGAAAGCAAGGCAAAGGCAATTCTTTAACTCTGCATCAGTAGGGGTCTGAAATTTTGGTGCTGGCAAGGACCTAACTGCCTCCTAAAAAACTTCAGGGGAAAATAATCTAGTCTTGCCTTAGACATGAAAACATTAAAATTTCAGAAGCAGCAACACTGTGATTTCAGTCTAAAAATGACTTCAAGGAGAGTGCTACTGTCAAACAGCTGGTATGGATAGACAAGTGGCTTACAAGTGTTTCTAAAGCCTGCTCTTCGTTATTTCCCCCCTCCCCC